>CAWUFW010015788.1:0-342478 GCA_963921515.1 Calotriton arnoldi | reverse complement strand
GAGGAAGCCCACCCACACGGAGCAGAGTGCCCTCGTCCCCGGACACCCTCCCCCAGGCGCAGACGGACTGAGGCCCCCACCCGCAAGTCCCCCGGAGTGCTAAGAGCAAGACCCCGCCACCGCCCTGCAGCTCAGGCACAAGGTCTCCATCCTCCATCCCTCAGGCCCCCACTGCACAGGTGCCCCCACCACACCCTGCCCCAGGTTCCCCCACCCACAGATATACCATCCCCAAGATGCTCCGGCCTTCTCCCCCTGCCACTTGCTCTCCCAGCACCACACCCCCCGCTGCGCTTGTCTGTGCCACTGATGTGGTGAGGGTGTCCCCCCTCTGTCCAACCCACCTTGCCTGTTCCCCATTCTCCTCCCCTGGAGGTAGGCACTGCAGTGGAGTCCACTACCGCCCTGTCTGACTTGGGCACTGCAGTGGCGGACCTGTCCACCCCATCTGCAGGGTCCACTGCAGTTGTGCCGGCACCCACGACATCTGTGTCATGCCCCCAGTTGTGCCGGCACACACCATGTCAGACACCTCCACTGCAGTTGTCAGTGGCTCTCCAGCACCCACCACCCCTTCCCTGACTCCCCTGGTGAGCCCTGATCCTGTCCCTGCGGTGCCTGGCCTGCCCCCGGTTGCCCCTCCTAGTGGATTGTCCCTGGTATTGTGCAGGCATGCGTAGGGTGACATCTGCCAGTGTCACCCTGTTTGAACTTTGACAATGGACTGGCCATTGGCCTTTGCTCTTTTTCAGGACTTCGTTTGGCCTCAACACATATGCTGAATAAAGCAACTTTCTTTTCTCTAGTGCTCATGCTTCAGATGTACATGTTGTTGGTGCAGCTAACCATGCCCTTGCTGCAGTGATGGTGATATCTGGTCTCATGATTATGAAGTGTTACTGTGCAGGAACCCATGTGGTCCAGGGGGAATGTGTCCTATCATGTGGTGTATCCATGTCATCAATAGCAGCATCTGAGGGTGTCATGTGTTCAGTATTTGGCAATGGGTTTCCTACTTACATTGGCAATTTCATATCTGTGGCTTCCACCCCTGCACATCTGTTGTGCCTGCCATCGTTGCATTTGTCTACTTCCCTGACCGTGTTGCCATCTCCAGTGGACATGCAGGTTTGGGCATCAATGGGGAGGGACTCATCCGTGTAGTCAGTGCAACATTGCTATACAAGTGTGTTGGATCTGTGCTGATGATTCCGTTGGCACATCCATGACCAGGCTGATGTGATGGGAGCCCTCATTTGGTGCTAATTGTTGATTGTGTGACCATGTGCTCAGCTGACATGATGGGGCCCTACTGAGGCAACATATGGCACAGCTTTCCTCACACAGGAGTGGAGTCCCCTCATGGCAGTGTGTACACGTGTGACATTGCCTGCGCCCAAGGTGTGTGTTGTATGTGCATGTCTGTGTGTTCACTTCCATTCATCTGCGCATGCTGTGATCCCTAGTGTTGTACCTGTTTGTGATGCTTGCTGACTTGAGCTATGTTCCCCCAAAGTCTTCTCCCTGTGTTCTCTGTGATGTGGGTGCATGGCACATTACTGGTCATCAGGGTGTCACCCATAGGTGTGTTTGCTGTCAGGGCTGAGTTTGTGTGCTGACGCAGATGGGTCACAGTCAGGTTTCCCTTTGGCACTTGTTGTTTGCCCCTGTCATGTGATTTCCAGTTTGTGTTATCTTTCAGTGATTGTGACACGTTGTGTGTGTGACTGCTGGCACTCCTTAGGGTCCGGGCTGCAATGTTGGTTGTTGTCTATGTGTGTTCTTTGTGGGTGACCTTGGCTTCTTCATTGGTGTGTGACTGTGGCTGGGATCCCATTGGTCGGTGTGGTATTGCCGTCATGTCCATGTACAGCGTAGTGTGCAGTGTGTCAGACATTCAGGAGTCTTGTTGAGTGTCCATGTGTGATGTGTTTCTACACCTTGGTTCCCACCCACCACCCTGGAATAGTCATGGGTGCATGTGCAATGTCACCAGTGCATGTGTACTTCACTGCTGCACATTGTTGGAGGTCGAGGGTGTGGTCTTGAGTGTGTGCAGATGAGAGTTGTTGCCCGGCTAGTCCCCTGCCTCCATGTTGGCCTTGGCTTACTGGCCATGCTGATTGATTTGTGCTTGTGTAGGTGTGATGGTAGTTAGTTGCTCAGGACACCTGACTGTGGTTCACAGTGTGAATGACATTTAGCTTTGTCATCACAGTGGTATTTTTCTTCAGCCCAGGGTCACCACATTGTGGGGGCCCTGGGGGTGGTGCTGTGGTGTGTCTGTGACTTGCTGTGTCAGTTGTTGTTCCTACGTGCCTGTGTGACATGTGTGTTTTGTGCTCCCTCTCACCTGTCAATGCCTGCTTGCCCACATAGGGGATTTGGATCCATGAGTTACCTTAGTGTGGCAGTGTATGCACATCTGTATGATTGGTATTCAGCTCTCCTCATGTGTTGTGTTGTTGCCTGGGGACAATGGCACCCCCACCCCTCACCTGCTGTGTATGATGACAGTGTTGGTCTGCCTGTTTGTGTTTGTGCATCTGCACCACTGCATTGGCATATCTTGGGTGTGCCATTGGCTGTATGTTGTTTGGTGTGTTTCCCCTGCTGTCCCTGGGACTCCTAGGTCATCGGTCAGCACAGTGATCATGGTTTGTGTGTCCCATTGCTGCCATGGTATGGTATCTGTTCACCTCACATCTGCTGTCTCCACAGGGTATCTGCATTTGTGTGCCCATTGGTGCAAATATGTGGTTCTGCATTCTGATGGTCACTTCTGTCATTGTGTCATTGATGACTGTTGACGGTCTCAGCCACCATGGGTGTTGTTTGTCTGCACATGGCCAAAGGAATGTTTCATTTGCACTGCAGTATTTGGCTCCCCCAATTTATGTTGCAATGGGACACATACACGACTTTGCCACAGATGAGTTTTTGGTTCTGTGACCAGGAATGATCCATGCAGTTTGGCAGTTGCAGCTCTTTCTTTGTCAACAATTACCTTTTGGTCACTGTGATGATGAGGGTGTAGACCCCATTGCCACAATGGTCAAAATGTGCTTCAGCTATGGACCCCACACTTGCCTTTTGGTCACTGTGATGATGGGGGTTTAGACCCCATTGGCACAATGGTCAAACTGTGCTTCAGCTATGGACCCCACACTTACCTTTTGGTCACTGTGATGATGGGGGTTTAGGCCCCATTGCCACAATGGTCATGGGCTACTTGCATTGTGGGTGCCACACACATATATGTGTGGCACATGTGCTAGGGGGTCACATTGTATGTTCAATGTCATGTTCGGTGTTGTAGGCATTTGACACAGCCTGCTCACACGCTTGTCATGGTGGTGGGGGGATGTCTTAATCTTGCATTCCCTAGGTTGTGGTGTGCTTGTTGTGTCATGCATTGTCCATCCTATGAGTGGGGGTGGTAGTAGTGGTAGGCATCCAGCCCCCTGGCTAAGGGTGGTAGTAGTGGTGGGCATCCTGCCCCCCTGGGTGAGGGTGGTAGTAGTGGTAGGCATCCTGCCCCCTGGTTGAGGGTGGTAGTAGTGGTAGGCATCCAGCCCCCCTGGCTAAGGGTGGTAGTAGTGGTAGGCATCCAGCCCCCTGGGTGGGGTGGTAGTAGTGGTGGGCATCCTGCCCCCTGGGTGGGGGTGGTAGTAGTGGTAGGCATCCAGCCCCCCTGGCTAAGGGTGGTGGTAGGCATCCAGCCCCCTGGCTAAGGGTGGTAGTAGTGGTAGGCATCCAGCCCCCCTGGTTGAGGGTGGTAGTAGTGGTAGGCATCCAGCCCCCTGGGTGGGGTGGTAGTAGTGGTGGGCATCCTGCCCCCTGGGTGGGGGTGGTAGTAGTGGTAGGCATCCAGCCCCCCTGGCTAAGGGTGGTGGTAGGCATCCAGCCCCCCTGGCTAAGGGTGGTAGTAGTGGTGGGCATCCTGCCCCCTGGCTAAGGGTGGTAGTAGTGGTGGGCATCCTGCCCCCTGGGTGAGGGTGGTAGTAGTGGTGGGCATCCTGCCCCCTGGGTGAGGGTGGTAGTAGTGGTAGGCATCCTGCCCCCTGGGTGGGGTGGTAGTAGTGGTAGGCATCCAGCCCCCCTGGCTAAGGGTGGTGGTAGGCATCCAGCCCCCTGGCTAAGGGTGGTAGTAGTGGTGGGCATCCTGCCCCCCTGGGTGAGGGTGGTAGTAGTGGTAGGCATCCTGCCCCCTGGGTGGGGTGGTAGTAGTGGTGGGCATCCTGCCCCCTGGGTGAGGGTGGTAGTAGTGGTGGGCATCCTGCCCCCCTGGGTGAGGGTGGTAGTAGTGGTAGGCATCCTGCCCCCTGGGTGGGGGTGGTAGTAGTGGTAGGCATCCAGCCCCCTGGCTAAGGGTGGTGGTAGAGCATCCAGCCCCCTGGCTAAGGGTGGTAGTAGTGGTGGGCATCCTGCCCCCTGGGTGAGGGTGGTAGTAGTGGTAGGCATCCTGCCCCCTGGGTGGGGGTGGTAGTAGTGGTGGGCATCCTGCCCCCCTGGGTGAGGGTGGTAGTAGTGGTAGGCATCCTGCCCCCTGGGTGGGGGTGGTAGTAGTGGTAGGCATCCAGCCCCCTGGCTAAGGGTGGTGGTAGGCATCCAGCCCCCTGGGTGAGGGTGGTAGTAGTGGTAGGCATCCAGCCCCCCTGGTTGAGGGTGGTAGTAGTGGTAGGCATCCAGCCCCCTGGGTGGGGGTGGTAGTAGTGGTGGGCATCCTGCCCCCTGGGTGGGGGTGGTAGTAGTGGTAGGCATCCTGCCCCCTGGTTGAGGGTGGTAGTAGTGGTAGGCATCCAGCCCCCTGGCTAAGGGTGGTAGTAGTGGTAGGCATCCAGCCCCCTGGGTGGGGTGGTAGTAGTGGTAGGCATCCAGCCCCCTGGCTAAGGGTGGTGGTAGGCATCCAGCCCCCCTGGCTAAGGGTGGTAGTAGTGGTGGGCATCCTGCCCCCTGGCTAAGGGTGGTAGTAGTGGTGGGCATCCTGCCCCCTGGGTGAGGGTGGTAGTAGTGGTGGGCATCCTGCCCCCCTGGGTGAGGGTGGTAGTAGTGGTAGGCATCCTGCCCCCTGGGTGGGGGTGGTAGTAGTGGTAGGCATCCAGCCCCCCTGGCTAAGGGTGGTGGTAGGCATCCAGCCCCCCTGGGTGAGGGTGGTAGTAGTGGTAGGCATCCAGCCCCCCTGGTTGAGGGTGGTAGTAGTGGTAGGCATCCAGCCCCCTGGGTGGGGGTGGTAGTAGTGGTGGGCATCCTGCCCCCTGGGTGGGGGTGGTAGTAGTGGTAGGCATCCTGCCCCCTGGTTGAGGGTGGTAGTAGTGGTAGGCATCCAGCCCCCTGGCTAAGGGTGGTAGTAGTGGTAGGCATCCAGCCCCCTGGGTGGGGGTGGTAGTAGTGGTAGGCATCCAGCCCCCCTGGCTAAGGGTGGTGGTAGGCATCCAGCCCCCTGGCTAAGGGTGGTAGTAGTGGTGGGCATCCTGCCCCCTGGCTAAGGGTGGTAGTAGTGGTGGGCATCCTGCCCCCTGGGTGAGGGTGGTAGTAGTGGTGGGCATCCTGCCCCCCTGGGTGAGGGTGGTAGTAGTGGTAGGCATCCTGCCCCCTGGGTGGGGGTGGTAGTAGTGGTAGGCATCCAGCCCCCCTGGCTAAGGGTGGTGGTAGGCATCCAGCCCCCTGGGTGAGGGTGGTAGTAGTGGTAGGCATCCAGCCCCCCTGGTTGAGGGTGGTAGTAGTGGTAGGCATCCAGCCCCCTGGGTGGGGGTGGTAGTAGTGGTAGGCATCCAGCCCCCCTGGCTAAGGGTGGTGGTAGGCATCCAGCCCCCCTGGCTAAGGGTGGTAGTAGTGGTGGGCATCCTGCCCCCTGGCTAAGGGTGGTAGTAGTGGTGGGCATCCTGCCCCCTGGGTGAGGGTGGTAGTAGTGGTGGGCATCCTGCCCCCCTGGGTGAGGGTGGTAGTAGTGGTAGGCATCCTGCCCCCTGGGTGGGGGTGGTAGTAGTGGTAGGCATCCAGCCCCCTGGCTAAGGGTGGTGGTAGGCATCCAGCCCCCTGGCTAAGGGTGGTAGTAGTGGTGGGCATCCTGCCCCCTGGGTGAGGGTGGTAGTAGTGGTAGGCATCCTGCCCCCTGGGTGGGGGTGGTAGTAGTGGTGGGCATCCTGCCCCCCTGGGTGAGGGTGGTAGTAGTGGTAGGCATCCAGCCCCCTGGTTGAGGGTGGTAGTAGTGGTAGGCATCCAGCCCCCTGGGTGGGGGTGGTAGTAGTGGTGGGCATCCTGCCCCCCTGGCTAAGGGTGGTAGTAGTGGTAGGCATCCAGCCCCCCTGGCTAAGGGTGGTGGTAGGCATCCAGCCCGCCCTGGGTGAGGGTGGTAGTAGTGGTAGGCATCCAGCCCCCTGGCTAAGGGTGGTAGTGGTGGTGGGCATCTGGCACCCCCTGGCTAAGGGTGGTTGTGGTGGTTGGCATCCAGCCCCCTGGGTTGGGGTGGTGGCGCGCATTCAGGCCCCTGTGTGCATATGTGGCATTGGTGATGGGCATCCCGCCCCTATGGTGCTGCTGTTGCTGGTGTAAGTATATTCAGATTCCCAGTGTATGTGTGTGATGTGTCGTGTCCGTGTTGTATGTGTTTTGTGGTTGGTGTCTGACTTACCTTCTGCGCCGTACGCGTCCGTGCCTGTTCCGGTAGTAGATGTAGAATATTGGTATGATCGGGACGAAGGGATTCATGGTTGGTTCGTGTCGTTCGTCCTTCTCGTTGCTTCGCGTCGTCCTCGTCGCTTGGCTTCGTCCTCGTCGCTTCGCGTCGTCCTCGTCGGTGCTGTGTTCGTCTCGTAGCCGTGGATCGTGTTGTGGCGCGATTCGGAGCTTATGTGCGCCTCTCCCGGATGCTTTGACGTGCCGTGCGTAGCGGCGGGTTCGGCGCGTACGGAAAGCGCATCGTACTTGTCCGGCCGGACGGGGCTGCATTTTCCCTTCCGTGCGACTCGATTCGGCGTTTCCGGATTCGCCTCGGTCGGAGAACAGGACCTGGTTTGGGTGAGTACGGCTCGGCCGGGATTTTTGCTGTTGTGCGCATCGTACTTGCTCGTTCGGTGTGCTGTACGGATCGGTCGGGAAACTGGCTTTCGCATGGCTTTTTTCCCGACCGAATAGTATTGGGTGCGCCTCCGACCGAGATCGGAATCGGCCCCAGAGTCTTGTGTGCCATACATAAGGCCTTAAACATCACTCTCTCTCTCTCAACAAGAGCCCCAGTGAAGCTCTGATAAAGCCTTGGCGGTTGTCTGCATAACATTTTCTATGCGTATCATTCTAGTGCTTGCAAAAATAAAAAAATAACAATTATACAAAGTTGTGTAAAAAATGCTCTGACATAGCTTTAACACATGACCTGGGCAGTCTTCATCAATTTAACCCTTTGTGGAACCGCAGCCAAATCATTAAGCATGGGAGTAACATACAGAGAAAGAGCGAGGTGACAAATCGCCGCAAGTGACGAGTGAAACCACTTATTAATGGCATCCATGCATGCTGATGTCCGTTTCTTTCTTTCCGTAACTTCAGAGGCAGATCCAGAGCTCCACTACTTCTTTTCTACTCTTCTTCAAATAATTTCCAGTTTGCAAGGAAACATATCACCCGTTAACACTACAGAGTTAAACCTTGTAGGAACTGTAGCAATCAGATGCCTGTAACAATACTCACGAGGTGTGCTTTTTGTGCTTGTGTTCAAAGCACTTGATGCACAACTCTAATCCCTATGATGACTGCACCCAGATGAATTAAAAAGCTTGCCAAGAGCACAAAGCAAAACTCTACGTGACGAAGCCCTGCAAGACGCCACACCAGCCCACTCTAGATTGAAGTCGAGAGTGTGGACCCACTCCCAAAGTCGTTCCCACTGCACATCTTCTTCACGGTTGAAGTCTTCGGGTAAGTCTAAGAAGAAACATATGAAGTCCAACCGGCACTCAGCCTCTTCCCACCACTCTTATTATCCACAGTAGACACATTGGGCCCGATTCACAAAAGTAATCTGAGACAAAATCCTAACTTTACGACTTTCGGTATTCACAGAAGGCATTTAGGAGTACTAAAGTTAGGATTTTGTCTCAGTTAAACTTAAGTTTTAATCTTAAATTAAACTTAAGACAAACTTAAGTTTAACTGAGACAAAATCCTAGTCGTAAAGTTAGGATTTTGTCTCAGTTAAACTTAAGTTTGTCTTAAGTTTAACTTAAGACCAAAATTTAAGATTGACTGAGACAAAATCCTAACTTCAGTACTCCTAAATGCCTTCTGTGAATACCGAAAGCGAAAGTCGTAAAGTTAGGATTTTGTCTCAGATTACTTTTGTGAATCGGGCCCAAGGTTGTCATTGTGCCTCAAGGTCTTGCTTCCGTTATACTGAGGCGCTGATTCCATTATTGGCCTTGATGCACTCCAGGTCGAAGCCTTTCGAAAGGCCATGCTGTGCATCTTTGGCATATTTCCAGTGCCCTTTGGCACTCCTTCAGACCCCAAGGATCCGCAGAGGCCTCTAATTGGGTTACTGCTAGTAGATTAATCTTCTGTGCCACTTTACCCGGCCTCAAATGCTGCACTGGCACCACAGGAGGAGCCACAACCCATTGTAGTATCCATCTTTGAGCCCACTTAATCTCGATCAAGGCCAGACCTGATAGGGCACAGCCAATACTCAACCCATCAGACATAAATACTATTTCACTGCCACACAGACACGCACTGACACCGCACCAAACTCTTTGGCTTGGACTTCGACCACAGGCTGCCATATGGAGAATCCAATGGTGGGGATGGGGAAGGATTTGCCCCACCTTATAATGAGGACAATTGGTACATGGACCTACAAGATGCCAGTGGGTTGGATACCTCGCCTGACACTGGGTTGGTTTTCCCTCCTGAACCAGGGACAGAGAAAAGTATGTCTCTTGCTACTGTAATTAGGAGGGATACTGAGGTCCTTGACCTCTACCTCCCTCCTATGGAGGTAAAAATAAATGTGCTTACGGAGATTCTTCAGCCTGGCCAGGCAGTTTCTCGTTGCCGTGGACCAGCCCCAGATGGCCCAGATTTGTTAACCTGGAATCCAACTCCTGAGAGTTTGGTGGTACAGGCGCCAACCAGTAGGGAGAACCTTAATGCCTTTCCAACTACTCTTCCTTACAGGGAATCCAAACGTCTAGAAACATTTGGAAAATAAATTCTCTCCTCGGCCAGCCTTGTCTTGAGGTCGGTCAGTGCCAGCTGCCTCCTAGGATGTTACACCTGCGCCATTTAGGACATGGTCAACAAGATCTTACAGACATTCCCAGAAGACTTATGAGCTTCTTTTGCCCAAACCATTCAATATGGCTAGGATGTGGCCAAGTTCATCATATGCATGAGCCTAGACACCAATGATTGTCTAGGAAAGGTTATGAGACCAAGCGAGATACACAGGATCCTCAAGGGAAGTCCAGTTGTTCTTAATGGACATGCCCTTTGGCAGTTCAGCCTGTTTGGTGAAAAGGCGGACTTGGCCCTGGAGCATTTTGAGGAAAGCCGAGTCACAGCATGCTCTTTAGGGCTTTTGGCTCCAATCTGAAATCTACCCCAATAGTTTCCCCTTTTTGGAGATATGCCAGGGGCTTGGCATATCAACAGTGTCAAGCCCCACCACCCACACTACAAGTCTCCCAGGTCTTTTGAAGGCTGGGCCTTGGGCCATACAGACCATGACTTGGCCATCACGGCTGCATATGTCCCATCCCCTGCTCCTTCAGCCACAGCCTCACAACCTCTTTAGTGTGCCCTCCGTGGCACACAGCAACCCGGTAGGAGACAAGTTCATCCACTTACTTCAAGGTTGGCAAAACATTACTTCCAAAGGGTGGGTTCTGCAAATTGTCCAACAGAGCTATGCCCTGCGTTTTTTTAAAAAAAACATATTTTTATTGACATTTTGTAATTTAAATCTTTAGTGTACACATATAACTCAGTTATTCCATTTACATTTCTCATTCAGTACTGAGGTGGCCGCACATAAATTTCAATCTAATATCACAACTTAATGGTACATGCATTTCCTTCAGAGCGTTTACAGAGCATGATCTATGGTTATTGACCAGCCAGTGATTCACATGTATGCATACTCCAAATAATACCCCATTTTCTTCCGACCCCTTCTCGTTGGGCGTCCTCTAGCACCAGACCGGGGCTCGATAATGTCATCAATACCTACGGGATCAATTTATTGAACTAAACTACTAACAAAGCCATATGCAGAAGGGGTGGTGAGCGCTGGTTCTTGGGGGGTTGTATGCAGTGTTATCAGCTAATAAATGTAGTATGGGCCGCATAGGGGGATCTTTCATCACATTCAAGCCCTTCTCAGATCGCTAGTCTACTCCTCCGATAAGGGCACGTATGTTATCAGGCGGCAATCTGTCGATCGGACAGATCAAAACTGTAGGGGTACTGTGGTATAGAGTGTAGGTTACTCGCTATCACTTCCATTCTCCTGCCCTGCCCTTTGTTTTTGCCCAACCACACCGCCACCTACATCAGAGCAGGTTTTGGAGGACCATCTGTCTATCTTAGAACGTGCAGAGCCTTTGAACCAAAGGAGCCATACAGTGAGTACCGGGCTTTGAATTGGGAACTGGGTGTTATTTCCACTGCTGTTGAAGAATGTCTTATTCTAGACCTTCATCTTCCAAACATCTTCCTGCAAAAGGACAAAGTCAAGATGCTCACGTTGGTCCAGGTTATATCTGCCCTGAATCACAGAGACTCGATGGTAGCTTTGGACAGGCAGGACACCTATTTTCACATCCCTATCCTGCAGGCCCACAGGTGCTATGCGTGGTTGAAGGTGGGCAACAAGCACTTTCAGTTTTCCCTTCTCCCTTTCAAGCTCACCAGTGCCTTAGGTGTTCAGAAAGATGAGGGTGGTGGTCACTCCCCATCTTTGGAGGTCAGGGGTACCAGTTTTTCTCTACCTCAATGACTAGCTGTTAAAGGCAGGCTCGCCACAGTCAGTCAAGTACCACCTTCAGATGACAGCTAACCTCTATTATTGGGGATTTTATTCAACCTGCCATAGGTACACCTGACTCCTTCGCAGAGGCTCCCCTTCATCGGAGCAATCCTGGATACGGTGCACTTTTGAGCCTTTCCTCCAGAAACAAGTCCAGGATATGAAGACTATGATCCTGATATTTTGGCCTCTGTGCTTCTTCTCAGTGAGGATGGCTCTGAGGCTTCTTGGCCTGCTCACCTCCTGCATCTTGCTCGCTGACCATGCCAGATGGCACATGCAAGCTCTGCAGTGGGATCTGTAGTCTCAGTGGGCCCAGCACCTGGGGAACTTATCTGACTCCATCCAGGTGTCGGAAGAGACTGATAAAAAACTGCAGTGGTGGCGGCTTGATCGCAGTTGGAAAGACACCCTGCCCCTCCCCCACCTATAGCTGATGGTGGTGACAAATGCATGGCATACTGGGTTGGGAAGGTCATCTGAGAGAAGTGGAGATCAGAGGACTCTGGTCTCCAGTGGAGGCCCTCCTTCACATCAATTTGCTGAAGTTACAGCCAATTCACTTGGCGTTGAAGGCCTTCCTGCTCACCATCAAGGGCAGGTTGGTGCAGCTCTCACGGAGGACACCACCACCATGTGGTGCTGCAACAAGCAGGATGGGAGGGGTCATGGTTCCTGTACCAGGAGGGTCTATGCCACTGGTACTAGCTGAATCGTCATAGTATTTCCCTGGTGGTACCCCAGCTGATAGGATCTTTACCCGCCAGGGCAGACAAAGTCAGCTGGCAATGCCTAGCAGACCACGAGTGGCAGTTGCACCTGAAGGGGTAGCAGAACATCTTCCAACAATGGGGAGAACCCTGGCTCAATCTTTTTGCCACTGCTGAGAGGACGCAAAGTCAACGCTTTTGCAAGTTGGAGTTTTCAAGAAGGCTCTCTGTTGGAGATGCATTCTGCATTAATTAGATCACAAGCCTCCTGTATAGCTTCCCACCGCTAACTCTCCTGCACCTAGTGTCTCTGGATTGGGCCACGAGAGTGTGGTACCCAGAATCTCTGGGCTTGATCTGATCAAGGTGCCACTTCCAGAGGATCTATTGGCACAGCAGGAGGGCAGGGTCTTGCACCAAGGCTTGCGCAACCTGCACTTCCATATGTAGAGATTGAGCGGTGGCAGTTAATCTTCTTTGATCTCCCCACTGAGGTCACTGTTGTTGTCATAGCAGCCAGACGCCCTTCCACAAAATCTGTATATACCGGGTGCCGAGATAAGATGGTAGCTTGATGTGATAACCGCCAGATGGACTCATTGCTGGCCAAACTATTGAATGTGTTGCTGTATGTCTTGTATTTGACCCATCAAGGACTTGCTATGTGGCAATGTTGAAGGTTATATGCGGGCCATTTTGGTCTTTTTATGTTTGCCAGATTAGCTATCTTTGTTCAAATTACCCATTGTAATGGATTATCTTAAACGTTTGCAACATATGTTTCTGCCAAAGCCCTTTGTGATGTTACAGTGAGACTTAAATTTGGTTCTCATTTTCCTCATGTGTATTCCTTTTGAACTAAAGCACAGTTATCCATTGCACCTCCTCACCTTAAAAGCGATCTTTCTGGTTACGGTAACATCTGCATGCCGTGTGAGTGACCTTCAGGCCCTCTTGATCCAGCCTCCTTATACCTCCTTTTTTCCAGACAAACTAGTGTTAAGGATTTGAGCTGCATTCCTGTCAAAGGTGGTTATGCCTTTTCACATCAGACAAACCATCACTCTTTCGACCGTCATCCCTTGAAGGATGAAGAGAGACTCCATTGTCTTGACCCCAAGAGAGCACTGAGCTTTTCCATCAACCTTACCACCAAGGAACCTCAGGTGAACGATCAGCTCTTTGTCGGAGTCTCTGGGGCAAAGAAGAGGAAGGCGGTGCAGAAGCAGACCACCTCACGATGGACAGTCCTCTATATTAAGATCTACTAAGCACTGGCTAAGAGCAGCCTTTACAAGTACTTCTGAGAGCTCATTCTACCAGCGCCAAGGCTGCTACAACTGGAATCTATTTAAACACTGATTCCTCACCACAGTCCCACCTCCCATTCTGTGGAATGATCTTCCTTCCATCTAAAAAGGTCCTAGTTTAGGAATCTGTACAAAAGTTGTTCCAATTCACTGATGGGCTCTGTGTCTGAGGGCGCAGAGCACTCATGAACGAAACTGACATCATCACGCGTGGGTGGAGCTTATATTCTGCTCTGCTCGTCACTTCCGGAGCGAAAGGGCACAGAGTCACATGGCGCTACCTACTAGTATGCAGGTGCACTGATTTTGAGTTTTCCTGATTCAGTCTGGTGCCTGGGGATGTTCACAAGGTGTGGAATCTGAGTTTAGACAGAGTATACACTAGAAAGAGCATTACTGAAGTAACTTGCTCTTTTTTTGTAATGTTACAATTTAAAATAACAAACAATAAATATCTATTTAAAAAGCATAAATATATAGTGCCTTGGTGTTGCACCTGTAATGTAAACAAAAGCTTATATAAATAATTACCAACCCCAATTTGCAAGGGATTCAACAAACGATTACTCTCTAGGATAAGGGTATGTGTCTTTTTTATGCTTGCATCCTCAGAGATGCTGAACATGGATTTCACATCTTATGGTTTATAGTTGTGTACTTGTCATACTTTCCCCCTGATTTGTGTAGTTACAGGGACAACCCAGCAAGATCAACTGCAACCACTAACCCATCCACTGACTGTGAGACCGAGTTCGAGCTGCCACGGGATTAGCAGAGGCTACAAGGTCTCAGCCATGAGGGCTGTGGTTATTACTTCTGGTATCCCGGGGATCGTTCTTATATGGCCCTGCAAACTGGGAACTGTACAACCCCTTCAGCCCTGACTCTCAGTGGTAACCATGGTGAACAGCCACAGGCTTCTGAAGGAAGCCTGGGGATGCTTCAAGCTCAAGACTATCACCCAGCAGCAAAATACTTGGAATATCCAAGCCAGTGCTTGTCTTTGTTAAAAATTACTTTTCTATACACAGAAAATGTAATACTACACACTATAGCATACAGATACAAGCATTTCACTAGTAACCTGGGGATAAGTAATTCCTCTTTACCTCCTCCATTCACTCTCTCCCCTATGTCCGGGTTCGATCCTGTCTGCGTGCAGGTGTCGGTATCAGGCACAGTTGCAGCGCTACCCCCCTTTCTAGAATTTGTGCACTCAGCTACTCTTAATAGGCTGTCATCACTTCGTCAAAGTACCATGCTCTGCAGGGACCTGCAGCACGGTCTGGCTTTCCCGCCCTCTTGTGGAAGTAGATTCGTCATGGTGAGTGCTGCAACACTCCGGTCAGTTTCACTGGGAGGAGCAGCAGAAGCTGCCACCCACGGACTTCAAAGGTGTGCAGGCATGAGCATTCTGGCAGGCCCTATGCAGATCACAAGCCCGCTTCTGGGCTTTGGATGAGTTGAGTTGTGAACTACGGTGGTCAGAGGTTAGGGGACCATCTTGTGGGACTCTTCTGCAGGCAAAATTACTGCAGGGCAGGTTTCAGTGGTGAATTAGTGGCATAGTCTGCTCAGATTCAGTCCGTCACCACAGCAGGCCAGTCTGCTTGGGCACACTACAGGCTGCCACAGCAGCACAGTCCATTTAAGCACAACATCAGGACAGTGCCACGGAACGGGCTCCTTTTGCACCACTTCAGGTTCACAGCAGCACAGTCTGCTTGGGCACAGCTTCAGGACAGTGCTACAGTGCAGGTCGCTTGGGCACAACTTCAGGTTTGAAGTGGCACAGTTCACTCAGGCACAGCTTCAGGACAGTGCTGCGGTGCAGGTGCTTGGTGAGAGAGACTGCTCTCCAATCCAGGAGCATGCAGATAGCTCCCTTCAGTCTCTCTTGATGGACGGACCCTCAGTTCCAGAGTCAGCAGCTGCTGTCTCATCTTAGACGATCAAACCTCCTGCGGGGTTAATGCACTCCTTTCTTCTCTCAGCAGGCATGTTATCTTCCAGGTACTACAAGACAGGGGCAGAGCTCTTCCTTCCAGGTCAGATTCCAGGTCCCATCTCATTTGGGAAGCTGGCTATCAGGCAGACACCAGCTCTGGTTGCACAGCAGTCCTCTGCACTCTCTGCGGAGTACTCACACCCTTGGTCGAAGAGAACTTGGAACAAGTGGGTCAGCAGCTCCCACTTTTATACAGTCAAAGTAGACAGGAGATGTGAATCCTCTGTCTACATTGTTGGAACTGGTCTGGTGTGGTTCTACATGCATATGTCCCCTCCAGGCTGTGTAGAGCAGTGGTTCCTAACCTGTGGTCCACAGACCCCTGTGGGCCTGCTGCTCCTATTCAGGGGTCTGTGGACCCCTAAGACCTCTAACCAATAAGTCCTGTTTTTTATCATAAAAAGTTTGAGCAAAATAACTATATAAAAGTGGTTCCTCCTATGAGGATAAGAGTTTCACCAAGTGACCGTTGGTGTGGAATCAGCTGAGATCCTCCCCGAAGTAAAGGAGAAATCCTGAAGTTTTGGCCTCTTTGCGACCACGAACAGGCCTGTTCAATCCAAGATCTTTCCGCCCATGCTGACCGCCAATGCGAAGCTAAGGGTGAACCTGATTCATTGCACTTCAGCGAGCGCCGGTGGCAACCGGCGATGCGATAGCTGCACTTCACACTATAGCTTGGACAGCCAGCTGTTACTGCCAACACAGATCTCCAGCAATGACCGTCCATGACACCATACAGGCTCTTTGCGCTTCAGCAACGGCGGTCCATGACACCTGGCCCACTCTTTGTGCTATAGCGACAACCATCCGCGATACTCTCCCTGTTCGTCATGGCCTCCTCCCCCGCGAACAAAACTTTTTGTACTGTAATTTAGAAGGTAACTTTTTCAGCGGGACAGCCTGGTCCCTGAATTCGGCCTGTGCCTCATCGCGGACGGCCTGAACTTGTGAGTTTCACCTGGTCTTGCATGACAAGATGAATGCAAGTGGTGCTTTGTGACTTTAGGCGCTATACTTACCTGAAATTTCCAAAATTGCATATCTCCGGTTCTTCTGATTGGATGTTTGTTGTTTTGGTGTCAAATACTTTATTACTCTGTTGGTGTGGGATTTTACTTGTGTTATGTTTTCACTTTATTTCTGTTTGTGTGCTGCATAAATACTTTGCACTTTGCCTGCAAGTTAAGCCTGACTGCTTTTGTGCTAAGGTACCAAAGGGTTAAGCACAGGTTAATTTAGAGTTTGCTTGTGTTTCACCCTGACAAGAATTGTGGTTGCTGCTTGAGTAAGGTTTCACTCCCCTCAACCAGTAACCCAATTTCCTACAGTAGTCGTCAGCGGTGAGGATTAGGACTTGTGTTTGTGCAATGCCATGCAGTGATTTTTGTGTAACACAAAAATCCCATTAACTAGTTTTATACCAATTTGAATTGTTGAAATACTCCTTGATTGGCTCCTTTTGCTTTTTCCAAATTTACTCTAATTCTACGTGACTGCCTGTGACCATACCTGCAGAAATGGGATTCAAGCCCATCAACCTGGAGAAGTACACTGTGGTTGAGCGCAAGGAGTACTGTAAGAAAAGAGGACTTCCAACCAAAAAGGGCACAAAAAAGTTGGAGCTTCAGAAAACTCTGAGAGCCTGGTAGGAGGCTCACAAGTTACTGGCAAAAGTGGATGACTAGGATGATGATAGGGAAGGGCAAGGAGAAGACCTGAGTCCAGGGCTTGGACTGCAGTACAAAGGGGAGGGAGATATAATTCCTCCAGAATTGGAGATCCCTCCCAGATTGTAAATCATTGTGTCCTCTCGCAGCCTGTCCCCAGAGGAGCTGGCAAACAGGAAGGCTGAGAAGGAGTTTAAACTGCAAATGGCCAAGTTCAAATTGGAAGCAGAGAAGGAGAGGGCTGAGAGAACCTTGGCAAGAGAGAAACTGCCTGTGGAAAGAAGGAGAATGGCCCATGAGCTAAATCTCAAACAGATGGACATCAGAGCTAGGCAAGCACATTCCCGTAACAATGGTGGCAGTATACCTGCAATGTCAGTGTTACGGGGTTTATAATTTAGTCTCCATTTTAGTTTTAGTTTTTAACTTAGCATCTTTTTGAGATGTGGTTTGCAAATGTTTTTCACCAAGAATGTGCCATGCAGGCATTTATTGCTATTAGACATTGTTGTTCTATAGTCTGTCCTGTTAGTTTCAGGAACACAAAAAATCAGAACACAATGTCCTTGTTTTATTATGTGTTTGTAGGAGACGACTTTATCCCTCCAGACTAAGGGCCTAATTACGGGTTTGGTGGTGTGGCAGTGGGCTACCACACCAGCAACCCACTGCCACACCGCCAAACTCGTCCACACACCGCTCGCAAGATTACGAGTTTGTTCGTGGTCTTGCAGGCAGTGCTTTGGGGTCCCTCGGTGGTGCCTTTCACCCCAATGGGAGCGCCAAAGCACGTTCCTGCACGGCATTGACTGTGCAGTCCATGCCGTGCAGGGACTGGGGGTGAATTCAGACAGGGGGGCACTCCATGTGCCCCCCTGCATGCACCCCCAGACGCAACAAGGGGCCCTCTAGGGCCCTCTTAGTTTCCTCACCACCACCTTTTTCATGGCGGGCTCACTGGCATGAAAAGGAGGGCAGTGACGTAACTCATAATATGCTTGGCAGTGCAGCAGCTGCACCACCAGTATATTGTGGCCTCTGACTACTGCGCCACCACCACAGGATCAAGGATCCCGACGGTAGCATCGGTACTGTGGCGGTCCCACTGCCATAGTCATAATACAGCGGGTTGACCGCCACCATGGGTTCGGCGGTCCATTAGGCCCTAAGTAAAAAATGTATTCTGCGTCTCTATCAGAATGTGATAAAGTATTTTATTATTTAAACCGTACCGTGTTAAAGTCGGTGAGAGGCTCTTCTGCAAAGAGCTGTAAAGAGATTCTGCCTCACAGGCCCGACATTCATCCTAAAAAGGAAGCGAGCTGTGCAAGCAGAGATGTGTGCTGGCTTGCACATTCAGACGGCGCGCATTTGTTAAGGCCCTGAGGCGGGGTTTCTGAGACATTACACCAAGGTATGGGGTTAGATCCTTCCAACTAGGTTTGACAGAAGGATACTTTCAATATGCTCTTGTTAGAGTAAAACTATTGTTGATTGATAGGAGTAACATTAGGAACGATTAACATAGTTGAATAGTTTGTGTTTTTTATCATTATAGTACTGCTTATAACAATAATGTGTTTAATCTTTCTAAAAATTGCAGTTCAAATTTATTTACAAGGATTAGACCTTTCCAATAAACATTTGAAAAGGCATTATAATTTCTTCTCTTTGTAACACTTTGGGCATGCAAAAGTAACAAACAAAATGATTAGATCTGTTTCCACTAATTCCTTGGGAATCAGAGTGGTCATGTTCGAGGTTACCGACAACATCTATAACTCTGGAGGTTTAGTAGTTTAGACGTGGTTCTGTGATCTAGCCGAACCAACATTTACTGATGATATGAGGCAGACTCATTCTCTATATTATGAAGTTTTGTTGACGTAATACACAGCTCTACTAGATTCTTAGGAACCATATAACATGAGAGAGACAGGAAAATCCACATACCTAAAGATCTGGTGCCCAGGTATGTGGTAGGGGATGATATTGACAAGTGGTTTTCTATGAGGCGGCCCTCAAAATGCACAGGGTCCCAGAAGAGTTTTGGGGGGCAACACTCTGAAAACATGCCTACAGTGGGGAGGGATACCTTACTTACACTGGAGGTGTGGGACCAGATGAAGTACATCTCAATGAAAGTCATCCTTGGTACCAAATTTGGGCTCACCCCAGAGAAGTACTGCATTAGGTTCAGGGACAGCCAAAAGATGCAGAACAAATGTTGAGTGAATTTTCTTGATTACGCCAGCAAGGGACTGGATGGTTGAGTGCAGGGCAGCAAAGTTGATGATTTCACTGGGTTGTTTAATCTGATACTGAGAGAGCACATGCTCAGGACATGTTTTGTGGAGCTGCGCCTGCACCTGCTTGATAGTCAGCTCACTGACCCCTGGGAGCATGCTAAGGAGGCGGACCTCTGGATAAGTGCCATGGTGTCCAAGAAGACCCCAAAAAGAAGGGTGGTTCAGGTTCCCAGAGCAGAGTGAGGGGGAGGTCAAGGAAGACACAGACAAGTCCCAGAATAAGGTGGGGGAAAGGGTTCCCCTGCCTCTTCTGAGAAACAGGAAGGAGGTTTCTGGTTGTCAGTGGACCAGGGTGCCGCATTACCAACACCGCTTCTTTGAGTGTTCCCAGCTAAGACCCAAGCAGGGGGACTCTGTCTGTCCTAAAAAACACCTACTGATGAGACCTCTACTGGGGTGGCCATTGTGGCTTTAGGGGTAAGTAGTCACCAGTGGCAGATGATAAACCATGCCCTTGTCTTCTTTAGTTGGGAGATAGATTCAGAGGGCGAACTGGTGGTCTCTGACAGTGGAAGTCATCACTTGTGAATGAGATCCCTGTCACTGCTCTGAGGGACATCAGGTCCAACCAGACCACGGTAGTGGAATGGCTGGTTTCCCCAGGGCAGTACACCGGACAGGAGTACAGGGTAACTCAGGCTCAAGGGCAGCACTTTATCCATCCCCTATCCTTAGTATCCCTGGAATGTGATGGGAACGTGACCCAGAGGAGGGGCGTAGTCAGTCCCCAAATGCCCATAGACTGTATTCAAGAAATGAGTTGACCTTGGTGTAAGGAGAGCTGGGAAGGGCCGTCCTGACAGTTCAGTTTTCTATCTAGTGGTGCCACTCCCAAGTGGAGTGTAAGGGAACCCGGATAGAGGGGCAGGGTGAGGGAGGACTGTTCAGCCTCAGGGTACAGACCCTGGGCGGAGTAGCCAGTCTCGGGCTACCACCCCTGAATTGGTGAAAAGGAGAACAGAAGAAGGGTGCCTAACACTCAACTGTTTTTGTGCCAAGCTTCCAGAGGGTTAATTTGGGCTTTGCTTGTGTTTCACCCCGACAAGAATTGTGGTTGCTCCTTAAGTAGAGTTTTACCCCCCTCAACCAGTAACCCAATTTCCTACACTTACTTTTAAGGTAAAGAAGTTTTGTATTTCTAACTCTACACATTCAACGGACTAGCGACTTACATGAGCAGAACCACAATCCCCTTGAGGTCGGGGTTCTAATAGTTGTCAGGCAAATCCCTTTCCCAGCCTCTTCTTAATAATGTGGTTGGGATTATTCCCCATTCGCTGGTGGCTGCATCCAGGGAATGCTCACTATTAGGCTGCACTCAAGAGTTTCCCTTTGACTCTTTATTTTCAGCCATATTTTTCTACTTTGACCCAATCTCGTGGAACTAGATGCCTGTGGTTGGTGCTTTGCTCTTTCAGGACCAAGTTTTACCTTAAACTGTAAAAATTCATAACTCCTGTTCTAATAATTGGTGTGGTTTTGGTGTCAAAACAGTTATTAAACTGTACTCTATTTTTATAAATTGGTGTGGGATTTTTCTTTTGTTGTGTTTTCACATTATTACTGTTTGTGTGCTGCATAAATACTTAACATAAACACTTGCACTCTAGTAGTTTTTCTGTATTCTACAAGGGTTTGCTATTCACAAACACACACACTGCCAGCGCCCACACTCACCATGTGCATGCTGCACAACACTTGACCCTTCATGTATTGTATTGCACGCAAGCACACATACACCCAGCACATGATTCCATTGAGCATGCACTGCACACTACATCTCTCATGTAATATATTCCCAGACAGCATACATACACCCAGTACATGCACTAACCACACATGTCCTGCACAGCACTGTTCCGCCCCTGCACTGTACCCCTTCCAGGCACACATACAACTAGCGCAGAATCACTATCTACCTGATGTAGGTCAAGGGTGAGTTAAGCACACATTAGTGGAACTTTTGAACAGGGGAATGAGCCTGTAGGCTTCACTGCAGTGACACAGGGTAAAAAGGACCTGTTCACTACTACTGATCGCTACACGGTATGCTGCCACCATTGATTCGTGCTGCTTAACTCTTGGGGAAGGTGATAGCCTTCCACCACTATGAGGGTAGCACTTTGGGAGCCCCACCTGGTCCAACAAGACCGCAATCTGTGAGACAGGCATATGTCATGGTGCGCATGTCTGATCCATGTTCACTTGTGACAAAAAAATCAGCTTTAGGAATCCAGACAAAGGTGTAGTTGGGCACTCAGGTCAGGGGTACTCGTCTTTAACCTTGCAGAGGACTTTTCTGTGCCAACATCCCCTCACTCAGCAAGGAGACTAGCAGGCCTTGGCCCCCAGTACTGGTCATCAGCAGAAGTCTTTCAAAGCTTTCCCTCATCACACAGCCGATCTGGCTGGTTGGCAGGTGACAATGTTTGGAGTTTCAAACTCCCCTTCTCATAGTCCATTTTCAGACACCAAATGTAATTTAGGACCTGGGTCTTTGAAGTTTAATGGTGGGGTTCCGCTTCTTTTGAAATACATACTTCCCCTCTCCCTCCTGAAAGACCGTCTAATCACAGCAGGAGAGACTCTGAAGCTGATAGTCCCATTAGCCACAGTGAAATGTGCATCAAAAGGTTAATCCTGGGCTCCCGGCCCTAGTCTTTGAGATTCCCTTATCAGCCCCATCTCCTTCCTGAGATGTTTCCAGGCCCTTCTTTGTGATCTATCACTGAATCAAAGAACACCCATTGAAGTGTACAGAGGGAGCCTCTCTCCCTTCTCCAGTGTGTCCCACCCAGCTCACAGGAATGCAGCAATACACATCTGTCTGGGGGTATTTCTCTACCCCCCTCATGTTTTCACCTGGCAGGCCTGTGCCTCCCAAAATTTAATTCAGGTTCCTCCATGTAATGTACCATTACAGGCACACTTACAGTCTGTGTATGTACACAGCATACACACTGTCCGGCACTGCTACCTCCATGTATTGTGCCACTCCAGGCACACATGCATTCAGCACACACAATCACTCTATGTGCACTGCTCAGTACCATAGCCTTTCAGCATTGTGCCACTTGCAGGCACACATACAGTCAGTACACATATTCACCATGCGTGCGCTGCCCAACAGTACACCCTTCTTGTACTGTACTCCTTTCAGGTACACATACACCCAGTACATGCACTTACCATGCACACAGTGCATAGCACTACATTGCTCATGTACTGTACTCCTTATTGGTACACATACACCCAGTACATGCACTCACCATGCATGCACTGCAGAGTACTGCTGTACCGTGTACTGTATCCTTCCCAGGCACTCTAAACCCAGTGCAGAGTTACCACTCTTGCACTGCTCAGCACTTCACATCTAAACAATAGGCCAAGGAGCGCGATAGGCATCTAGCAGTGGAACTTTAAAATGTGAGTGAGCCTGTACGTCTCACCCCAGTGACGCAGGTTAAAAAGGGCCTGTTCACTCCCACTGATCTCGAGTAGGCTGCAACCACTGCGTTTGTGCCTAACTCCTGATGTAGGTTGTAGCCTTCCATCACTATTAAGGATAGTGTTTTGGGCACGCCTCCCAGGCAAACAAGACCGCAATGCATGAGACAGACCTATGTCATGGGGCACACACATGATCCGTGTTTGCCTATGACAACAAAAATCAGCACTAGGTATTCAGACAATATTACAGTTGGGCACTCAGGGCAAGGGTATACATCCATTACCAAGCAGAGGACTTTTCCATCCAAAGAGACACCCCACCGAGATCAGACGACCCAGAACCAACTCCTAACCTAGGAGGTTGGGTGGTCAAATCGGTAATACCAGCAGGTAAGTCCATCAGCATTCCCATGGCTCAATCCGGCTCTGTGCTCTACTACAAAGTCTAACCCCTAACCCTTGAAAAGAAAGAGACCAGCTAAACAACTTGGGATTCTCTCCCTTCATAGTCATGAACCATTTTAGTGGCCTATGATCCTTTTGCTCCTCAAACTTAGAATGGGGCAAATATAGTTTCTTAGCTTGCCCCAAAATTCCTGTGATATCTGGTGAGTCCTAAAAAGGCCCTCACTTCAGTCAGGGTAGTAGGCACTTCCTACTCCATCACAGAGTGAATTTTGACATCCAACGGGTGTATCTTCTCAATCCCCACCTGATTCCCAAGGTAGACTACTAAGGACTGCCCCACCTGACACTTAGTTGCCTTGATCAGTTTTGCCTCCTGTACTCTAGCCATCACCTTCTTGAGGTGCCTCAGGTGGTCTTTTCAAGAATTGCTGAACATCACAATATCATGCCGGTAGCCCTCACAGAACCTTTCCAGCCCTGCCAGAACATGGTTCACCAGGCACTGAAAAGTGGCAGGAGCATTCTTCAACCCAAAGGGCTTCAGCTTAAACTGATACAGACCCTGTGACATAGAAAATGCACTCTTCTCCTTGGCATTTGGTGCCAAAGCAATCTGCCATTATTTACTAGTCAGATCCAAGGTGTTCAAGTACTTTGCAGCACCTAACCTTTCCACAAGTTCATCCGCTCTTCGGATTGGATGGGCATCTGTTTTGGTTACCTCATTGAGGGTTCAGTAGTCCGCACAGAACCGCAAGTAAGTAGACCCTTGCTTTGGTACTTTAACCACAGGACTAAACGAAGGACTGCAAGATCTCTTAATGAATCCCAGGTGTAGCATCTTGGCAACTTCCACCTTAATGCATCCCTGAACCCAGTCAGACATTCTGTACATTCTGCGCTATCCAGACAGATTGCCACCTGTGCCTATCTAATGTACATAGACAGGTGTCAACCCTGGAGTCAGTGAGAAGAGGTTGGTAAACCGTCCCAACACCTTAATACACTCTCTGTGCTGCTCAGTGTCATCCTTCATGTCACTATGCAGCATGTCAGGAAGAGGCTCACGTTCTTCCTCAACTTCATCTTCCATAGTTTCTTTTTCCTTTTGTTCCTCTTGCTCAGGTTATTTTACTTTGTTACTTGTATACGATTTGATGGAGAAATTGCTCTCTGTAACAATGGCGGATTTCCCTTTGGTTCTCCTGACCTATTCGACTGTTTGTAAATGTACTATGCTGCAGTAAGGTGCAGCGGCACGGCTAACAAGGTGAACTTTCTTGCTTACTAATTGAGTTTTTCCTGGCATCCTTCCTACGCCATTCAAATTATTGTCATTTTGCAATGTCAGTGTTGGAGTATGTCGTCATGCAGATGCTAATGATGTTACTTTGTCAAAATCAATACAAATCATTTACAAAAAAAAAAAGTCATCTTTCATTGCCATGACATTCACTGTGTAGTTTCTCCGGAGGTAAAGCGTCAGCCTATTCACATTGAACAACCTCTTGGATTCCCTTGTGGCACCGGTGTACATCAAGTAGTTTAACTCAGACACCTTCTAAACTACTTTGTATGGACCACACTATTTGTCCTCCGAAGTCTGGGACAAATAGACTCATGTATTGCACCATCAACTTCTTGAGGCCAATCCCATAGTCCACCACATCCTTCTGTGGAGAATTTGAGGTTCCTTCCCACCCATCTCTAACTAAGGTGTGTGTGGACCCCACATCAAGTGTCCTTGCAGAAGTTCAAAGGGACTGAAACCTACTCCCTTCTGCAGAATCTCTCTGTAGGCAAACAAGAGATATGGCAGGAGAAGATCCCACTTCCTCCTGAGGTTCTCTATCGGGGTTACCATCACACTCTTCAGTGTTTTGCTAAACCACTCCACCAAACCATTGGTTTGTGGGTGGTGTGCTGTGGAGAAGTGGTATGTCACACCAGCTTGCTCCCACATCTCTAGCTTGTAAGAAGAGATGAAGTTAATTCCCCGGTCAGAAATTACTGTCCTTGGAAATCTGACCCTAGAAAAAATCCCCAGAAAAGCTCTCGCTACCACCTTTGAAGTCATGCTCCTCAGAGGTACAGCTTCAGGGTACTTGGTGGTGTGATCTACCACAGACAATACATACTTGTTGCCTGACTGTGTGTGGGGGGGGAGGGGGCGAATGGACCAACTATGTCTATTATCACCTGCTTAAACGGAACTCCTACAATTGCAGAGACACTGACGATGCCGTAGTCCTCCCACCTGTCTTGCCACTTATCTGGCAAGTGGGACAGGTTCTACAGAACCTTTCTATGTCTCTGCGCAACCCTGACCAGTAGAACAGAGGGTCCAACCTATCCTGGGTTTTTCTATTCCCCAACTGTTCTTCTAAGGGCACTTCATGGGCCAGTGCCAACAGGAAATTCCTACACACGTATGGAACCACCAGCTTCTTGCTGGTTCCTGGCTCAGGATTCACTGGTTCACTATGGAATTGACATCCTCCTAGCCAACATAGTGTTTCCTGGCCACTCCTTTGCGGACTTGTTCTTGGGCTTCCTTCCAGAGTCCCAAAAGCTTAGGGCACTCCTCCTGTGCCTTGCAGTAATCTTCCTGCGTAGGCCTCCCAGTAGCTAGAAAACCCTGCACCTCTGGAAGTGACCCAGAATCCAGCCATTGGTCCACTTCTTGAGCCTCATCCTCCCCTCCATCTGGAGCATAAGCGATTACCTCCCCGGCATTGCCTTCTTAGAGTCTGCCCTTTCCTGCAAACTACCTTGTCATGGTCCCTGCAAATCAGAGATGATCCCAGTCTAACTCTGATACTTATGTGCAGCCTGTGCTGTGGTTAACACAGCTGATTTTGTCCAAGGCATAAAGGCTTCAAGTCCAGGCACCAAGCCAGGAGCAATCAAATCATTGCTCAAGAGACATCCAGCTCCTTGGTTTTCTCTTCCGCTGACATCAATCATGGCTGCCTTGCCATTAAGTTCAATCTCAGCCCTGGCAAGTGGATACTCAATGCTCTCTCTCTTCTGACTGCCAATCCTGTATCCGTGGCTCAAGGGAGTTTCTCCTCGGGCTTAAGGTACGTACTGTCAACCATGGTTCAGAAGGCTCAGTATCCATCAGAGCAGGTACTCCCATTGATAGTAACTTTCTGCACAAATCCCATTGTCTTAGGATGAATATGCTCCAGAGCATCTGGGTCCCTCTCCCAAATGTCCATAACTACTAGGTTAAGCGCAACTGGTCCGTTTCGGGGACCTTCATCCATGTGTAACATGCTTGCTCTCACTGGTGTAGCTTGGCCAAGTTCTTTCGCCCGACAATCTCTGTTAAAGTGTCCCACCTGGTGGCACTTGAAGCAAGTCATCACCCTGGACTTGGAAGGACTTCCTGGCCTTCCCCTTCTCCTGATGCTCCTTTCTGGACACACCATTACCATTCCCATGTTTTCTGGGCTCTCCTCGAGTCCCATGAGAATTACCCTGGTCCTTACACTCTGACACCACTGCTTGCACCGTGACCTGTGGACACTACACCTCGCAATGCCTCGCTTCACATCACATCACCACCCTGGTATTACCTATGACGCCGCTCCATGGCAACATTGATGCTGCTGCCTAAACTGTGGCCTGTGGACACTGCTCGTGAGGTACACTAAGCATCGCCCTGTCCCACACCGCAGCCTTGGTCCACCGACGTCAGCGCCATCGACTCCAGCCTCGTCAACCAACCCCGCTGCTTGCCCCACAGCTTGTGGGCACAGCACGAAGCATCGCCCCACTTTTCATCGCAACCTTGGGTCTACCGACGACATCGATTCAGCAACGATGACGCCGCTGCCTACACCGTGACCCGTGGACACCGCACGTCGCATCGCCCTGCTTCAAACCACAGCCCTGGTCTCACCAACGGCGCTGGACGCCGTCACCGACCCGCTGCCTGCACCGTGACCTGTGGGCACCGCACGTCACATCGTCCCCCCTCGTATCGCAGCCCCAACACCATCAACGCCAGCGCTCCTGACTTCAACCTCACAGAGTTCGATCTGCAATGTGTGTAATTCAAGGCCCGACGAATCCTGCACTGACCTCCGGATCTGATGCCTGCCGACGCCGCCCCTTTGGAGCTCATCGCAAGGTCCACGACGCCCTGCATTTCCAAAGGTACTGTTATCTGGTCTTCCCGACACTGTAGCTGGCCCGCGACCTCGCCGCCGGCCTGAACGGTTGGATTTGTTTGTTCACAACGTCATGATAGCCCTGGACGGAGCTATCAACTTCAAGGAACTGTATTTTAAGCTTATTCTTGCAAGATTCATATCTAGAGTACTGTATGCTGGATTTTTATCGTTTTGGTCTTGTTTTACCCAGATAAAAATGGCTATTTTTCTAAAACTGGTGTGGTGCCAATTTGTAGTGTTTTCACTGTATTACTGTGTGTTATGTGCAAACACTTTACACATTGCCTCTGAGATAAGCCTGACTACGCGTGCTAAGCTACCAAGGGGGTGAGCAGGGGTTATTTTGTGTGTGTTTGCCACCTAGAGACCCCCCATTTCTAACACTCATCCTTCTGTTTCTCCTACTATTTAATCTGTTCTCGTCCCTTTCTCTTCGTTTCTCTAACACCGGTCCATATCTCCGGTCTTTCCTGCTTCTTCTCCTCTTGTTTCCAGTGAGCTAGTCTTATCTTCTCCCTCTCAAACTCTCTGGTTTTCTCATCTTCCTCAAGCTTAGCTTTCTGAAGTGCCAACTGCAAGCTCAGGGTCCTTGCTGGACTCAACCCACCCAAGGGATTTACTCCTGCAATTGATGACAGCGGTACCCTAGAAATTCGAGGAGGTGTAAACTTTGAGTGTATACTAGAAACTAAAGGTGAGGTGATGAGCGTCTTGGTGAAACTCTGGAAAATGTATTAGGGGACACACTCAACATGTGTCTGGGATAGATCTGTACTAAGGGGATCCTAGAGCACTCTCTTCCTGGGTTCCTACCATGGTATCCTCCCCAGAGTCAACTACAGCCTCACCCTTTTTACACAGTGTCTAAAACTGGTCCCTAATGAAATTATCAAGGACTGCCCTGTCCTACTCCTGGGAAGCCCCACTCTCTGCCCCTACATATATCCCTCATCTGATCTATGGACATGGTACTGAGGTCCACTCCCAACCCTGTGTTTTCCATTGTGTATGCTCTTCACCTTTGCAAGTAGAAGAAAGAAAGCTGGACTTATTGTACTACTGGAATAAATTGGAAATGGTCAATGCTACATCTGTATCTCCTCTTAAATTACGGTCCTCGCTGGCAGCTTCTAAGTGTACCAACCGCAACTTACCCTGTGTTATCCTATGGCCCTTGACCCGGTGTATCTACTCTGCACCCGGGCGCCTTGGGGTCCCTAGCTACTCACATCTGGTGGTTCCGTGCTTCACCTGGGCCCCTCCATCCTTGGGTGCTAGTCTCATTTTGGTACATAACACTTTCTTAGTATATGGTTTGCCCCACTCCCCATAGGGCCATATGTGTTTTTCTATGCTACTTACCTATTTCTGAAGCATTTCTTTTTTTTTAACTGTTTTTATTTGTATAAGTTCAACCAGTACATTGGTAAGTGAGCTTTGCACACAGAAAACAGTACATTGTTAACTCAAATGATCAATAGTCTGGAGGCATTGGTATGTGCATACATTTCAGAAGAGGAATCTAATCTCCTCCCCAGCCCAGTTTCGTGACTAATGAAACAGTATATTGTTAACTCAAATGATCAATGATCGGGAGGCATTGACCTGCATACACATTTCAAGAGAGGAATCCTGTCTCCCTCCCCAGCCCAGCTTCAAGACTAAGTCCCTTCTGGTTCTGAAGCATTTCTTATGTGTATTTGATATCTCTGGGTAGGAGATATTCCAAGTTAGTTATTAGTGTTGTGTTAATAAATACTGCTGTTGTTATTTCTTGTGTGAAAGCTTACTGACTGACTATGTGGTTAATGTACCAGCTTTACACCCTCCTTAATAAGCCTTAGCTGCTCTCCACAGATACCCCTTGAGAGCTTTGGTAATCAGGGACCTAAACACTATCACTAAGGGTTGCCTGGACTCAGTGAACAGTGCCTCACCATAGGTGGATGCTATATACTGAGCCAGCCTCCTACATTGGTGGTGCAGCAGTTGGGATTAAGACTTGCATTAATTTACCACTTAGTCATAAGTAAGGTTTACATAAGAAACCACTAATACCTTTGGTTAATACACTATACTTGCTAGGTAAGAATTTTGCAAAACTTTTAGGTTAGGTGTCAAGGGTCTAGCATAGTGTTACCACAGAAGAGAGATAGGGAGGAGAAAGGCACCTCTACAGTCCTCCAACGAAATCACAAACCACAATATAGTAGGGTGCCAATGTCAGACGAAAGGACACAGGACCCCAAGTAGGGTCCATTACCTCCTATTACGAGTCACTTGGGGGGCGTTCAGAGCGGGAAGGCCATCTTTAATGGAAAAGGATGCCTCACACACATAATAGAGTCATGCTTTGTCATTGGCATACTCTCCCCACCACGGTAAGATGGTGCTACAGAGGCGGACTCGACCTCTGCGAAGACTGCGGTAGGAGGGAGTTCATACATAAAACTACTGGACAGTAACGGGATCCAGATCAGTTTAAAAAAAAAACCTTGGGTTCCTCAGTTATCACTTTTATACATGAGGACCCTAAGAATGATAAAAATCCAATCTAATGACGGGTGTCACACAGTACAATGACTCATGCCCGCCCTATATTTGCCAACATGTTTCTGCCCTTACAACTTAGCCGAGAAGGTTTGGGGCATTCATCAGGGCTAGTGGATCCCTACAGTGTTATCCTAAGTGTCAAAAGGACCCTAGATATTAAACTAAATGAAACACCTGCTCAGTGTCCCAAGTGAATCCTACCTGGGCTATAACCTCCAGGGTTCCGTAGATGACCTGTTTAGGGAAAAACAGAAAACAACACAGTATGTACACACCTGTGTTATAACATGAAATAAAATACCACGATCCCTCGTCCATGCTGACAGGAATAAGCGGATTGTACAATTGATATCCTATGGTTTATAACGCCCCCTAATACGTCGCCCAACATGTGTAATTCATGGCGGTGACAGTGGCTAGCAACTATGAATACTATGTGTTGTGGGTACCCATATAAGTGACAGGAGCAACTAGCTCCACGTACACCAACAAGAGGTGTAAATACACCTACTCTATATCAGACTGAATCTAATCCATGGTTAGTTAGGAGGGCTCATAATATAATTGATAACACAGCATAACATACAGAATCACTATTACACCTATGTCTTACCCTAAGCTTTCTGGGATACTGGTAGGCTGGTCAAGGAGAGGGTGGTATCCTTTATTGTCACTTTCTGCAAGATCCACAGCACATGATGTGTCAGGAATAAAGAAGGGAAAGGAAGACACAGACACATTCATATTACTTATAATAGGAAGGCATGTCTAATGGTAGATGACATAATAACCTGGTTCCTCACGTAACAATGTCATGAGACGGACAGGAAAGTATCTTATCATTTGGATTATACTATGTTAATCTTTAGGGTCAATCATACTTTGTTAATGGCTTCCGCCAGAAATATCTCAATGAGGCAGCTTGAGAAAAGGTAGCAAAATATTGTACAAATGTAGTGCACCTGGACTCAACTGGGACCCCCGTAGTAGGTGCATCATGGTTCCTCAGGTATATCCATCTGCCACAGTTATATTACGTGGGGCAGTGACCCAGAGATCAAACTGAGCCGTTAATGCATTAGAGGTGTGTCCCACATAGCCCAGTCGCATCTACATAGTGGACCCATGAGTCCCCTCATGGTAAATTACTCATGGTCTCAAGCGTGTGTGCGATCACCTATTTGATCTGTACAGCGTCCCATACAGCTCCACTGAACAGAAGAGCACTATTTGATCGTTATCTCGTTCCTGCTGGCTCACTGTAATATGCCAGAACCGCATCAAGTTTAACGGAAACCCAAAATCAGATCCCCGCCCAGTGCTTCTTACTTTATCAGAAGAGACACCACTCGTGTCAACCAGAAAGTTTCCACTCCTTGCCGCTGGTACGCCAGGCTTCGGAAGCAGAAAGGCTATAAAGCTTGTTGGATCGTGATGTGCGGGTGCGTGCATCAGGACAGCGCCGGGAGGAGGCGTCATTCCGCGAGCATGCAAGTATTCAGGAATACCTGGGAGATGTAGTTCCAAGATAGTATTGTTGGAGGAGCTGACCCAGGGTAGTGTAAAACGAAGCGGTCAAGACATCTTTCTGTTAATGTTTGTTATCTCATATCTTTGTTATCATAATCGAAATCTGTTTCGTGGATCCCGCGGCCGCCCATTAAAGTCTAGAATGACCCCAGAGGAGGCAGAGCTGATCCAATAGGACAAGTACAGTAGTCCAGTCTGTAATATGAATGTGTCTGTGTCTTCCTTTCCCTTTTTTATTCCTGACACATCATTTGCTGTGGATTTTGCAGAGTGTGATAATGAAGGATACCACCCTCTCCTTGACCAGCCTACCAGTATCCCCTAAAGCATAGGGTAACACGTAGGTGTAATAGTGATTCTGTATGTTATGCTGTGTTATCAATTATAATACAGGCCTCTTAACCAACCATGGATTAGATTCGGTCCGATATATAGTAGGTGTATTTACACCTCTTGTTTGTGCATGTGGAGCTAGTTGCTCCTGTCACTCATATGGGTACCCACAACACATAGTATTCATAGTTGCTAGCCACTGTCACTGCCATGAATTATACATGTTGGGTGGCGTATTAGGGAGCATTATGAACCATTGGATATCAATTGTACAATCCCCTTGTTCCTGTCAGCATTGACGAGGGATCGTGGTATTTTATATTATGTTATAACACAGGTGTGTACATACTGTGCTGTTTTCTGTTATTCCTTAAACAGGTCATCGACGGAATCCTGGAGGTTATTGCCCAGGTAGGATTAACTTGGGACACTGAGCAGGTATTTTGCTTAGTTTAATGTCTAAGGTCCTTTTGACTCTTAGGATAACACTGTAGGGATCCACTAGCCCTGATGAATGCCCCAGACCTCCTAGGCTAAGTTGTGAGAGTAGAAACATGTTGGCAAATATAGGGCAGGCATGAGTCATTGTACTCTGTGACACCCGTCATTAGATTGGATTTTTATAATTCCTAGGGTCCTCACGAATAAAAGTGATAACTGAGGAACCAGAGGTTTGTTTTTCAACTCATCTGGATCCCGTTACTATCCAGTAGTTTTATGTAAGAACGCCCTCCTACCGCCAAGTCTTCGCTGAGGTCGAGTCACCTCAGTAGTACCATCTTACCAGGGTGGGGAGAGGATGCAGATGATGAAGCATGACACTATTATGTGTGTGTGAGGCATCCTCTTCCATTAAGGATGGCCTTTCCGCCTTGAACAGCCCCCACGTGACCCCTAATAGGAGGTACTGGACCCTACTTGGGGTCCTGTGCCCTTTCATCTGACATTGGCACCCTACTATATTGTAATTTGTGAAGGGCCCCGCATAGCCCTTTCTCCAACCTTTGTGGAAGTTTAGATTACTAGAGTAGGGTACAGTACACTACACTAGTACCATGCCATCTAATGGGGAGCCTAGTCAGACTCCAGTAACTGGGTACAGTGCCTTTATGTTCCAGGAACTAAGTACCCTGTGTAGGATTAGACAACTCAAGAGAGGTAGAAACCCCACTAGGTCTTTTCTAGTAGAATTACTCCAGCAAGATGACCTCCAGAATCCTGGAAGGCCTCGAGAGGAGGAAGACCTTGGTCAGGAGGATGACCTTGCAGGGCAAGAGCAAGAGGTAGTTAGTACTACTGGCTCTGGCACTGGATACGGCCATGAGGAGTCAGAAGAGACTCCTCTGGACAACCCTATACCTGTAAAGGGGGTACTGATGGTACTGGAGGGGGTCATGACAGTAGCCCCACTTTCACTCCCCCAGGGTTGGTACTCAGGGTTCCAAGGAAGAGGACGTCTTACTCTTTCTCATCCTCACTGTCCTCAGCATCAGTTGCTGGGTCCACTCTCACTCTAATTTAGATGAGGCCATCTAGTTGGGGGGTACAATCTGCTCAAACTTGAGAAGGCCAAATTCAAGTTGAAGAGAGAGCAGTTGGCCCTTGAAAGGGAAGTCCTAGAAATGGAGAAGGAGAAGAAGAACTTGAGGTTAGACCCCAGTGGTTGTAGCAATAAAGAGCCCAGAGTCAGGGAGGAACAACTTGATTCTAGGAATCTTAGCAGGATAGTGCCCCTTTTCAAAACTAGGGATGATATCCACAAGTGGACTACTCCTATGGAGAAGGCCTGAAAAGTCCAGAAGGTCCCCCATAGGCAGTGGGCACACCTGTGGCTCTCCTTTGCATACAAAGGTATAGCCAAATTTTTGGCAGTTAGAGAAGAGGATGCAGAAAACTATAAGGGTTTGAAAGAGGCACTTATTGAAGGGTTATGACTTATTTGTGAAGAATAACAGGATTACGTTCAGAGATACTCAAAAAAACCTCTTCATAAGACTGGGTTGATTTCATAGACTTCTAAAAAAAAAAATTACGTTTTATATAGCGCGAACTAGACCCGAAGATATCAGGGTGCTTTAGTTGAGCACCAGTTTCGTTACAGATGGACACATTCATTTTTGTTAGGCGCAGGGAGATTAAGTGATTTGCCCAGAATGACAGGATGTTGTGCGTTGTTGCCGAGACTCGAACCCAGTTCCCCAGCTCCGAGGTCGACTGCTCTAACCTTAAGGCTGTGCAGTTAAGGCTCTGGAAGGCTGGTTGCATGGTAGTAACGTACATGACTATAATGGATTGTATAATTTGATCATAAGAGAGCACATCCTTAATAGCTGTGTGTCTGATAAACAGCACCAATACCTGGTGGACTCTGATCTGACCTCTTCCCAAGAATTGGGAAAGAAGGAAGACAGTTCGCACCAGGGTGAGCAATACGTCTCATGGTGGGGGTGACCAGAAAAAGAAAGATACATCTAAGTCCCAAGAGAAAGATGGAGAAAAACCTAAAGATAGCAAAAAAAGTCTTCTTCAGGTCCACAAAAATCTTCCTCTGTGGGTGGGTCCCAATCCTTCTCTTCTTCTAATAATAAACCTCCTTGGTGTTTTCTTTGTAAACTAAGAGGCCATAGGACATCTGATCCCAGTTGTCCTAAAAAAGGCACTAAGACTGCTACTACACCCCCTAGTGCCCCATAGCAGTAGCACTAGTTGCAGTAAAACCCCACAGGGTGTAGCTGGGTTCACCTTGGGTACAACAGTGAGCTCTGGCCTAGTCAGAGAAGTCACTGAGGCTGTCCTGATATCTGAGGGTGGCATTGACCTTGCCACTTTTGCTGCCTGGCCTCCTAATATGAGGAAATACAGGCAGCATCCCCTCATCAATGGTATTGAAGCAGACACTCACAGGGACACAGGTGCCAGTGTCACTATGGTGACTGGAAAACTGGTGTCAACTGAGCAAATCTTACTTGGGCACACTTACCAAGTAACCAACGCAGACAATATCACTAATAGCCACCCAATGGCAGTGGTCAATCTCAGCTTGGGGGGGGGGGATGACTTACCCTTGCTGGATTAGTGCCATAGAACTTGCTGGTCTGCAGCCAACCATCTATTCTTCTTTCCCGACTGTTGCGTTTGCCAGGGCTGTTGGTTTTCCTGCCATCCACTGACCTTCCTGCATTCTCCATCTGTTGTGGGACAACTCATGGACAGCCCCTGTGCTCCTGCATCATCGCCTGGGCTCCACAGCTGCTTCATCAAGACTGTCCTTCTAAAGCAAGTACCTCTGACAAGGAGTGGCATTGTGCTCCTGCGCCTCCTGGACACCTCCAGGTGGTTTGGACTCTGTCCCCTCTGCTCTCAGGTACTTCTTGTCCAGAACTCACATTTGTGTCCACCGTCTTGGTCCACGAGTCGCTGCAGCTGCCGGACTTCCAAGATCCTCCATTGGTTCTTGCGGGCAGTTCTGACACCACTTCGCACCTATGCACTCAGGCTCCATGGTGTAGGTATCCTGGTTCCTTGGGTATTCACGGGTGGGGTGACTCTCCAATCTGCCTTGATCCAATTGGTATCTTCGGGGTCCTTTGCACAGCAGCTGTCAGGGGCCCGCCAGCGCAAAGCTCCAGTCTGCCTGTCCGCGACACCCGGCCTGCTCTTCATGCTATGTCGCCTGCCGTCCACGATATTCTCCTTGCTCCCTGTGACTTCCTCCAACGCAAACAGGACTCTTGGCACAAAACCTGAAAAGGTAAAACTTCAGTGGGACTAAACTGGGACTTTATACAACCCGTGCTCCATCGCGGTCGGCCTGATCTTTTGAATTTTTTATTTTTTTATTTTTTTTTAATGTATTTTATTGCATTTTAGAAGAAAGGTTAGTACGAAAGTTTCAGCACATAACAGCAATTCTGAGCTTAACATCTGACAAGTGATAACTATCACAGGTATTGTTGCATTACATCTAGGACATCTTTTGACTTTGACTCGGTCCAGCGCGACCATATATCCCAGTTAGCACTTTATGCTTTTAGGCGTTATTTTATAGTTTATTCTTAAAAATTCATAACTCTGGTTCTACTCATTGGATTTTCATCACTTTTGTGTCAAATAATTAATTACAATTTACTCTATGTTTTTACAAATTAATCGGTTTGGGAATTTTTTTGTGTTGTGTTTTCACTTTATTACTGTTTGGGTGCTGCATAAATACTTTACAGGTTGCCTGTAAGTAAAGCCTGACTGCTTTTTGTGCCACCCTACCCAGGGTTAAGCACAGGCTAATATAGTGACTTTCTGTGGTTCATCCTGCAAAGGGTTGTGGCTGTTGCTTGACCAGAGCTCACACCCCAGTCAACCAACTACCCAATTTCTCACTGGTGCCACCAATTGTCAGAACCCCTTTCAGAGGTCCACAAGGCACTCAGGCTACTGCACCCAACCGTGGCGGTTGAAGCCTTTTACTCCTGATGTCTAAGGGCTCGACCTATTATGGATCCTGGGCAATTGTGCACTTGACTGTCAGTGGTAGCTGTGGACAAGCAGTCAAAGGCTCTCTTCAGTTTCACAAAAGCTTTTTGATGCTCCTCAGTTCAAGTCCCTTTCTCAGTCTGTTTCTTGCATGTCAAAGCTGTTAAAGGGACCACAATAGTTCCATATGTAGCTACAATGTTCCTTTAGTAACCAGTGAGTCTTAAAATGGATCTTACTTGCGTTTGGGCAGTGGGCTCCCCCACTCCAACACTGACCGAGTCAATATCCAGTGGACAAATCTCCCTATTACTCACCTGATATCTAAGGTAGACTAAAGTGAACTGCCTCACCTGCCACTTGTTTGCCTTGATGGTCAGTTTCACCCCCATACCTTAACCACCACCTCTTCTCAGTGCTTCTGGTGGTCCTTCCATGAATTGCTAAACACTGCAATGTCATCCAGGTAGGCCACACAGAACCCTTGAAGCTCTGATATGTTATGTTATGTTATGTTAAAAGTTCTTGTATAGCGCACGTACACCATGCGGTTTCATGGCGCTGAAGAGGCAGAAAGAAGGTAGCAGAAAACTGAGGTTAGATGTTAAATGATTGAACAAACAGACGGGTCTTCAGCATTTTTCTGAACTGTGCGTAGGTAGGGGTCAGTCTAATCTCCACGGGGAGAGAGTTCCAAAACTGGGGGCCTAGGACAGCAAATCTAAGGCCGCCGAGCTTTTTGCGTTTAAAAGAAGGAATGGTCAACAAATTTTGATGAGAAGAATGCAGATCCCGGGAGGGGATATATCTTGAAATCATAGACGAGATAAAAGCAGGGCTGCAACCATGAAGAGCTTTAAAAATGGTGCAACCCAGCTTGAAAGCACACCTTTTGGCCACGGGAAGCCAGTGTAAATTTTTCATTATGGGAGTCACATGCTGCCATTTGGGTTGATGAAAAATGAGTCTGGCAGCTTGGTTTTGAACCAACTGAAGACGTCTTAGTTGATAAGAAGGAATGCCACAGTATAAAGAGTTGGCATAGTCCAAACGGGAGATCACCAGGGCTAAGATGACCAAGGTCAGGGCTTCCCTGGACAAAAATCTGCTGATCTTCCTTATTCTCCGTAATTGGAAGAAACTTGCGGAAACTACTGAGCTTATGGTTCTGATAGAATATGGTTCTCTGTGTGCTGGAAAGTGGCAGGAGCATTTTTCACCCTGAAGGCATTACCATAAACTGGAATAGAAAATGCATTTTTTTCCTAGGCAGTACATGCCAAAGCAATCTGCCAGTTGCCACTAGTCAGCTCAAAGGTACTTACATACTTTGCAGCACCCAGATGGATTGATCAGCTCTGAGGATTAGGTATGTATCTGTCTTTGTCACTTATTTGAAAGCTCTCTAGTCCTCACAAAGTGCAGCCTATGGAACATTGCTTGGGCACCAACATCACAGAGCTTACCGAAAGACTCCAAGATCTCTCATTCACGCCAATTCCAACATCTTGGCCACCTCTGCCTTAATGTCTGGTCAGACATTCTACACAGCAGACTATCCCCTGTGTGTATCTGCTGAACACAGACAGTTGTCAATCCTGAACTCGGCGAGAACCAGTGGGAAATCATCCCATTACCAACCTACATTCTGTCTGCCATCAGGTATCAACTGGGGAAAGCTGTACCCCTTCCTCAGACCCATCTGTCATGTCACCATTCAGAAAGTCAGAAAGAGGCTCTCTGTTTTCCTCAACTTCCTCTGCCATACCCATAATGTTCACTCTGTGGATTCTCAAGAGGTAAGGCTTCAACTAATTCACATAGAACACCCTTCTAGGTTCCGTTGTGGCACTTGCGTCCACCAAGTAGTTCACATCAGACACTTTCTACATCACCTTGCGTGGTCCACTCCACCTATCCTTTAAAGGTCTGGAACAAATAGGCTTCAGCATCAGCACCCAGTAAGTATCACTTTCTAGTCATACCATTCCTTCTCCAGCGCCTGGCTCGCCTGATGTTTTTTCTTTGCCTGACCCATGTATTGAACCAGAAACGTCCTGAGGCCAATCATGCAGTCCATCACATCCTTCTGAGGTGACTTGGAAGTTTCTTTCCACCCTTCTTGGATCTATGTGAGAGGTCCACGCATTGGGTGCTATAACAGAAGTTCAGAGGGACTGGAAACCTCTCCCTTCTTTGGAATCTCCTGGTAAGTGAATGAGAGACATGGCAGAAGACCCCACATCTTAAGGTGCTCTGGCAGGGTTCCCAATATGCTCTTCATGCTCTCCTTTAACTCATTGGTTTGGGGATTGTACGTTGTGGAGAAATGGTATATCACACCAGCTTACTCTCACATCTCTCTCATATGGAAGGAGATGAGATTGGTTCCCCTGCAGGAAATCACAATCATAGCAAATCTAACCTTAGAAATGATCCCTTGAATAGCCCTACCTACCATCTTTGCCATCGTACTCCTCAGAGATATCGCCTCTAGCTATCTGGTAGCGTGATGTCTGGTTTCAAAGTTATAGACCAGCTGAAAATCCCTTCCATCCCTAAATATCTACCCCGGTGAGTGAAGAGGGGCACCAGGGAGAATTTCTTTCGGTCGGAGATACATTCTCTCAGCGATAGTTCTATGAGCCTCTGTATCTCTCAGGAAAATAACCTTCCTCCCATTGATACTTGCTTCTAACACAAACCCCACTGTGTTTCGGTACATATGCTCCTAGGCATCTGGGTCCAAAGTCACTAGGTTGAGTGCAACACAGTCCTCTCAGGTTGCTTCACCCACAGTCAACACACTTGTTTAGGATGGGTGTAGTTGGTACACAGTCTTTCACTTTCTATTGTTTAATGCCCCTCTTTGTGGTACTTAAAAGTAATCACCCTGGGATTGGAAGAACCTGCCTGTTCTCTCTTTTCCTTGTGTTGTTCCTGATTCTGAACTCATTTCCATTTCTGTTGTTGTCCCCCTTTGACACCTTGGGAATTGCCCTAACCCTTACCTCCCAGTTTTGAACCAATCTGTTGAGAGTTCCTTTCTCCCCTTGACGTGGAGCCATGCTGCTCCAGCCCTTTGTTAACCCAGTTAGCTAACCACTTGTCAGCCTACACTGCAAGTTGTTCTCGATCCTTCCCTGTCAGGTTTGAAAGGTGTTGACTAAGGAGGGTAGAGGACCCCTCCTCTGCATCACCATTAGCTGGTTAAAGAACTGAAAATATTTGGCTTTCATCCCTCTCACCAACACATTCCAACCACCAATTTCTCCATAAATTCAGGACTCAGATTGGACATCACCTATTCTCTTGGGATGCGATTGGAAGAATGTACTCTCGCTATATCAATGTATATCAATGTCTCTACATCAAAGGGACACCACATCAACATAACTACTACATTGATGAACATTAATCAACTTGTCTGAAGACCTCATCTAACTCAACTCCTCCCTGAGGATTACCCAAAACTGGCTAACTGAGAACCATCTCCTGCTCAACCCCGCAAAACTGAATTCCTTCTCATATCCCCTCCTAAACACCCCCCCAAGATTGACCTCTGGATGAAGCACCTCACCACCTTCAACTGCTCCCCTATTATCATCGATTCAGCTAAATCGCTCGGAATCACCCTAGACTCACACCTGAACATGAAGAAAAACATTAGTATGATGTGTAAGGGCGCAAACTACCAAATGAGGCATCTTAGAAATCTAAAACCATTCCTCCCTCAAGAGGATCTCAAGATGGTGGTTCAAGCGCTTGTCCTGCCGAGACTAGACTATGGTAGCGCAACGTTGTGTGGCCTCCCCAAACATACCTTGGCCCCACTCAGGGCGTCATTGAATGCAGCTGCCAGACTGATCACTGACACAAAAAGAACTGATCACATCTCCCCAGTTCTAAGATCTCTAAAGTGGTTACCCTACGAAGCAAGAATTCAACTAAAGATTGCCTGTCTAACGCACAAAGCCCTCCACCTCAAAACCCCTGGATATCTGGCTCAAAAACTAGAACTATCAGGGGGGGGCAGACCATCAAGAAGTGCTAACTCTCTATTACTGAAACCCCAGACCTTTCGCAAAAAAATAACAAGACTCAGAGCCTTCTCTGGCTCTGCACCGAAGATCTGGAACTCGCTCCCTCCGGAAATCCGCAGAATTCCTTATACAGCTGCTTTCAAACATGAAGTAAAAACACTCCTAATGGACAGGTTCCTGCCGTAAATAACCATCGGTAGTCTGTTTTCTTCAAAACTTGTATTACCCAGTACTGTCTACCTTATTGTACCAAGAAATTTTTTGTGCGCTTCCTTGTACATTTTATTAGCTTATCTTGTTATCCTCTACTATTGCCGTACAATGTTCCCTTTTTACCTTGTTACCTCTCCCATTACTGTGAAGCGCTCTGATACCCCTCGGGGTCTTGTTCGCGCTATACAAAACTTTTTTTAAATCAAATTAAATAAATAAACACTAAATTGACAAAAGTAGGTAAGGTAATTAAATTTAGGATAAGTGTCAAACAGAAACTGACAAATATTGAACGAATTGAAACTTATTAAATTAAATTCAATTTATAAAAGGCCTGTTACATATACATTATTTACAAATGTAAGGGTTGGGGTTGGGGTTATGGGTCAATTTAGAATGAGTAAAACATTAAGATCAACATATTAAATTTATAATTAGGGTTAAAGATAGTTCTAAGATGCGGTTAAGGATAGTTAACAAATGTAACTAATTTCAAATTAATTACAATATTTAACGATTAAGGTTAGTATTATTATACAGAATAGAACGTAATACCAAATTAATTAAATTCTGATTAATTAAGGGTTGGTTTTGGGGCTACGATTAAACTTAGAATCAGGACAATTAATTAAATATATTATACGTAAGGGAAAAACATTATAGTAAATGTTGGGTATAGGTCACGGATAAGAAATACAATAATGTGTAATTTGAATGAAAATGACTGTACCTACAGTGAAGAAAAAATCATTATTTAGATTTAAAACATAATAGTTAAAAACAAAGTCGCTGTAAGGTGAAGGTAGGATAGATGTAGTGGGGTTAGGGTAGCTGTAGAACCCAATAAAAACGTGCATTGAGGTGTAGTGGTCATTGTTGTAATAGCACAAACGTAGTTGTGTGTTGCTGTAGTTGTAGTAGATATAGTGACATACATCCCGGAAATGTGGCCTCCTCAACTTTCCAAATATTTTGGTCAAGATCTCAAGGCCTAGTGAAATTATACTATATGCAGCAGAAATAAAGATTTTTTTTTTTTTTTTTTAAATAAGCACAAGCTCAAAGGAGGTAGAATGAAGTTGAGATGGGGTATACTACAAAACAGTTACCACAGTTGCAGTGAATATGGGGCTGAGCAACAGTTTAGTAATATTTCAGAACACTTAAATACATAGGGGCCTATTACGATGGCGGTCGGAAAACCTCCCCGACCGCCATGGTAGCGGGAAAAGACCGCCCGCATGGCCCGCGACATCACCGCCGGTCGAATTACGATGACCCGTGGTCGAAATCCGACCGCGGCGGTCTGATCGCAGGCCTTAACATTGCGGTGGTTGCTGCTGCCCGCAGCACCGCCGCGATGCCGAAAGGAGCATGTCCTGCATTTCCCTGCACTGCGTGGCAGGCACTGCACAGTGCCTGCCACCTGGTACAGGGAAATGTAGGGGGGGACCATGGGTACCCCCCCTGTGCACCCACACCCCCCCAACACATTGGGGGCCCACAACGGGCCCCCAGAAGACAATCTCCGCATGCCTTTCCATGGCGGTCTGACCGCTGAGGAAAGGCTGGCTACCGCAGGCATCATAATCGTGCCGGCGGAGCCTGCTCTGCACCGCCACCATTATCCCGGTCCTGCTCCGTCCGCCAGGCAGGAGTGCAGATGGCAAGCGGCGGTCGGAATTTCCCACCGCCGCGGTCACCACCGCCATCCTAATTTGACCGGCGGTTTTCTGGCTTGCGATCGCGGGCGGATGTCCACCGCCGGCCCGGCAGTGGACATCCGACCGCCATCGTAATAGGCCCCTTAGATCTTCAATAAAAATAGTGACCAAACAATGAAAAACACACAATCAAATAAGCAACAAAATAGCACAATAAAATGCAGTTGCTGCCTCTACGCCCAAATTGCACAGAATAGGTACTGTTCATAATCGTTTACTGATCACGAATGCTGTGCTGTTCATAGCAAGGGAAAACAAGGCAGAATACAATCATCTTGCCAATTTGCGGCAACTTCTTAAGGCATGGCTCACAGTTCGTATCTGTTGTAAAAACCAAAACATTTGTAGCAACATTCACAATGCAAAAGATACAATCTGCAAAGGCAGTAAGCATTTTTTGGACTCCATGTATTCAGAGTTATGGCACTGGGAAGATATGCTTATCGCTCCGATTAGGTTAGGGTGTGCAGGTCCCTTGAAAAATGTATATCTTGTAACCGTGCTCTACGATCAAGTACTGATGGAAGACAGACATCTGTCTGACCCTGGGCTAACTGGATTGGACTAGTCAGCAAGCCAGCTGTGTGGAAGACAACTGCTCTACAAGGCAAGTTCCTGGGACTCCCATGCTGGTCCTGATCCATAGGCTCTAGAAGTAGGGGTGTGGCGGGTGCTGCAGCACCCCCAAAATAACCATGCTGGAGTTCGGAATGTAAATGAGCAATAGAGATGCCTTTACATTCTGTTTTTATCTTGTCACATTTGCGCTATATGTTCAAACACATAGGTCAAATGTCAGGTTATGTATTCTGACAAATTGCTGCTTAATCTTTTAATGTGGAGATTGGTGTTTATGTTTGTTTCACTGACTAGAGTGTGAGAGGATTTCGTAAAGTGAACTATATGACAATCTTGCTGGGGTGCATTGAATGTGAAATTAAAAGGCGGTATAATGTAAATGTTTCTAAAATGCAACAATATTTAAATACCTGTAAATTAACTGTTGAAATATTTCAGATCAGGTGTAAGGAAAGCACAAATGGCACACATTTTTTGTGATTCTGAAGTGTGATGGAAACAACATTTTTAAAAGCATTGAAACAAACCAAGACACTTTACTTTCAAAGATGATAAATATTTGCTGAAACACAATTTCCACATAATATTGTAGTTTTATCAGTAACACTTCATGTCAGTGCGAATTTTGTGGCCAGTCAGTGGAAAATGTGCTGTCTGTAAATGACAATGCGCATGCTTTTTAGGTTTCACCTGCATATCGCTTATCGCTTGTTAGATTTCGCCTGCAAGGCGCTTGCGCTGTACTTGTGAAATCTATTTTATTTAATAAAAATCTTAAGGGGGGCTTACATCCCGCCTTCCTTACTTTTCAATGGTTCCTGTGCTTGCCACTTAATGTTCCTCCGTTTCTATTGCCTGTAGCATACTCCTCCTGTTGTTTTTCTTGTTTTCCTCGTGTGCTTCTCTTATAGGTTTCCCGGGGGACCAAGTACTGTTTCCATTCGCTTTTATGGAACTACTTTTTAAAGGTTTTTCATGCACAGCGCTTGTTTTGGGTTCTTCACCCTCGTCACTCGTTTTTTCTTGCTTCTGGCATAGAAAACACCAGAAACAGTAGTGGATGACCTCGCTCAGTGCTTTCACCTCCTTTACTGAGGGCAACGCTTTGACGGAAAGCAGCGCTTGCAGCCGGTGTTCAGCAGCATGAAAATCCCTAAGCGCATGTCAGACAGCAGGGCGCTTGCGCTACTGCCAGTACCTGTATCATTAAAATTCTTAGGGAAGGAACTTAGAGGGGCACACATTCGCCAATCTCCTAGGTGCCCTGAGAGCAGGGGAGGTCACCATTGTGCCGTCTCCCGCTCTAGAAAGCCTGGACTTTTGACATCCCAGTGGGTGGCAGTTGCTCATAATTCATTTCAAGGCACCTTGTGTATTTTACGTTTCGGCCCCTTTTCCCCTGCACTCCTCCTGCTGTATCAATACAACCCCCCCCCCTCCTGTCGTGTCAGCCTCCCACCCTACGATCTTGTTAACCCGCCCTCCATTTTTTTAAACCTGCCCTCATTCTCTTTACCCACCCCACAGCCCTCTTGCTGCACTGTCTTTGTTTTCCCCCACGCTGTTTGACTTTGCACATAAAAACAAAGCTCTATCGCACACTCAACAGTGGCCGCTCCATTGTACTTTGTTTTTATCTAGTTTAAGCCAGTTTAAAAAACATTTACAAAGTCAAGACGAGAGGGCTCTGTGTGGACAGCAGGTCTGGCATTGATGTGTCTCCTATAAATAGTCCTGACGTAGTTTTGGCATTACTAATGGGGGTAGGGAGTGCGGGGTGCCCCACCCTCCTTCCGAATTGATGACATTTCTGCACCGATTCCCCTTGACTCGCTGCTTGCCACAACCTTCTGTTATTTATAGATGGGGGGGTTCCTCTCCCCATCATGTCTCACCACTTTGTACGAAAGGGGAACACTGGCGCCGAAGTACTTTTTTTATTCTGTTTGCAAAATTTGGAATTCACTGCATCACAACAGGCATTTACGTCGCCCACGTGGCCTGTTTGAGTGCCTTGTGTTACTCATTCATGTGTCTAGTTAGAGCCACAGGGCAGTCTAAGGGCACACGCCAGTCTGCTTCCGTCTGACATTGGTGGTGTCCCCTTCTGTAATGAGCAGGCAGCATTTTTTAAAGCACCAGAAAGGTAGTGATTTCGGCATAAACAGGGTTACATTTGTTTTCCTCCTTACAGCTTTCTGTGCCATCACGTCTCGCTCATCTTCTATTGACTCTTCTACGTTATCCCTTTGTTTCCCTACATTCTCATCCATGGCACATTGTAAGATCTTTGTAATTCCCCGTGGGCGGAAGTGAAGTGAGAGACAGGTAGGGCTGGATGGGAGTCAGTTGCATGCCCAGTATACTTAAAATATAAATCTATAAACGGTTTCCCCATCCAGGGAGAGGAAGAGCCTCTTGTTCTTAAACATCTGGTGCTAGGGGTCTTCTGAGAGACAAGGAACCCACACCTCGTTGTTGATATTTAATTACGCATTAGTTTACATTTGTGTCCGCAGAAGTTGACTCCTGAAACAGGCCGAGCTCAGCAAAGGATGGAACCTGCATCAGTCTGCCTCCAATTCTATTCAATTGTCGAGCACAACCAGGGGGTGGCTTACACCACATGTGTATCTGTTCACAAAAATATGTCGACACCAATAAAAGTAATTTTTTGTGTTGGGCAGGAAAAACTGAAAAGACTACAACGGATTCAGAACACTGCTGCCAGACTACTCTTACATATAAAGCCGCAAGCCCACATCTCCCCCACCTTGGAAGCCCTGCATTGGTTACCGGTTCCCAGAAGATCCACGTTCAAGCTGCTTTGTATCACCCACAAAGCGAGACATGGAACAGGCCTGCTCTTCATCAGGAATAAAATCATCAAATACATTCAACAAGGGAACCTCCGCTCTAGAGTGGCACCTCACATACAAGAAAAAAACCATTGGTGGCACATCCTTCTCTATTCAAGCAGCCAAACTATGGAACTCTTTACCCCCAAACATAAGATCTACAGATGACCACCTTATATTTATTTGGACTATAGATATGTACCTACATATGTGTATTGCTTTGTATAAACGTATATAATAATTATGTTTTTAAAAATATGGATATTCGTTAGTTCTGCTTAACAAATATACATATTACTTGAAGTTACATTATTCTATGTTTTTAACATGTTTATAAGTGGCTGCATAAATAAGTACATCTTTTATCATAACTATTTATCTACAATTGCTTCACTATTGAATAACAAAAAATAAAAACAAATAAATTAATTTAAAGTACAACAACACTTGAAAGCCGGAGTTTATTAAATGCAGTTTTAATCTACATATATTACCTTCCTTATGCATATATATCAATCAATCAGGGTTTATAAAGCGCGCTACTCACCCGTGAGGGTCTCAAGGCGCTGGGGGGTGGGGGGAGGGTGCAGCTCCGGTTCAGTCGAAGAGCCAGGTCTTGAGATATATACCTTCCATGTACTTATGTATCTATATTGTTATTACTTTGCTTCTAATTCAGCAGCATATCCAATGCACTATCCTATTTCTCACACTATACCACTCTCAATATATCCTCTACCTCAACTCTCTGACTCATCTCAAACCTCATTCTACTACTCTTTCAAATGCACTACTGTATTTCTCACCCTATACCTCTATCAATATATCCTCTACCTCCACTCTCTCATCCATCCCAAACCCCACACCACTACTATGATCCCCAAAATAACCCTTTCTAGACTCTTCCCTCCTCTATCCCTGCTTGCATCATCTCATACCTCTTTTGCTATTCAGATCTCCTAAACAAGCCTTTCCAAACCCTTCCCTCTGACTCATCCCCCTCCACCTCCCCTTTACTCATCCCAAATCCCCTTCTACTGCTATGAAGTCCAAAAACAAATCTAGATCCTTCCGTCTTCTATCCCTCCACTATTCCTTTTCAATCCAAATAACAAACTAACATGTCCACCACTCAAATTAATTTCATATTTCCCTATACTAACTCCCATCCACCCCCCTTCACTCATCCCAAGCCCCCTCCTATGGATATAAATTCCCGCAAAAAATAATAATAATGTCTAGACCCTTTCCTCTTTTATCCCTCCACTATTCCTTTTCAATCCAAATAACAGACTAACATGTCCACTACTCAAATTAATTGCATATTTCCCTATACTAATTCCCACTATTCCTGTTCGGGTTCCGGGGTAGCGTGCTACTCACCGAAAAGCGCTTCAACACCTCATCATGGGTAGCAAGCGCTATATAAATGGAAACCTTTTCCCTCTTCTATCCCTCCACTATCCTTCTCAATCCAAATAACAGACTAACTTTTCTACCGCTCAAATTACTTCATATTTCACTCTACTAATTCACCACTGATCTTTTATGGGTTCCGGAGTAGTGTGCTACTCGCCAAAAAAGCGTATCAACATCTCTTCAGGGGTAGCAAGCGCTATATCAATGCAAACCTTTTCCCTCTTCTATCCCTCCACTATCCTTCTCAATCCAAATAACTGACTAACATATTCACCGCTTAAATTACTTTCATATTTTCACTATACTAATTCACCACTATTCCTTTATGGGTTCCAGAGTAACGTGCTACTCACCGAAAAAGCACTCCAAAACCTCAACAGGGTTAGCAAGCGCTATATAAATGCAAACCGTTTTCCTCTTCTATCCCTCCACTATCCTTCTTAATCCAAATAACTGACTAAGATATCCACCACTTAAATTACTTTCATATTTCACTATACTAATTCACCACTAATCCTTTATGGGTTCCGGAGTAGCTGTTGCCACGGAACTTGCTATAATTCATGATGCCTAATAACTTCGTATTCAATGACTCTTTGCGTCTTTGAGAAATTGAGTACATCCCTGGAGAAGTAAGCACGGAGTCACCTTTATAGATTCGGACATTTTGTAACCCTTGCAGCTAAATTGTTTTGAATTTTACGCCTCATGAAATATGATTAATAGATGTAGCTCAGCTCTGAGAAGAAGCACGGAACACTTTACAGACCTGGTCCGAAAATGTTATTACTCATGAAATATTACTCTAACAAATGTAGTTCAGTTTGAATAAAAAGCACGTTGGCACTTTAAATATATAGAAAAATTGCAGTGAAATGAAGTAATGATTGTCTGCACAGAAGTTTTATCTGTATATAGAGAAGCTCTGTTTTATAATTAAATGATATCCTAAGACTATGACGTGACACGTAAACAGCAGGACAAAATGTTAGTTTGGTGATGTGTTTTTAAGTGATGTTAATGATCCAGTATGGCATGTTATCACTAAATTACGTCAATACTAGTAATATACTTGTTTTAACTTGATGACTCATGAAATCAACACTGCTACTCTAATTACTTTTTTTAATATTTAAAAATTTTTTTTATATATAGTCCTTGATTGTAATGATTTTTATTAATCACCCAATAAAGATTTCTTTCTTTCACTATACTAATTCACCACTAATCCTTTATTATGGGTTCCGGATTAGCGTGCTACTCGCCAAAAAAGCAATTTGACACCTCGTCGGGGGTAGTAAGTGCTATATGATTGCAATTACAATACAATACAATAAAATATGATAGGCGCGTTGTTATGTTGTATTCCTCTTAGGGTGTCCATACACGGGCTTTCCTGTATCATGTCCTTATATAGGCACAATTCACCCTGCCCTTATATAGGCATAAAATCCCAGTCCTTATTTAGGCATTAAACCGTGCACTCCAAATACAGGCATGGTCTCTGACATCCGTCCACCCTAACGTCACAACGAGTTCTTGAAGAACAGACCCTTAGGCTTCGGGAGTTTCCCTAGCACAGGACTATTGATTTCTTCAAGGACTCATATATTATGCATGAACCGTTATACCTTAGGGGTTCATTCATGACGTCTTCCGCTGTCCGATTCACGTCAATGCTAACGTTCTGAGGTACCTCTCAGGTATAAATATACCTTCCCTAGCCCCTGTAAATCAGAGGAGACCTCGACTTCAGAGGAGCCCGTTTCCCGGCCTGACGCACTGAGAAGACGCTGTCATCCCTGCACGCAGAGAGTCCAGCTTCCAGTGATCTGACTTCCCTTGCGGGGTGTTGGAGTTCGAGTCTGGCAGGAGATTCCCACCTCTCTCATTCTTAAGGTATGGAGCTGACTAGAAACCTAGAGGGACTCTTGGCATATTAGGCATACTAGACTTAACATACTCTTAGTATACCATAGTAAGGAATACTTCACCTACTTCATACCTCTCCCTACACCTCGGTTAGGTTAGGTACATTGGGGTAGAACTAGCTTAGAGACGCATCATATGAGTACTCGCATTTTTAGTCTATGTTATTTATCTAAATGAATATCTACTAAAGATCATGCTAGCGCAGTATTATTTATTTCTACTGCTTACGCTGTACATTATTTATCTTGCATACTGTCTTGTGATCGTGACAGCACATATTACTTACACGAGAAACAAGACTGTTCAATAAATCTTTTATTGAAACGCCCGTCTGTTCTTTCTGTGTAACTTTGAGGAAAACTAAGCATGCACGATTGAGCTGAGTGAAATAGTTATCTATTGTTTCCACGACTCTGGGACACGTTCTGATTCTAAAAGGGAAACAAAGTTGTCATGTTTTGCGGCTGCCAGAAACTACTCCCTTCTTGTTTGTCAAGGAGTTTCTAGTGGCCTCTGAGCTAGCTGGCACAAGTAATTAAGTTTAATATACTCGATAGGGACATACCGACCTCAGTCCTATGTCAAAGCTATAGGGTATATTATTCCAATGCGCAGAGCCTATTAGGGAAATAGGAGCTACACTACATGGCGCCCAACGGTTTGGTAAGGCGGTAATTTAACGCTAGATACTGAGTAACTCAGCCGTGCTTTTTCTCTCAGAGACCCCTACCCATATACTCCAAGAGACGTCTGGAGTGGGCAGGGTTAAGTATCTGCCACAGCTACATAGGGAAGTACCCTATATATTAGCTGTCTGGTTTGCTCAACGTTGAAGGATACAGTGTTCCAAAATATTGTGCACCTTATCTTTGTTTCCTTGAAACTTGTTCTACATTTTTCAACAAAAAAAAAAAAAATGCCTGACTCCGACAATGACACTGGTGCTGCGGCAAATCCAGCCCAAGCAGCAGCTTTTAACTTTACCGGTTTAAATGAAACCGAGGAGGGTGTTATAGACATCCATCCAAACTTAAGAAGAGCCATCACTCTAAAACTCATCCAACATGGCCTACCACCAAGAGGCGGTAGAGCAGTTTTCGTGATAGAGGCACACAAATCTTTTCAGACAGAGGTATTCTATTCATGGGTAATATTTCCTGAATCCAATTCAGTAACACACATGTTTCCCTTCTACAAAGAAGATGATCCACCGGAGGAATACATCATAGAAATTCCATTAACATACCAGGAGCATCAGCTCTGGTTTAAAGGCGCCCTAAAACATCACAGAAACATTACCAGGCTCGGTCCACTAGGTAGACCAGGAGCAACTTGGCCGATTCTAGCCGGCTACACACCTCATCCTGAACTTGATATAATGTCAGATGAGGAACTACTTACTCAACTTACAGAGTTAATAAAAATCTACAGACAATTGGTCCAATATGTCATGCGGACTTTCACAGTCCAACAAACATTGACACTTCCAAATCAAACTCCCCAACAGGGGAATACACTAAAAATTACACCACAGACTCTATACGCAGCCATGGGTAAAATGCCCACAAAACGTCAGCAAATTCCATTCTGGATAGCTCAAAAAATTACTCAAATCGAAGCAGTATTTCCAAATACTAGCCCGTATGAGAAACACAGAATCCTAACAATCAGTTTACCAATGGGGATCACACCACAACTGGAAGACTGCACCACTTGGGGCTCAGTCTTTGCTGCCATCTATACTAAAACACATGGCATTCCGTCAATTGCGGTAATACCAGATGTCCTAAAACAAATTCAAAACGAATACGGGGCAGAGCCTGCTCTAAATTTAGGTATGAAATTACTGAAAAATTTCGACCAGGTCTCAACAATAATATTATCTAATATTAAAGGGGAGGCAGCAGCAGTGGCGATCCGCCAAAAATTACGAGAATTTGATGTTACAAAACATCACACTGAGCTACCCAGAATAATCTAACAATCTTATGCAGAATTAGGCAGAGATAGTTTGGGTGGAAGACCAGTGAAGCCGAAACTATCTGAAAGTCCTGAGAAGGACTCAATTAAACAAACTCCTACATCTTCTAAAAAGAAGTGGAGACTACTAAACAAAATTCAAATGAGAAACGTTCTCAATCCCGAGGTAGGTCTCCTCAAAAGGAGCCCTCTGAAAGGAGGTATAACCTCAGGAATAGGGATAATTTGAAAAAACCTGACAGGTATCAAGATACTGATACACGTTCCTCTCGTACCTTTCAGATCTCGTCACAGACTTCGGAAAGAAGAGGACGGTCAGAACATAGAGAAGAACGCGTGAAATCCAAGGAAGAAAAACACGCTCCAAAAAATAAAACAAAACCTCAATTCTCCAAAAAGAAAGTAGCAGGTCTGAAGATCAGACATGCCGAGAATACTGAGAACACAACTCAAGAACGGAGAATGGGCTCAGACAATACTGGATAGTTCAGCAGAAGTCACAATAGCTCGCCAGAACCTGAAGGAACTTCTGGAGATAGTGGACTTGAATGAGTACGTTACAGTTGAGACTGTAGACACCAGGGTTAGTACTCCACAAAAGTTATATGAAATAACACTCCGGATGCAGGGAGACATACCTAGACAGGTGAAAGCACTTTTTTGGGAAAGACTATCAAGGGGCTATGACATACCTCTAGCAGAAAAAGACTGGCCACCACAATTTGTCAGGGAGTGCCCACACGGCGAGGACATTATTATGCCTGCCTTCTCCAACCATATTCCAATACACCTAAAATATGCATATGCCAGGAAATGGGCAGTAGCCCAGGCCCCATCATTATATAAAAATCATGTAGGATGGGATGAGGACTCACCTCACCATAAAATACATCTGAAACATGAACCAACTGCACAGAGGCAGTACCCAATAAAGCAAGAAGCTAAGAAACAGGTCAGGGAGATCTTAGATCAACTTGAATACCAAGGGGTGATTGAAACATGCACCTCCTCAATGAACAATCCTTTGTTTCCTGTCTCCAAACCAGACAATACATATCGTCTAGTTTTGGATTACAGACACTTAAACACTTGTTCTAAAACTTTTGCAGTGCAAAATGCACATAGAACAGCATTAATGAATAACATTGTGCATAAAAAATATACAACCACATTAGATATCTCAAATGGTTTCTTTTGTCAAAACATAGCACCTGAAAGCAGGTACTTAACAGCTTTCTCAATAATGGGGAACCAGGGTCAATTTTGTCGACTCCCACAAGGGTTCAAGAACAGCCCAGGTTTATTCTCAGCGAGGGTAACGGAGTTACTACAAATCTATGACAATGAGGCATTGTCCTATGTCGATGACATCTATCTGACAGACGATGACCTGGAAAAACACTTGAACAGGGTGAGCACCATTATACTGGGCTTCGCCTCTGAGGGCTACAAATTCAACTTTAACCCCTTCGCTGCTAGGCCTTTCCCCCCCCCCTGTGCTAAGCCTTTTTTTTGCTATTTGGGGTAGTGCGGGCTTAGGCCCCTGTAACTTTTTGACCACATAAGGTATACACGCCAAATTTGCGTCCTTTTTTTCTAACATCATGGGGATTGTAAAGGTACCCAGGGTTTGTGGATTCCCCTGGAGGGGACCCAGAAATTAGCCAAAATACAGCAAAATTTTGTTTTTTGGGGGAAAAATGCGAAAAAAGGGCTACAGATGAAAGCGTCTTGTTTTTTCCCTGCAAATGGCATCAAAAAAGGGGTTGTGGTGCTGAAATCACCATCTTCCCAGCTTTCAGGGACAAGCAGACTTTTGTCAGAAAACCAACTTTTTTTACACAGTTTTGGCATTTTTCTGGGACATAGCCTATTTTTGCTATTTTTTGTGCTTTCAACCTCCTTCCAGTTAATGGTAGAAATGGGTATGAAACCAATAATGGATCCTGAAAAGCCATACATTTCTGAAAAGTAGACAAAATTCTGAATTCAGCAAGGGGTCATTTGTGTAGATCCTTAAAGTTTTCCTTATAGAAACTAACAGTTAAATGAAGGAAAAATTGAAAATTAGTTGAAAAAAACAGCCATTTGTGTCAACGTTTTCACCTGCAACTTCTTCAAATTATGACAGCTGTTTGAAAGCAATATACCGTTATATCCGCTGGACCTTTCTGGTTGTGGGGATATATAGGACTTGTAGGTTCACCAAGAACCCGACGAACCCAGAGCCAATAACTGAGCAGCATCTTGCAATGGTTTTTTATTATGTACCGGGTATATAGCAATTATTTTGGGAAAATGTATACATGGAAAAATTGTTATGAAAGACACCTATGTATTTCTGAAATGGGAACAAAATGTAGATTTTAGAAACAGTAGATATTTGCACATTTCCGAAATTGGGAGTACCCATACTAGCATGAGAATTATAGGTCATTTTTCAAAATGACTTATTTTTTACACATTGTCTTTCATTTGGAAGGCAGAAATGCATCGAAAGTCAATAGGTAATAACAGTTGCTCTACAATTCTGTGTTACCCTAAGTCTCCCGATAAAAATGGTACCTCACTTGTGTGGGTAGCCCTTGTGCCCACAACAGGAAATGGCTCAAAATGCAACGTGGACGTACCACATTTTCACAATGAAAAATTACCCTTTTTTTGCAAAGTGCCTAGGTGTAGTTTTTGAACCCTAGCTCTGCCGGCACCTAGGGAAACCTAGCAAACCTATACATATTTGAACACTAGACACCCAGGGGAATCCAGGATGGGGTGACTTGACTGCCTCCCACCAGGTTCTGTTACCCAGAATCCCTTGCAAACCTAAATAATTGTCAAAAAAAACACATTTTCCCCACATTTCTGTGGTGGAAAGTTCTGGAATCTGCGTGGATCCACAAATTTCCACCCACCCCGCGTTCCCCAAAGTCTTACGAGAAAAATGGTACCTCACTTGTGTGGGTCGGCCTAGTGCCTGCGACAGGAAACGGCGCAAAACGCAACGTGGTCACACCTCAATTTCGCAGTGAAAAAGGACCCTTTTTTGGCAAAGTGCCTAGCTGTAGTTTTTGAACCCTACCTCTGCCGGTACCTAGGGAAACCTAGCAAACCTATACATTTTTGAAAACTAGACACCCAGGGGAATCCAGGATGGGGTGACTTGACTGCCTCCCACCAGGTTCTGTTACCCAGAATCCCTTGCAAACCTAAAAAATTGTCCAAAAAACACATTTTCCCCACATTTCTGTGGTGGAAAGTTCTGGAATCTGCGTGGATCCACAAATTTCCACCCACCCCGTGTTCCCCAAAGTCTTATGAGAAAAATGGTACCTCACTTGTGTGGGTCGGCCTAGTGCCTGTGACAGGAAACGACGCAAAACGCAACGTGGTCACACTTCAATTTCGCAGTGAAAAATGACCCTTTTTTTGCAAAGTGCCTAGCTGTAGTTTTTAAACCCTACCTCTGCCGGCACCTAGGGAAACCTAGCAAACCTATACATTTTTGAAAACTAGACACCCAGGGGAATCCAGGATGGGGTGACTTGACTGCCTCCCACCAGGTTCTGTTACCCAGAATCCCTTGCAAACCTAAAAAATTGTCCAAAAAAACACATTTTCCCCGCATTTCTGTGGTGGAAAGTTCTGGAATCTGCGTGGATCCACAAATTTCCACCCACCCCGTGTTCCCCAAAGTCTTATGAGAAAAATGGTACCTCACTTGTGTGGGTCGGCCTAGTGCCTGCGACAGGAAACGACGCAAAACGCAACGTGGTCACACCTCAATTTCGCAGTGAAAAAGGACCCTTTTTTGGCAAAGTGCCTAGCTGTAGTTTTTGAACCCTACCTCTGCCGGTACCTAAGGAAACCTAGCAAACCTATACATTTTTGAAAACTAGACACCCAGGGGAATCCAGGATGGGGTGACTTGACTGCCTCCCACCAGGTTCTGTTACCCAGAATCCCTTGCAAACCTAAAAAATTGTCCAAAAAACAAATTTTCCCCACATTTCTGTGGTGGAAAGTTCTGGAATCTGCGTGGATCCACAAATTTCCACCCACCCCGTGTTCCCCAAAGTCTTATGAGAAAAATGGTACCTCACTTGTGTGGGTCGGCCTAGTGCCTGCGACAGGAAACGGCGCAAAACGCAACGTGGTCACACCTCAATTTCGCAGTGAAAAATGACCCTTTTTTGGCAAAGTGCCTAGCTGTAGTTTTTGAACTCTAGCTCTGCCGGCACCTCGGGAAACCTAGCAAACCTATACATTTTTGAATACTAGACACCCACGGGAATCCAGGATGGGGTGACTTGACTGCCTCCCACCAGGTTCTGTTACCCAGAATCCCTTGCAAATCTAAAAAATTGTCAAAAAAACCACATTTTCCCCACATTTCTGTGGTGGAAAGTTCTGGAATCTGCGTGGATCCACAAATTTCCGCCCACCCCGCGTTCCCCAAAGTCTTACGATAAAAATGGTACCTCACTTGTGTGGGTCGGCCTAGTGCCTGCGACAGGAAACGGCGCAAAACGCAACGTGGTCACACCTCAATTTCGCAGTGAAAAATGACCCTTTTTTGGCAAAGTGCCTAGCTGTAGTTTTTGAACCCTAGCTCTGCCGGCACCTAGGGAAACCTAGCAAACCTATACATTTTTGAAAACTAGACACCCAGGGGAATCCAGGATGGGGTGACTTGACTGCCTCCCACCAGGTTCTGTTACCCAGAATCCCTTGCAAACCTAAAAAATTGTCCAAAAAACACATTTTCCCCACATTTCTGTGGTGGAAAGTTCTGGAATCTGCGTGGATCCACAAATTTCCACCCACCCCGCGTTCCCCAAAGTCTTACGAGAAAAATGGTACCTCACTTGTGTGGGTCGGCCTAGTGCCTGCGACAGGAAACGGCGCAAAACGCAACATGGTCACACCTCAATTTCGCAGTGAAAAATGACCCTTTTTTGGCAAAGTGCCTAGCTGTAGTTTTTGAACCCTAGCTCTGCCGGCACCTAGGGAAACCTAGCAAACCTATACATTTTTGAAAACTAGACACCCAGGGGAATCCAGGATGGGTAACTGGACTGCCTCCCACCAGGTTCTGTTACCCAGAATCCCTTGCAAACCTAAAAAATTGTCCAAAAAAACACATTTTCCCCACATTTCTGTGGTGGAAAGTTCTGGAATCTGCGTGGATCCACAAATTTCCACCCACCCCGCGTTCTCCAAAGTCTTACGAGAAAAATGGTACCTCACTTGTGTGGGTCGGCCTAGTGCCTGCGACAGGAAACGGCGCAAAACACAACGTGGTCACACCTCAATTTCGCAGTGAAAAATGACCCTTTTTTGGCAAAGTGCCTAGCTGTAGTTTTTGAACCCTAGCTCTGCCGGCACCTAGGGAAACCTAGCAAACCTATACATTTTTGAAAACTAGACACCCAGGGGAATCCAGGATGGGGTGACTTGACTGCCTCCCACCAGGTTCTGTTACCCAGAATCCCTTACAAACATAAAAAATTGTCAAAAAAACCACATTTTCCCCACATTTCTGTGGTGGAAAGTTCTGGAATCTGCGCGGATCCACAAATTTCCACCCACCCCGCGTTCCCCAAAGTCTTACGAGAAAAATGGTACCTCACTTGTGTGGGTCGGCCTAGTGCCTGCGACAGGAAACGGCGCAAAACGCAACGTGGTCACACCTCAATTTCGCAGTGAAAAATGACCCTTTTTTGGCAAAGTGCCTAGCTGTAGTTTGTGAACCCTAGCTCTGCCGGCACCTAGGGAAACCTACCAACACACACATTTCTGAAAAGTAGACACCCGGGGGCTTCCAGGAGGTATGGCTTGCATGGATCCCCCAACCTTTCCTTACCCAGAATCCCCTGCAAACCTCAATTTTAGCTGAAAAATCACTTTTTTCACACATTTTTGTGTGGGAAAGTGTGGCATCACTGGCCTCACACAAATTTCCTACCACCCAGCGTTCCCCCAGGTCTCCCGATAAAAATGGTGCCTCACTTGTGTGGGAGGCCCAAGTACCCGCGACAGGCAAGGGCCCAAAACGTAGTGAAGGGACATCAAAATTGCCTATCTCAAAACCACCTGATTTTGCAGGGGGTCACCTGGGTTTTGGCCCGTGCTCGGCGGCCATCTAGGGAAACCTACCAAACCCACACATTTCTGAAAAGTAGACACCCGGGGGCTTCCAGGGAGGTATGGCTTGCGTGGATCCCCCAACGTTTCCTTACCCAGAATCCCTGCAAACCTCAATTTTAGCTGAAAAAATCACTTTTTTCACACATTTTTGTGTGGGAAAGTGTGGCATCACTGGCCTCACACAAATTTCCTACCACCAGCGTTCCCCCAGGTCTCCGATAAAAATGGTGCCTCACTTGTGTGGGAGGCCCAAGTACCGCGACATGCAAGGACACAAAACGTTTTGAGGCAACATCAACATTGCCTATCAAAAAATGTTTTGGGCCCTTGCCTGTCGCGGGTACTTGGGCCTCCCACACAAGTGAGGCACCATTTTTATCGGGAGACCTGGGGGAACGCTGTGTGGTAGGAAATTTGTGTGAGGCCAGTGATGCCACACTTTCCCACACAAAAATGTATGAAAAAAGTGATTTTTTCAGCTAAAATTGAGGTTTGCAGGGGATTCTGGGTAAGGAAACGTTGGGGGATCCATGCAAGCCATACCTCCCTGGAAGCCCCGGTGTCTACTTTTCAGAAATGTGTGGGTTTGGTAGGTTTCCTAGATGGCCGCCGAGCACGGGCCAAAACCCAGGTGACTCCCTTGCAAAACCAGGTGGTTTTGAGATAGGCAATTTTGATGTCGCCTCACTACGTTTTGGGCCCTTGCCTGTCGCGGGTACTTGGGCCTCCCACACAAGTGAGGCACCATTTTTATCGGGAGACCTGGGAAAACGCTGGGTGGTAGGAAATTTGTGTGAGGCCAGTGATGCCACACTTTCCCACACAAAAATGTGTGAAAAAAGTGATTTTTTCAGCTAAAATTGAGGTTTGCAGGGATTCTGGGTAAGGAAACGTTGGGGGATCCACGCAAGCCATACCTCCCTGGAAGCCCCCGGGTGTCTACTTTTCAGAAATGTGTGGGTTTGGTAGGTTTCCCTAGATGGCCGCCGAGCACGGGGCCAAAAACCCAGGTGACCCCCCTTGCAAAACCAGGTGGTTTTGAGATAGGCAATTTTGATGTCGCCTCACTACGTTTTGGGCCCTTGCCTGTCACGGGTACTTGGGCATCCCACACAAGTGAGGCACCATTTTTATCGGCAGACCTGGGGGAACGCTGGGTGGTAGGAAATTTGTGTCAGCCCAGTGATGCCACAACTTTACCACACAAAATGTGTGTAAAAAGGGATTTTTTCAGCAAAATGTCAGGTTTGCAGGTGATTCTGGGTAAGAAAACGTTGGGGGATCCACGCAAGCCATACCTCCCTGGAATCCCCCGGGTGTCTACTTTTCAGAAATGTGTGGGTTTGGTAGGTTTCCCTAGGTGGCCGCCGAGCCCCGGGCCAAAACGTCATGGGACCCCCCTTGCAAAACCAGGTCGTTTTGTGATAGGCCATTTTGAGGTCGCCTCAATACGTTGTGGGCCCTTGCCTGTCGCGGGTACTTGGGCCTCCCACACAAGTGAGGCACCATTTTTATCAGGAGACCTGGGGGAACGCTGGGTGGTAGGAAATTTGTGTGAGCCCGGTGATGCCACACTTTCCCACACAAAAATGTCTGAAAAAAGTAATTTTTTTTTCAGCTAAAATTGAGGTTTGCAGGGGATTCTGGGTAAGGAAACGTTGGGGGATCCACGCAAGCCATACCTCCCTGGAAGCCCCCGGGTGTCTACTTTTCAGAAATGTGTGGGTTTGGTAGGTTTCCCTATGTGGCCGCCGAGCCCCGGGCCAAAAACCCAGGTGACCCCCCTTGCAAAACCAGGTCATTTTGAGATAATGTGTTGTTTATTTCTGCAGCGCGAAAATTTTGGCACAATATTGCAAGGAAAATGTGACGGACATTTTGAGGTTTGCAGGACATTGTGGGTACCATAACTTGTTGGGATCCACAAGAGAGATATCACCATGTACTCCCATGGGTGTTTCGTTTACGACAATATCTACAGTTGGTAGGTTATTCTTAGACGGAATGTACACCTTGGCAGACAGACTAAAAAGACAAAGATTACAGCCATCTATTCCTCAAGCACACACACATACTGGTTGGATTTGGCACGAGGGCAAGTGATGGTTCAGTATATACAATTTTATTAACAAGAGATTTCACAAAAATGAAAGGCACTGTCAATAATTGAAAGGACAAAAAACTGAACCAGTGACTCGCAGCTCGTGAGCTGTAAAGCCACGTCAAGGCCCCAACCGCTTTACAGGCCATTCACACACCTTTCATACGTGATACACACAAGACCATTCACAAAAAGGGACAAGGTACACCCTGCTTGAGAAAAACAAAAACAAAATATTACTGCACAGCCATCTAATCCTCAAGCACACACACATACTGGTTGGATTTGGCACGAGGGTGAGTGATGGTTCAGTATATACAATTGTATTAAGTGATTTCACAAAAATGAAATGCACTGTTAATAATTGAAAGGACGAGAAACTGAACCATTGACTCACAGCTCGTGAGCTGTAAAGCCACGACAAGGCACCAACCTCTTTACAGGCCATTCATACACCTTTCATACGTGTGACAAATACAAAACCATTCACACCACCAGCCGCGGGCCCATCACATCACATTACAACACTCACACCAGCAGACAGCGCCATTCAAGGGCCCATCACTTTCACACGCCCACATTCCTAACACAGCAACCACACAAGCTGATGGATTGCGTGGAGTGTCGCTCGGCTAGCAGTGTGTGTAGTGACCAGCAGCAAGTCACTACTCACACACTGCCAGCCGAGTGCCAGTCCACACACACCGCCAGCCAAGCGCCACTCCACGCACACCGCCAGCCAAGCGCCACTCCACGCACACCGCCAGCCAAGCGCCACTCCACGCACACCGCCAGCCAAGCGCCACTCCACGCACACCGCCAGCCTAGCGCCACTCCACGCACACCGCCAGCCTAGCGCCACTCCACGCACACCACCAGCCAAGCGCCACTCCACGCACACCGCCAGCCAAGCGCCACTCCACGCACACCGCCAGCCAAGCACCACTCCACGCACACCGCCAGCCAAGCGCCACTCCACGCACACCGCCAGCCAAGCGCCACTCCACGCACACCGCCAGCCAAGCGCCACTCCACGCACACTGCCAGCCAAGCGCCACTCCACGCACACCGCCAGCCAAGAGCCACTCCACGCACACCGCCAGCCAAGCGCCACTCCACGCACACCGCCAGCCAAGCACCAGCCTACACACACCACCATCACATTTAGGATTTTTTATACAAAAAGAAAACACAAACAAATTGCAAATAGATACAAATCTACTAACACAAAATCAGAAACTAAATACATTGCACTAATGCCAACCTTGAAACAGAACAACAATTCTTAAACATTACAGACCAGGCAGTTCACTTTACCACTCATGGTTGCTCCCAATAATTCTTTTGCTTGTGGTATGCTCTATAACAAGCAGGCACACACAGCCCAGGGTTAGAAGGACACTCAGGGCAGTACATACGAGTCTCCTTCCGCGTACCTCTTCGCCAACAGACTCTACATCTCCTAGTGGGAAAGTCTTTTGAGGGTGTAGGAGGAATGTGATCAGGAAAGTGGCGATCTTTCAATCGAGCCACATCCTCCACCACTCCAACTCTAGGAACACTTGCCTGTTCCACAACAACAAGGCTGCCTATGACAGACTGCTGAAACTGAACAAAAGTCAACTTTGACGCAGGAGAACACTCCTTGAACACAACAAAAGCATTGAAAGTTGCTAAATTGAAGAGATGGATGGCCAACTTCTTATACCAAATGTAAGCCTTACGAATAGCAGTGTAAGGTTCCAACCTCTGATCTACTCTATCAACACCACCCATGTGCTTATTGTAGTCTAAAATGCACACAGGTTTGCGCACTTCAGCAATCTGACCCCAAACAGCCACAGGTGAAGTACTCTCATCATGGATGGTAGTCAGCATGTACACATCCCTCCTGTCCACAAATTTCACAGCTAGCAGTTCCTCACTACGCAAGGCACTGCACTGTCCCCTCTGAAGTTTTTTGCAAACAAGCTCTTTTGGATAACCTTTACGGCTAGAGCGGATTGTGCCACAAGCAAAAGTGTCCACTTTGAACAATTCCTTAAACAATTGCACAGCAGTGTAGAAGTTATCAAGGTACAAATGGTGGCCTCTGTTAAACAGTCCTCTAGCAAGATCCCACACAATTTTCTCTGAAACTCCAAAATGTGGACGGACAACCAGGGGGTCAATAGTGGAATCCCTACCAGTGTACACACGCAAATTAAAAACATATCCTGTCCTACTCTCAGACAACATATACAGCTTAATTCCATAGCGTGCCCTCTTGCTAGGAATGTACTGCCTAAAAACGAAACGGCCCTTGAACAGGACCAAAGACTCATCAATAGATATTTCTTTCCCTGGAGTATAGATCTCTGAAAATCGATCTACAAAGTGATCAAGAACAGGCCGAATCTTAAAAAGACGGTCACATTCAGGGTGATCTCGTGGCAACTCCAAACCATTATCAACAAAATGCAGCATCCGAAGCAAAAGTAAATACCGATCACGAGTCATAACTGCAGGAAATATGGCCGTTGCCATCAAGGGACTGGTAGACCAATATGAACCCATGGACGGCTTCCTTATCAAACCCATCAAAAAAGTCAAACCCAAAAACTTCTTCATCTCTTCCAGATTTGTGGGACTCCACCGGGTAGCTCTAGAATGGGGCCTAAGTCTGGCACTGTTGTCCCTCAAAAACTGTTCAGCATACAAATTAGTCTGCTCAACAATCTCACCCAAAAATACATCATCCATAAACAACTGAAAATACTGTATAGGCAAATAATGTTCACAATCCACTCTACACCCTGCATAACCACTAAAGGCAGGCAACACCGGCTGCACCATGTTTGGATCAACCCAGAGTCCAGCACTTCCAGTAGGAAGCCTAGCAGCCCCAGGCTGCAATCCAGATGCCTCTTGCACCATCAGCACAGTAGTATCCTCCTCTAAATCAGGCACTTCATCTGCACTGAGAGTACCTTCATCATCCGATGATTCCATGTGGAGAGAAAACTCACTGCCTGAATCTTCCCCTCCTCCTCTCCCTCAGACGCACTGTCAGTCTCATAATCCTGCTCAGAGGAAGATTCAAGAAGCAAACCAACCCCCTGCTGAGCAGTAATTCTACGGCTAGCCATAATGCTTACTAATAAAGGTTACTTGTCAAACAAGTCAACAACAACAAACCCTTTGTAAAAAAAAGAAATAAACAAAATGTAGCTTTATCACAAAGACCTATATACTCCAACACTATACCACTCACGTGACAGAAGCAGCTAGACTCACCACCACCTACTCTGCACAGACACAGTAAGGATCAACAATATCCCACTAAAAAGGAAGAAAATAAATTACACATAAGACAATGCAAAACATCGCAAAGAATTTCATGCTCTGAACACTAACAAATATGCTGCCATTATGACACCACTTACAAAAAAATTCATTCATGCATGACAATAATACTCATTTGGAGTACACACAACAAAAATATTTTTCTTACCAAATAAATGCAATTACGCAGAACAACCACTGCCGAAACCGCAAACAGGAATCAAAAGCTTTACACTAGAATAAAAAGGAGAAAAAAAACATTACAATCACATATGCAAATAATGCACCAGTCCACACACAATCCACCAGCCAAGCTAAGGGGTAGGTGGGCCAAAGAGTATAAATAAAATATTCACCCCCGTAAAAGGGGAGCAACCCTTGCCCTTTTGGCCACTCCCCAACACAAAATTTTTTAAAAAACTGGTGTCTAGTGGCTTCTGCCCTCCTTGGGGGCAGATGGGCCTAAAAACATACTGCTATTCTGCCACCCAAGGGGTCACTCTCCACAAATAAATGCCTGGTGGACTAGTGGGAAGATACCTTTATCTTCCGCACACGATCTCTCACTACTCAACTCTACTCTCAACTCTATTCACAACTGGATGTTAGCTCACCAACTCATTCTGAATCCCGCCAAAACTGAATTCCTCCTCCTCTCTACCTCTCTCTCACCTCCTCCTGTTCAATCTTGGATGGATCAGCTGAACCTACTCAACAACAAACCCATCATTGTCGACAGCGCTAAATCCCTAGGTGTCATTCTTGACAAAAGACTCAACCTAATCTCCCACATCAACTCTATTGCTAAGAACGCACGTTACCAGTTGTGCCTTCTATGGGGGATCCGTCGGTTCTTCCCGGAGAAAGACTTAAAAACCTTGGTACAATCTCTGGTTCTCTCAAGACTGGATTATTGCAATTCTCTTCTGACGGGCCTACCCAAATCCCACCTCTCCCCTCTCAAATCCATCCTCCATTCAGCAGCTTGCTTCATTTCAGGGTCTAAACGAAGCGACCACGTCACTCCTATCCTGTCCTCTCTTTGATGGCTTCCGATCGAGGCAAGATCTATTTACAAAACTGCCTGCATCACACACAAAGCCTTACACACGTCCTCCCCTCGTTACCTGGCGAATAAATTGAAATTGTCCGGTGGCTCGCAATGCGGAAAAGCTTCTGCTTGCGCACCCCCACCCCCCCCCGGTCTTCAAAAGGGAAAGATCTTCCCCCGTGGGTGGGTCTTATGACGAGCTGGACTCGTCATGAGCACACGACCACTGTGTGCCATGACGAGTCCAGCTCGTCATAAGCATCGAAGGGGTTAAAAAGTCCAGAATTGCCCATCTCAATGTCCTATTTCTAGGATATGAGCTTTCAAGTGAAGGCAAGAGCTTGGCAGCTAACTTTCTAGAGAAATGTGCGCTGCTCCAACCTCCAAAAACGCTGAAAAACTTACAATCCATCCTGGGTTTCCTAAATTTTGGAAGAACATACATTCTAAATTACGCAGAAAGGGTTAAACCTCTCTACGCATTAATCAAACCTGATTTTTCAATCAAAAACTGGACGAATGAACACACAGAAATCTTGCGTTCACTCCAGGCTAACATGTTAGCAACAAATCACTTACAAACACGCATAAGTCAACGCAACCTGGTGATCCGAATAATTTCGGATCAATGCGTATTCACCTACTTAACATTTAATGAGGGTGAAAAAATACCAATCGCATACAAATCTCACTTGTATACACAAGCGGAAATGCACTTCACTTCAACTGAAAAAATTCTGACAGCAGTTCAAACCGCTGTAGCAAAAGAAAGAGCCCTAGCCCAAGGGAAACGCATTATTGTCGTAACCACAGTACCAACTTTAGAAGCGGTCACAAAAGCAAGCATTCCAAATGCTAAAGCATTACATCCAAGATGGATACAATGGGTTAATTCTCTTGCTGCAACAGATGTTGAATATGTTTTTGACCCAGATTTAAAAACACAAGCATTCCTGCAATATGAACAAGAATGTCCTCTGCCCACTGAAATTCTGCCTCTCGATCAGTACGAATTCATAATTTACACTGACGGATCCGCACAGCCCGCAACAGGGAGTAAGCAAGCTTACAGTGCAGCGTGTGCAATCGTTAAAGGTCGCATACGAGATGGCATCTTCAGACCTATGGTCACAAAAACCCAGTCTCTAGGAGATTGTACAGCTCAGCGTTGCTGAACTACAAGCATTTAAACTGGCACTTGAAAGTACGGATCGAGAATTCCCCACACTAATAGTGTGCGATTCCTTTTACTGTGTTCAGTCGTATAATGAATATATACAAAACTGGCTTGAAAATGGTTTCAAAGATGCGAAAGGTGGCACAATAAAGCACAAAATGCTTTGGGAACAAGTAGTTCAGTTGAAAAACGAACTACCAAAGGCTCACGTGATCCACACACTGAGTCATCAACGTGATGGCGTTCACGTTGCAGGGAATTCATTGGCTGACGAAGCCGCAAAGGGGGCTGTTCAGACGGCTTCCATAGCTGCGATCACTCGTTCAAAAACGAAAATAGACGGTGAGATAATGTTGGCTGTCAATGCTTCAAGCAAGGGCAGCAGTGCAGCATTACCAAAAAAGTTTCCACTCAAGTACTCTTATGTAATTGATGCGAACAACGTTCCTTTTGCTCGAATCCCTGGAGTGGGGGATAGGGTAATTCCAAACAAGGAACGTAGATTAGGACTAATCCTAGCAGCACACGAAGGGATAGCTTCTGCCCATGCAGGTGTTTCTGCAACAGTATCTTTACTCACGCAAAGATATTGGTGGCCTGGCATTCGGAAACAAACAAAGAACTATGTTTTAGAATGTGATATTTGCCACTAGATGAAAGTCTCAACAGTAAAACGTCCTGCGCAGACACCCCTGTTAATTTCAGACAAACCATTAGCTTGTGTTTACCTGGACCACTGCAGTCCCTTGCAAAGGGACGATAACTATAAATATATCATGGTTGCAGTGGATTCATGCTCTAGGTTCCTATGGATATGGCCTCAGCGCTCGGCTGACGCTTCAACTGTTATAAAAGATTTGCGAGTCTTTATCGGCACATACGCAATAGGCACGCTACATTCTGACCAGGGCCCTGCGTTTAGCTCTCGGGCTTACAAAGAAGCCATGGCCAGTCTGGGCGTTGCATTGCGGTACTCCTCTCCATTCCATCCTGAGAGAAATTCGGTTGTGGAAAGGAAAAACCAGGACATAAAGCAGTCTATAACAGCTAGGGTATTAGGTTCGGGTGATGGGTGGGTCAAACATCTTTATGGGGTCCAACGCTCATTAAACAATCTGCCAAGAAGTTCTCTGGGGGGGTCACTCCATATGAGGTCCTATTTGGGACAAGAATGTGGGTACCAGATCTCGATCACGTAGGCACAGTGGTGGAAAATAAACCGTTTGATATCAAAGAACGTTTGGCTGTTTTACAGGAACTCAATGAACTGAGATCAAAACAAAGCAACGTATTCCTGCAGCCAACCACCACTGGGGAAAAACCGGCGGTCCCAGCAAGGCCTGTCTGGATTCCAAAAGTTGGGGATCTAGTCAGAGAAAAGATTGCGGACAAGAAGGAATTTGGACCATCTTTCAGACAACCAGTACCTGTCCTAGCAGTTCAAGGAACAAGAACAGTACTTCTGCTGCCCCTTGCTGGAAGAAAGGAGAAAAGATTTGTGTCCATCGACCTCATCAAACCACAGTATGTGGCCAATACTAAATAGTAGGCCTCGTGGACTCCGACCTAGTAGCAGACACACTCCTCTCGCTACTATCCAAGAGGTTCTGACTGAAAGACTGATAACAATTGGGAATTCAGCAGTAACAGATGAAGGACTAAGCAACAATGCTATGGAACTCATCCCTCTTGAAAATCAAGTAACAGTTCATCCAAATACACCTGTCTACACCAATGTAGCACGTGATCAACTGGTTCCAGCGATTTCTACAAATCCTGATGCAATTCCAACAATTGACAGAACCGCTTCTGGCTATTTTATTAACTTTGATACGTTCTCAGAAGATCCAAGTGAACCTGAAACGACGCCAGCATCATTCAAACTCAAGCAGCAAGTAGAAGACTTTCTTCACTTTATGAAAAAGACTTATTTGGTTTCTCCATGTATTGAACTCTGGATTATATCTGGACTATTTGTTTTCCTGCTCTGGCTAGCTTTGGTTACAACTATGAGCGTGCTTATAAGTGGCAGATACATCCATGTGAATACTGAAGGAAAAGATGTAAACGTACTTTTGAAACCACATAAATCTTCCCATTGTGAAGCAAGAGACTTGTCAACAGTGAACATCACAGCCGTTCCTATACAGGATGGTATAGTGTGGGACAAAACAGATTTTGATATCTTTGGCCCGACGGAACAATTGAACATTCCACATTTGTTTAAAATTTCACTAAGTGATCTAATTTCGTCCAGTACCTACTCTGATGATTGGGACTTTGAGACTGTTAATGACATAATGTTTGACCTAGAAAAATCTGCTGCATTTTCTAAAAATGAATATTTAGAGGGTTCATCAGACTATGAACAGCTGTATTGCTATAACCACTATGGTCATCATTATTTGCATAAATCTGCATATCCTAGAAATGTGTTTGTTTAACCAATGAGAGCATTGTCCTACACCACCAAAAGGTAGTTCAAAAACATTTGCTAACAAGTTTCCATATTTTTCAGGTTATAATACATCTGATCCAGAAACGTTTTACTATAAAAATGTAAACAAAACAGGACTGAAAATTATGTTAACAAATACGAAACAGATTTACTCTGCAACATTTATTGCCCAACTGTCTAGACAGGGTTTCGACTTATGGAAAGACACAATAGACACAAAAACTGTCTGGGGTACAAAAGATTGGCAAGTGCAGGGGATAGAAGCTTTATTTAGAGCCTGCATCATCCCTGAACAAATAATGTTTTTGAATGAAACTGTCCAACAAACAGCTTGTCTTGGACTAGCCAAGATCAAGGAGATGAAAACACCTTCTGTACCAACACCTGCCAGTGATAACAAAACACAGGCAGCGGTTACAGTTGACCAAATACTACAACTCAACAGATCTAATCCTGATTGGAGAAAATGGTTGATCTGGCCCATAGACATGAACAACTGTCAGGAAAGATTCCTGAATAAAACTCAGGGCTTTACTATTCATAGGCCAGACCCAAGATACGTCCAAAGACAGCATCCGGGGGTAGTAACAACATACAGTGTAGGAAAATTATACCTCGATTGGCTACAGAAATCTACACTACAGGATGTGAAACAACACTTATCCTTACTTACAGAAGACGCAGACCTTAGGGAATTCTTGCTTGGACCAAGAAAACCGCGTCAAAAACGTTTCATATATGCCGGCATTTATGCTGCCTATAATGAAGCATGGAAGGTGTCACAGATGGAGGCCGCAGAACGAATACGTGAACTTGATCGTATTAATTTAGAGAAAACACTCACTGTGGTCGACAATGGGTTAACAACTTTGTCCTCCAGAATATATTCATTGGACGGCATTGTATCCTCTGCTATCGACATAGTAGAACAAGATTTGGCGATGTTACAGCAAGGCCAATCTCAATTACGTTCTATTGTGTTATTAAGCTGGACGCTGCAATCTTTGCGTGCGGGCTATGTGCCTTGGCGTTTCATCAACACGTCGGCTCTGTTTGCAGAATACAATCTAACTGATAAACAGATCGAACTGGCACAAAGAGGAGCAAAGTATACAGTGCTGAGCATTGAAAAACTGGAAAAGTTACCATTCACAGTGGCAGAAAAACCAGCTACGGAATGGCTCATTCATGGCAAAATCACATTACCTGCGACTACTTTTCAGTTTTGCCTCAGACAAATGCAAGCAGGCAAATATGAAAGGTTGTGTAAGGAATACATTAAGACATCTTGGGATTTACCGTATACATATAGATGTTGGAGTGGGGATCGTGAAGTGTTTTTGAGCAGTACACACTGTAAAAGTGCACTGAGCGGTTCACTTATATGTCAGGACATTTCTTTACACGGGGCTTGCAATGGTTCTGTGGCAAATTTGTCTTGCCACCAGCAGGGTACACCAGCTGCTGTGATTAATCCAACGTTTGGACAACTTTCGAACGGGAGTTACCTCATGTTGAATGATCAGAGTTGCTGCGGCATGTTGCCAGGCATCCCATATCTAGTAACGGTCAAGTCCAGGGTCACTTGCTGTATGCAAGTATTGTTTGCCCCAATAGACACAGTCAGGGAGTCGCCTTTGTGGCCTTCGCTGAACGTCTCTTTTATAAGATTTGATACTTTGAGCAGAATGAAAGCCATGCTTTTACAGCAAACCGTGCCTTTGACCTCGGCCAAAGAAACCTATGATCTACAAGTAGCAAGGACTTCGGCTGAGATACAGACTTTAATACGTACAAACTGCCCTATACATTTCGTAGAAATGATAGGACGTATCTTTAACATGTCTGATACAACCGGAATTGTACATGTATTTAAGAGCATCTGCTCCAGTCTGTTAGCACCTTTCCAGGCAATACTCGGAATCATCCCGAACTTTGCACATTCGGTGTTTGGTGGCATACCATTAATTCTAGCACTTGTTGCCGGAATTCTATTTCTCTTCCTGCTATTACGCTATGGCCAGCCTATTCGCAGACATCACTCTGAGCGAAATGGAGAAAGCTCTCCTTGAACGAAAGTGCCGTGAGCAAATAGTACAGCTTTTGGGCATGAATCGTCTTCGGGACCTGAATACCACGTGGTTCCTGTCATTCAGACCAATCTGGCAAGATTGCATTTTACCTGTCCTACGATGCCTGCTATGCGGTGAAGAATGAGTGTTGGACACCTGTCTAACATTTCCATCAGCAACGCCAAAGGATATCGATACTCTGCTGGACCCGATAACGGCCCATGCTCTGTGTTGTCCCCAGAGGCTGCCAATACTGATGACGGCATTCATTGAGATCTCAGTCGCTTCCGGCTGCTGCTGAGGTACGAGAAAGATCTGCAGGCACACAGGTAACAACGGACGCGAACATTGCTGCGGCAACCTATGCTGAAAGCGATGCTTCACATCTCTGTGCAATTAATCTACTACACGAGGTGTTCCAACTGACACCAACTTCAGTGGATGATATTTTGTCTACAGAAATAGATGATCTCATGTTTACACCAGACCCGTACACTGACTCTGATTAGGCCCACAGTGTTCCAGAGATGCAGTAACAAATTTGGCCTTCACATTTCAAATCTTGGAACTCTTCACCAATTGAACCTTTTTCCCATTTTTTCGAACTAAATGGCAATTCAATCTGCTTGAAGTAGAACTAGGCTTATAGTACAGACTTCACGGTACTTCCTCAGACATTTTGTCATCTTATTTGTCTACAAGAATCATTAATGACATGAAAAGATTTTGATTTTGAACAACTTATTGATCATTTTCTGTCAAATGTAAATATTACTGCTTATTTCATTCAAACTGCATTTTATTTCCAAATATATGCCTGAACTGAGAAAAGCAATGCTTAAAATGTACAGTACCTTTTGCATTTTTATTAGGCTTTTTATATGCTTTTTTAAATGCTTTTAAGAAATATGTTTTAGCAATATGCGGTACTCCATTTAACGTTTAGCATTTTAAATGTTTAGCATTTTATTTATCGTACACACGAAAGTGGAGTGGGTGTTGTGTTCCTCTTAGGGTGTCCATACACAGGCTTTCCTGTATCATGTCCTTATATAGGCACAATTCGCCCTGCCCTTATATAGGCATAAAATCCCAGTCCTTATTTAGGCATTAAACCGTGCACTCCAAATACAGGCATGGTCTCTGACATCCGTCCACCCTAACGTCACAACGAGTTCTTGAAGAACAGACCCTTAGGCTTCGGGAGTTTCCCTAGCACAGGACTATTGATTTCTTCAAGGACTCATATATTATGCATGAACCGTTATACCTTAGGGGTTCATTCATGACGTCTTCCGCTGTCCGATTCACGTCATTGCTAACGTTCTGAGGTACCTCTCAGGTATAAATATACCTTCCCTAGCCCCTGTAAATCAGAGGAGACCTCGACTTCAGAGGAGCCCGTTTCCCGGCCTGACGCACTGAGAAGACGCTGTCATCCCTGCACGCAGAGAGTCCAGCTTCCAGTGATCTGACTTCCCTTGCGGGGTGTTGGAGTTCGAGTCTGGCAGGAGATTCCCACCTCTCTCATTCTTAAGGTATGGAGCTGACTAGAAACCTAGAGGGACTCTTGGCATACTAGGCATACTAGACTTAACATACTCTTAGTATACCATAGTAAGGAATACTTCACCTACTTCATACCTCTCCCTACACCTAGGTTAGGTTAGGTACATTGGGGTAGAACTAGCTTAGAGATGCATCATATGAGTACTCGCATTTTTAGTCTGTTATTTATGTAAATGAATATCTACTAAAGATCATGCTAGCGCAGTATTATTTATTTCTACTGCTTACGCTGTACATTATTTATCTTGCATACTGTCTTGTGATCGTGACAGCACATATTACTTACACGAGAAACAAGACTGTTCAATAAATCTTTTATTGAAACGCCCGTCTGTTCTTTCTGTGTAACTTTGAGGAAAACTAAGCATGCACGATTGAGCTGAGTGAAATATTTATCTATTGTTTCCACGACTCTGGGACACGTTCTGATTCTAAAAGGAAACAAAGTTGTCATGTTTTGCGGCTGCCAGAAACTACTCCCTTCTTGTTTGTCAAGGAGTTTCTAGTGGCCTCTGAGCTAGCTGGCACAAGTAATTAAGTTTAATATACTCGATAGGGACATACCGACCTCAGTCCTATGTCAAACCTATAGGGTATATTATTCCAATGCGCAGAGCCTATTAGGGAAATAGGAGCTACACTACAGTTATTCAACTGTCTTCAATCATTATCAACATTGTACATAATTGAGTTATACTGAGAACCAGGGTCCCAGATACACTCATTCACACAGCCCATCCTCTACATTTCCAAATGCAACCAATAATAAATGAAAGTTTAATTATTGGAGCCCACCTGACGTAAGACGTTCATGGCCGCACCTACCCTATGCTCACGTTTGATTTGCGTTCTCGCCTGTTGCATACGCAATTGGCTTGGAAATCAATAAACTATTGGAAAAAAAAACTTTTCTGGTGATCCCATTATTTGAATCCATCCTGCCCTTGAGCTCATGACGGAACCATTCCGTCATGTGCACAGTCGCACAAAATCCCTCTGTTGCAAACAGCACAGGGATTTCCTTTTTTTTTTGGGCCTCGGGAGGTGGGGAAGAGCTTCCCCAACCTCCCAAGCCTTTTTTTTCATTTTCAATCTAATGACGATCGTGCCCATGGCGCTCTGTCGTCATTACATTGAAAAGGAAACTGAAACTTAGTTTCAGTATCAATGTTTCAGTGCTTGTGGGGCTATCTCACCCCCCCGAGCACCTAAACACATGGAAGAGGTATTGTTGCAAAGGGGAGAATCTCCCCTTTTCAATGGTACCCTTACCTATTGGATCCCTGCTTGGGGATCGCCCCAGGAGGACGATCCCCAAGCAGGGATCCACCCACTAGGCACCAGGGAGGGGGGATCGGTCCCTTGGGCAAGGGCCTTTGCTCCCCCCACTGAAAAAAAAGGCATAACCAGACTTTCTGCCCCCCGAGGGGGCAGTAGCCCCCAATCTGCCCCCCGAAGGGGCAGAAAGTGCCCTGGACACCAGGAATTATTTTTTTATAGGCCAGGGGTGGTCGCTGCCCAGGATGGGAATGCAAATGCCCCCAACCTTTCCCCCAATAACTGCAATAGTCTTTCTGTCCCCCTCCCAGGAGGCAGATGGGGGCTATAGCCCGTGATCTGCCCCCGGGGGGGGGAAGAAAGCCCACTAAGCACCAGGGATTATTTTATTTTTTTGTACGTAGGGGTGGGGGCTGCCCAGAATGGGCAGGCCAATGCCCCACCCCAAGGAAATTTGCTACAGCCTTTCTGACCCCCCCAGGAGGCAGATGGGGCAATAGTCCCTTATCTGCCCCCCCCTGGGGGGCTGAAAGCCCACTAGGCACCAGTGATTTTTTTTTTCAAAGTTCAGGGGTGGTGGCATTGGCATCCCCATTCTGGGCAGCCTCCAAAAAATGCCACAGTCGTTCTGCCCCCGGGGGCGGCAGGAAGCCCACTAGGCACCAGAGATAAAAAAAAAATTATATACATAGTGGGGAGGCTGCACAGAATGGGCATGCCAATGCCCCACCCCAAAATAAATTGCTACAGTCTTTCTCCCCCCCCCTGGGAGGCAAATGGGGGCAATAACTCCCCGGGGAGGCTCAAAGCCCACTAGGCACAAGAGAATATTTTTTTTCAATGTTCAGGGGTGGGGGCTGCCCAGATTGGGCATGCCAATGGCCCCTCCCCCCTCAAAAAATACCACAGACTTTGTGCCCCCCCAGGAGGCAGTTGGGGGCAATACAACACAACTTTCCCAGCACCTACCTCCCGAGGTATCATTTTACTCAGGAGACTGAGGGGAACGCTGAGTGGTAGGACATTTGTGCCTGTGCGGTGATTCCAGCTAGAAATGTGAGGAAAATGTGATTATTTTAGCTAAATTTGAGGTTTGCAGGGGATTTTGGGTAGGAAAACATTGGGGGATCCACGCAATCCATACCTCCCTGAACTCCCCCAGGTGTCAAGTTTTCAGAAATTTCTGGGTTTGGTAGGTTTTCCTACGCAGTTGCCCCCCTTGCAAAACCAGATCGTTTTGTGATAGATAGGGGGCATCAGCATTTTTGTACCAGGGTCGGCGACCATCTAGGGAAACCTACCAAACCCACACATTTCTAAAAACTAGACACCTGGGGGAGTCCAGGGAGGTGTGACTTGCGTGGACCCACCCAATGTTTTCCTACCCAGACTCCCCTGCAAACCTCAAATTTAACCGAAAAAATCAAATTTTTCTTACATTTCTGGGTGGGAAAGTTGTGGGTTCACCGGGATGACACAAATTTCCTACCACCCAGCGTTCCCCAGGTCTCCCGATAAAAATGGTACCTCACTTGTGTGGGTGGGCCAAGTACCTGCGACAGGCAAGGGCCTAAAACGTATTGTGGGGACATCAAAATCATCTATCACAAAGCAACCTGGTTTTGCAAGGGGGTCACATGAGTTTTTGGTCCCGGGCTCAGCGGCTATCTAGGGAAACCTACCAAACCCACACATTTCTGAAAACTAGAACCCTGGGGAGTCCAGGCAGGTATGGCTTGCGTGGATCACCCAACATTTTCCTACCCAGAATCACCTGCAAACCTCAAATTTAGCTGTCAAAATCACTTTTTCCACACATTTTTGTGTGGGATCACAGTGCTGGCACAAATATCCTATCACCCAGCGTTCCTCTTAGTCTCCCAAGTAAAATGATACCTCACTTGTGTGGCTGTCCAATGTAGAATAGGCTAAAACGTATTTCTTAACAAATGTAGCGCTTAGAATTCGCTGTGCTATACCCTTAATCCCTATGTTTTTGTCCCTTCCCAGTCACAGGCCGTTGGCCCACCCATTTTCCATCACAGAAATGTGAGGAAAATGTGTTTTTTTTTTTCAAAGTTTGAGGTTTGCAAGGGATCCTGGGTACAGACCCTGGTGAGAGCCACACAAGTCACCCCCTCCTGGAGTGTTTAGTTTTCAATAATGTGTAGGTTTGCTAGGTTTCCCTAGGTGCCAGCAGAGCTAGGGTTCAAAATCCACAGCTAGGCACTTTGGGAAAAAAAGGGTCAGTTTTCACTGTAAAAATGTGGTGTGTCCACGTTGCGTTTTGGCCCGTTTTCTGTCATGAGCACTAGGCCTACACACACAAGTGAGGTACCATTTTTATCAGAAGACTTTGGGAAATGCGGGGTGGGTGGTAATTTGTGGATGCACGCAGATTCCAAAACTTTCCACCACAGAAATGTGAGGAAATTGTGTTTTTTTTTTTGTTACAAAGTCTGAGGTTTGCAAGGGATTTTGGGTAACAGAACCTATTGACAGCCACTCAAGTCACCCCATCCTGGGGGGGGCGTGGCCAACTACCTAAGATGGCGGTCGCATAAGCGATGAGCTCCGGGCCCGAGACATTAATCCTATCACTATCCCTGCCTAAACCCTCTCTATGCAGCCATCAACTGTCTCAAGGACGATTACCGGGATATATACTCACGGTTGATTGGAGTTTTCCTGCAGTCTGAATCGGGTCCCGTCTTCCTGCACGAACGGAGTTGCAGCGGCCTGGCCTATGCCGTCCAGATAGACGGTGCCGCGAGCTGTAGTGGCGATCTCTCCGGCTCAGATATAGCTGGAGGCTGTGGGCCTGACGTCCGGAGGGCGCACCAGGGCTAGCGGAGGAGTGGTGGCAGTATTCGAACTCCCCAGCGGCCTGCAGCGAGTGTGCTTGGTACCGCGGCCTGGAAACACGGTGAGAAACATCAAGACTCGGCCCGATTATCCTCACGGCAACCGCTGGGCGCTGCTCAGCCTCAGACCTCTCCTGCTCTCCTGCGGGGTCTGTGGGACTGATGTGCCGAGCTGTGGAGGCGCCCTGATAAAGGTGAGACTGTGCAGCCCTGGACAACGCGGCTGGAGCAGGTGGGGCAGCCCCGGCCGCGCACTAGACTGAAACCGCTTGCAGCAGCGGCCGGATTCCGGGTGTGAGCCTGCAGGCCCCTGTGCGCTCGTAGAGGGCGGGCTGGCCCGCCGAGCATAATTAAAGCTACTAGGCCTCCGGATCGTGGGAATTACAGACATTGTCAGCGTGGGCTTCCTGGGACACTTCCTGTGTTCAGCGGCGCCCCCTGGTGTCCCTCCCCTCCCTGCAGACCAGGGGCTTGAGACAGAGACAATTGTGCAGTGGCATTAACCTCACCTCGGCTGCGCACGTCAAGCCCAGAGTGCCCACTGTTTTATATCAAGTGTGGGGAGTCCAGGGATGCTCTCCCTACAAGTAGAACATCCCCCTGCTTTAGAGGCCAGGTGCGGGCGGCTCCGGTGTCGCCCACACCGCCGGATCCAGGTTGCAATGATCAGCGTGGAGACCGCAAGCTGCGCCAGACTCGGATGGTTGGAAGGAACCCCCAGAGAGGAGCAGTAACACCAGCACCATCTGCGGAGGGCTTGTGTTGATTTTTTCTTGATTTTGTTGGGGTTGAGCTAGCCTGGGGGGGATTGAGAAACTGCGGGAGGGCCTCGGCTGGTCCTGTTTGCTCTCGGACAGCGAGACGAGGAGATGATCTGCTGCATCTTGGTTTCCCCTCTCTACACCTACTAGCAACGTGCCCGTTTGGTGCCCCGGAGATCGTTTAGCGGCCTACCCATGGAGAGGAACCCTGCGTTCTACGCCCCTAGGAGTTACGGTGCGGGTAAGACAGCACCTGCTGTGATGGGCATTGGGACTATTGAGATACAGCTTTGCCAAGCGGCATTGGCTTGCTGGCCCTACACCTTGGTGGGAGTCGACAACAGGGGATTGAGGGGCCCTGCTGAGCGCTGGAAACTGTGGGAGGAGGTCTCGGGGTGTTGCGTTCTTGTCACCAACAATACAACACTGATTACATCCCGAGGGGGTATTTGCGGAAGGGGGCAAATTGGAGAAATCATTCTTGGGGGTGATCCAGTGAGAGACTCCTGTATCTGCTGAACGCTACCACTGGCCTGACAGTCCTGTTACAGATAATAGGGCGAACGAAAACCAAAACTGAGGCTTTATCGGCTGGGGCGAGATCGCGCTCCCCGCCCTCTAGGACCTCTCTGGCACGGTCCGTGCAGGATGACAATGACATGCACCGTCCTGACAAACTAGACATGATTCTTCTAGAGATACAGGAGTCCCGAGCAGCAATTGTCCAACAACTGGGGACGATTTTTACTGACCTTAACCTACTAAAGGACGACCATAAGAAATTAGCAGACCGTGTGAAATCCGCTGAGGTAACTTTGGATCTAACAGTGCCTAAGGTCAGAGAGAATGAAGCGCAGATTTCACAAATGCGTCAACAAATTGACATCCTGCAGGCCCGGGCTGAGGACGCCGAAGGAAGGTCTCGGCAAAACAATCTACGAATAGTGGGCCTCCCTGAAGGCACAGAGGGACTGAAACCCACACTGTTCATAGAAGACTGGCTGCGGAAGACGGTGGTTCCCACGGGGCTGTCTGACTTATTTACAGTGGAACGAGCACACCGAGTGCCTGCCAAAAAGCCTATCCCCGGCGCGAATCCCAAGCCGATAATAGCCAAGATTCTGAACTTTAGGGACCGAGATCTCCTCTTACAGAATGCTCGCAATAATGGTCCTATTTCGATCGACAATGCCAAAGTATCGATATTTCCAGACTACACTATCGAAGTTCAGAGGAGGCGCTCATCTTTTTTGGGAGTCAAGTCATGTGCGCGTACTGTGGGCCTGTCTTTTGCTCTCGTGTTTCCCGCGAAGTTAAAAATACTCCACGATCAGCGCTCCTATTTCTTTGACACCCCGGAGAGCGCCTGGGAGTGGTTGGACAGAAAATTCCCTGACTCGGGTGGGAGTGGGCATCGAGTCGGATTGCGGCCGAAATCACAAAGATCGCAGGGACGACATAGAGGTCTCACCACACAGGAGGGCTCATCCGGGGCCCCATCCCTGCAGGCAGTTCTGGAGGGTAGACAGGAGGCCCTCCGCACGGCCAATACCTTACGGATTGCCCGCCCTCCAATCAGCACTAGCCCCTCGATGGAAGCGACATCGGACTCTGACTCTGGGGGTAGTGTTGCATTGTTTCCATCCGAAACTATGCAATTGAGCCCTGACCCGTTGAACTGAAACCTTTACACACTCTTGGTTAATGGTGATGATGTTACACTTATATTACACTTACCAGGCACACTATTATGGGTGTTGCTGCTTGGGGGCTTTGATGGAAATGTGGGTGTTTTCCACGACTATGAGGTACCTCCTGAAATACATTGGTTATAATAAGGATTTTCCGGTAGATGGTATAGGTTACTTGCAACAACTGTTTATTTATTTATTGTTGCAGCCATTTATAGAGCGCAAAACAGCTACCTCCCAAAGGAGGTGTCCCGGCGCTATAACAACAAGTGACAGCAGCATAAAAGGTCAACATCAGCCATTCCACGGAATTAATCCAGGTTAAAAAACCATGTCTTAACTGCCTTCCTGAATAGGCATTATGAATCAATTTGCCGCATGGCAGGCGGCAGGGAATTCCAAAGTTTAGCCACTCTTGCCACCAAAGATCTGCCGCCCCATCGCTCTTTCCTAACTCGTGGGGTAGCCAGCAGATTCTGATTGTTGGACCTCAATAGGCGAGTTTGTTTGTAGGCAGATAGTCGTTGTTTCAAATATCTGGGACAAAGACCATGGAACGACCGAAAAGCCAAAGTTAGGGCCTTAAATTTAATTCTGTTGGCCACCGGTAGCCAGTGAAGTTCCTTAATATGTGGAGAGATAAGCTGTCGCATGGGTACGCGTCTAATCAATCGTGCTGCCGCGTTTTGAACCAATTGCAGTCTCTTCACCATGTAGGCAGGTAGGCCCAAGTAAAGGCCATTCGCATAGTCCAGCCTGGACGTCACAGTTGCATGAACTACGGTTCGACGGCAATTTTCTGGAAGCAGGTGTAAAAATGTCCTCATGTACCTCAATTTTCCAAAGCATGAAGATGTTACTTGCTGAATTTGAGAGGAAAAAGACAAATCAGCCTCCCATTGTACTCCTAGATTTTTCGCCGCGCCTGTTGGGGTGGGTGGCACCCCCATTACCTGCGGCCACCACAAGTCCGAGTCTGGAGGCTTGTTGGTCCCAAAAAACATCACCTCTGTTTTATCAGCGTTTAATTTTAATTTATTATTGTTCATCCAAGCTGCAACATCAGTGAGACAGCTCTTGAAACTTTTAAAGGAGTCAGCCGACTGGTCTTTAAAAGGGAACACCAACTGGGTGTCATCGGCATAAGATATTGCCTTGACCCCCCAGTTGGCAATGAGTGAAAACAGATGGCAGGGATGGTATAGTTTGTTATGTTGCCTTTATCTGGGGCCCGGACTGTACCGTACCGGACACTGCGTTATTACAACGCCACATAACTCACAACAATAGCTCACCCTATTAGCGAAAGTACTGGTTACAACATAAGATTTAGTTTAAGTTTATAGTTTTGGTCGGATGATGTTGTCTCGTTTGACCATGAATTGGGACGTTGATTGCTTGAAATGCTTGGTGCTGGTCTATTGGATTACTGGGTTGGGAGTCTGGGGGGGGATTTTGGGGGGAAACTTCTTCTATTACAGGAAGATTTTCTTTGCTACAGTGATTGACCGTTGTACTCTCATGACCTGGAATGTCCGGGGTATGGGCTCAGTCCACAAGCGCCATAGAGTGTTGGCACAATTGCACAGATGGTGGGCTCAAATAGTATGCCTACAAGAGACCCACCTGGTATCATCTGAACTCCCCAAATTGCAGAGGAGATGGAGGGGACAGGTCTATGCAACTACTTATTCCGCCTTTTCACGTGGAGCAAAGGGGGTTCCTTTTTCTTTGCAAGACAGCAGGATTGATGAGCAGGGACGATATGTATTGTTACAGGGCACATTGGACGGGAAGCAGATAGTTCTTGGATCGGTATATGCGCCCAATACTGACCAGGAGGCATTCCTCTCTCGTCTAACAGTAGCCCTGGCAGACTGGTCTCAATACCCTTGGTTGTTGGGAGGAGGTTTTAATGCGGTCCTGGATGTTGGGTTAGATTGCTCACACCCCCCACTACCGGGAACTGTAACGTGCCAGCAAGCTCGAGCCCTACAACGCTGGATGTCGAGGTGGGAGTTGGCGGACATTTGGCGTTTGCATAATAGAAATATGTGCGAATACTCCTTTTTCTCACACCCCCATGGTTTCCACTCCTGATTAGACAGATTCATATGCACACCAACCCTTCTCCCGCACGTAGCGCATACTACCTATCTAGGCAACACCATTTCGGATCATAATCCACTTGAATTGTCCCTTAATTGGGGTCGGATCCCATCCCCAATTCCAACATGGCGCCTACAGCCCCAACTCCTGGAAGACCAGGTGTTTAGAGACACTATAGCCATGTCAATCACATCTTACTTTGAAATCAATGAAGGTACAGCTACAACGAGGTCGATTGAGTGGGAAGCTTTTAAAGTGATGATCCGAGGGGTATCTATGAGTGCAGTGGTAGGGGCCAGACGTGAGCTCTCCCGAGATATCACAGAATTAGAATCAACACTACAGACACTAGAAATAGAAGCTCGGGTAGATGCGGGGGGACTGGAACGGCTTCAGGAAGCCAGGATAAAATATGCCGAACTCCTGGAACGTTTACGTCTCATTGACCTCCATGCTTACACAGCCCAGACGCACACAGAAACAGATCGACCCAGCACATTACTGGCCCCCATGACACGACCCCAACCCTCCCCTACGCCCGTACTGGCAGTATATAACCAGGAATTGATGACTAAGCAGATCGGGATAAATGAGGCATTTCATGACTATTACGCCCACCTTTATGCGGCCCCCCCCTCAGGTCCCTCCAGAAAACATGATTGATTTTTTAGGAAATATCCCCCTTCCGGTTATTCCACATAGTACTAGGGGAACCCTAGCTGCTGAAATTACACTGGCAGAAATTCGTGGGGCAATAAAGAACCTTGCTCGTAATAAAACGCCAGGATCTGATGGGCTCCCAATAGAATTTTATTCTACATTCTCGGCGCAGTTAGTCCCTAAATTATTGCAATTATATAATACGTCCCTGGAAGAAGGTACTTTGCCTCCCACAACCAAGGAGGCAATAGTGACGTCCCTATTGAAACCGGGTAAATCACAAATGGATCTGTCTTCCTACAGACCCCTATCCATTCTCAATACCGAATATAAAATATTGAGTAAAATATTAGCAGAGCGTCTCCTACCGTTTCTCCCTGGTCTTATACATTTTGACCAAAACGGGTTTGTTCCTCGTCTTAGCACCTCACTGAATATACTGCGCCTCTTCAATCTGTTCCATACAGCCCAAGCTCCCCACCCACAGGCGGGATGCTTGTCATTAGGCATTCGACAAGCCTTTGACTCATTGAGCTGGCAATATATGATGGCGGTGCTGAGAAAATTTGGGATCCCCCCCACGTTTTGTCGTTGGCTAGAATTATTATATACCTCACCGACGGCTCGTGCGAAGTCGGGGCACAATATATCCCCCGCGTATAATATCTATCGAGGGACCCGTCAGGGATGTCCCCTATCCCCACTCCTCTTTGTGCTGGCTTTAGAACCCTTGGCACACCATTTACGACTAATAATGCATGCGCATGGTATTCCAATAGGTTCAACTATCCACTCAGTATCGTTATATGCTGATGATATGTTGCTGTATTTCAGAGATCTGGGGGCAGACCTAACTGCAGTGGCGTCACTGTTGCATCAATTTGGTCTACTGTCGGGACTTCATTTGAATGCTTCAAAGTCTGTAGCGTATTTCTTTTATGATACACGTTCTTTATCCACCCTGCGCTTTGGGTCAGAGCAGCTCATAGTCGAACTCGACACCTTTAAATATCTGGGTATCCAGTTTTACAGGAACACGCGTGACATACTAGATGGGAATTTACTATGGGCCATTAGTTCATTAAAATCGCAGGTGGCCTTTTGGATCAAATTACCACGGTCTACGGCAGGATGATTGGCAATAGGAAAAATGGTGACGTTACCAAGGCTCCTCTATTACTTTGTTAATCTACCAGTAGTGGTCCCAGCATGGGTTTTTAAAATGTTAAACTCCTTATTAATAACATTGATATGGGGTTCCGGGCGTCGTAGAATTAGCCTTGCTAAATTGCAGCTGCCCACAGCAAAAGGGGGTATGGGAGCCCCGGATTTCAAGGCATATAGCATAGTTAGCCAATTGCAGTGGCTGACATATTGGCAGGCTGGGCATAACCTATCTGAAATTGGGTATACTCCTGCACAATTACGGCACGGAACACTGCAGACACTGCTTTACCCTGAGCCTGGAAGGCCGACAGATATTCCTGTGTTGCTCTAAGTAGCGCTCCATTACTGGAAGCTTGTGTTAAAGTACACAAACATACCCACTCCATATGCTACGAACATACCCCTATGTGTCCTTCCATCGCCACATGGTCCATTAACTGCTCATAGGTTGGCACCATGGGTGGAGGGAGGAATCGTGACTGTAGGCTCCTTATACACTGATAGACAGCTATTGCCCCACGCGGAATTGGTACGCACTTATGGAGTCCAAAATACGCTATTTCTAACTCACGCAAGCATTTTACATTTGGTTCGCAGATATTGGCTAATTGAGCAATGTGAGCCCCCAACATTCCACTTATTGCAAGCGTTACACATAATGGGACACGGGAGACATTTGGTCAGATGGCTCTACAGGGGACTGAGAGAACACTTGGAAGTTTCACTTTCACCCCTTCGTCTAAAATGGGAGGCAGATATTAAGCGTGCGTTCACAGATAAGGAATCGGCAGTAGTCCTTGAGTATCCAAAACGGGTATCCCGAAATGTACGGTTCAAGTTTATACAACTGGCCCTGTTGCATAGAGCATATCTGACGCCGGATAAGGTCCACGCAATGTACCCACAAGCCTCCTCTAACTGCCCTCGCTGCCGCCTGCCTGGAGCCGATTTGACCCATATGTTATGGTCCTGTTCTTCCTTACAGGAGTATTGGCGAGAGATCACTGATAGTTTATCACAATTGTCCGAAAGACCCACGTGGTCAACGGTGGACACATGTCTGCTAGGACTATCCCCCCTACCACGGAAAGCAAAAGTGTTACGCCGGTTCACAGACCTCTCTAATACTGGCCAAAAAACTGCTCACACAGCAATGGAAGTCTCACACGGCTCCGAGAAAAGGGTATTGGGGGGAGGAGGTAGTACGATGGGCCCAAATAGAAGGAGAAGCTCTCAAAAGGGGGGAATATAGAGGGCTCCGCAAAAAACCAATATCACTAGATTGGTTTCAACTGTTGGAACAATTCAAAAGTAATGTCTCTGCTAATTAAGACAGAGTTGGTCTGTGTTGCCTATATGTGATTGGCTAATATGCTTGAATGTAAAGTGCCATGAATAGGAATGATGCCACTGTGGCTGTCTTTTGTTTCCTTGTCTACATTCCTTTACCCCCCCCTCCTTGCCCCTCGATCGCTCCCTTCCCTCCATTCATTCCCTCGACCCTCCCTCCTCCTCCCCCCTCATCCCCCCTCTTGTTCATATAATGCCCATTGCGGCCCATCCACACCAGCAGCGGCACGGACCGCACAGACCGGCATCTTCAAGCAAGTTTAATGGGAATGTTTTTTCGTATGGGAGGGGGTGGGTCAAGTTGAGCGTACTGCTCCGAACTGTTCTTTGTTTTAGTAAAAACAATATCGACCACAGATTCTCGCATTCCCAGATATGGGCTTTGTATCATCGAATGTTTATAATACGATCTATGCGATAAGTGGAAATGTCATGCCTTCAATAATATATGCTATATGATTGCTAATTTCACAAGGTATTATAATCCTTTACATTATGTAATGCAATGAAAAACCAATAAAATTATATGTTAAAAAAAAAAAAGTCGGGGGCGTGGCCGAGCAAGATGGCCGAGCGGTCGTAGCCCGTCTCGGCTCCCGGCCCGCGCCAGTTTCTCGGGATCCCAGCTGCCATCTAAGGTCGCCGATGCAACGGGAAAACTGATCCTGCGATGGCTTACCGGTCAAAGCGCATCAGGAAACTGTGACCGGGGCTCCGGCGACGCCGTTCCGGGCGCCTCTGCGCCGGGCGACTTCAGACCTCCGGTGGGGCTCTCCCGCAAAATGGCGCCCGCCAGCCTCGCAACTCGCGGAGGATGCCGCTCCTGAGTGAGACACCGGGAGGACCTGCTGCTGGACGGGGATCACGTTGGGTCGACTGAGAGGCCCTTCTGCTACTGTCTGCGGCTGCAGGGCTCGGGGGATCCGCAGCGTGTCACACGGAGCCGCGGTGTGGTCCTCTGGGCTGATCTACAACGCGACAGGGGCGAGACTAATGATCCTCCACCTATCCACACCCCCACCGGCTGCGTCGGGAAAAGCCGCTCTCCAGGTACGAGGGGACAGCGGCTAGAGAGCTTCTCCCGCGAGTTTGAGCGCCTGGGCCCCTGGGGAAACTCCGTGCCTGACCTTAAGATGGCGCCCGAGGCGGAGACGATCCTGGCCTCTGTGGGGATATCCCCCGTGCTCTAGGCTCCCCCCACAACGCCGGCTGCGGCTCCATGCCTGGGATCGACCTGAATTGCCTCACCATATCTTCTATGCACGCTCTGCAGGGCTATCTGGAATTGAGCGGTGCCTGGTGACACTACTGCTGCTCTTGATACGAGGATAGCTGCGGGGCTTACGTTGCGCTGCAGAGCTCACTTCCCACACGGACCACACCCTCGAGGCCTGGAGTGAGACGATAGGATACGGGGGTCTCGCCCCTATGCCGCCGAAGAGGACACTACCCAAGGTCTCTAACAGGGTTTCCAACTTTTTTCCTCCCGCGGCTAAACAGCATCCAGAGGACAGTGACGACCCTACAGAAGCCATGGCCCTCACGAAAGCCGACCTCATGGCTTTCCTAAGAGACTTTAAATCAGAGCTGCGGGCAGAGCTTAGCCAGGACATTAAGGCTTCCATTGAGCAATTGAGGGCGGATCTCAATGGCCGCTTAGTCACGCTGCAGCAGGACGTGGACTCGGTGGGCACGAGGGTGGTAGAGTTGGAGACACAGTCCCAGGAGGTAGCGCAGAAAACCATGGCTGCACATGACCACATCCGCGATCTCCAACACCAGCTCTACCTTACCCAATTGAAAACCGAAGATTTGGAAAATAGGGCGAGACGGGACAACATCAGACTCCGAGACTTGGAGGAAGGAGCGGAAGGGCCGGATCTCACGGCCTTTCTTGAGGGTCTGTTTGCGGAGATACTAAGCCCGAAAATACTCAATATTAAATTGGAGCGGGCGCACCGTGTCGGAGGTCCAACCACTGGGGAACGGAGGAGGACACGGGACGTACTTGCTAAGTTCCATTCATATAAGGTAAAAGAAGAGATCCTTTCAAGCCGCCCGGAAAAAGAGCTCCATATCCTTCCAGGGTCACACGTGCAGCGTCTATCAAGACCTGGCTCCTGCCACCCTGGCGAGACGCCAACAGTTCAGGCCCATCACGTCAAAGCTTCGTGAAGATCATGTTCGATATCGATGGACCTATCCCTTTGGCCTGAGTTTTGACTATAACAATAAGCAACGTCACATTACCGAGTTAGCAGAAGGCCTGAAGCTGCTGGGCCTACCTCTTGCCGAATCTGAGACACCGCGAGACACGCCCGGGGGGAGAGGCCGGACCGGCGCTGAGGCACCGCGATGGACCACCAGTCCGAAGGGAGGCCACAAGTAACCCTAGGAAGCTGCAATGATTTAAGGTGGTTCACACACCATTGATGTCGAGCGCTCTGCGGCGTCGCGACGGGCGGCCTGGATACAATGCCATCGCCCGGCTGGGGGCCCCCCTGGCTTGGGTTGCCTGGGCCTCGGTGCTCAAGAAGTCACCAAGCTGCACACATTTACCCCAGAACTCCTGCCTCAGACACTTGCCTGTGTAGCGGGGTACCTCACTGATGACTCTTGAGCTGAACAGGATCGACCAGTGCTACTTAACAGAGACTTTCTCGCTCGGCGACCTGCAACTCTGAGGACTTCCCGAGATGGTAGTGGCCGGGACCACTGGTCATGCCATCCGAACACCCACCTGAGTGGGTGGCTTCGCCTATAGTCGAGAATCCATCTTCCACTCGACGCTTGTTCCTGTTGGTATTGTTGGGGACTATGTTTTTCCTCTTTCTTTTAGGGGTTCGGGGAGGGGGTGGGTTTTGGGTGTGGTGCTGGCACTTTCCATTCATTCAACACATGGGGGAGAGAGCAAAGGGTATTAGTCTACTGCAGAGTCCGGGGGTCTCTCATCTCGCGATGCTGGATGGTCAGACGCGAAGGCACGAAAATAACCGAGTGAGGAGGGGGCCCCACTGGGAAAGATGGTAATCGCCATAGCCTCGTGGAACGTTAGGGGCCTCAACTCCCCTCAGAAGAGGCAAAAGGTTTGGAAGTACATCATAGACCACCATTTTGATATAGTGGCTCTCCAAGAGACACACCTACAGAAAACAGACGAATTACGACTCAAACATAAATCATATCCACTTATTTATAGATCCTCAGCACATACTAAGCATAGGGGGGTGGCACTGCTGTTTCATGCCTCAACGAAATTCCAACCGTTAGATATTCAGTCAGATAGGGAAGGAAGGATGGTCATGATGAAGGGCACTCTCAGGGGCACACTCTGCACTTTTATAGTAGCATATGCGCCGAACACGGGCCAGACGAGCTTTTTGAACTCCCTACTCGATAAAATGGAGCACTTTGTGGAGGGACCGACGATTCTCTTAGGGGATTTCAATCTCACCTGGCAGCCTGACATCGACAGAACACAATCTCACAGATCCGAAAAGGGATCCTTCCGTGCGAACATTAAACAAAGAATGCAGGACTTTGGTCTGCGGGATGCCTGGCGCACCTTGTTCCCCCAATCCAGAGATTATACATTTTATTCACATGTGCACCACACATACTCCCGATTGGACTATATTTTTATCAATCAACGACTAGTGGGCAAGCTTACGGAGGCTAAGATTTTCCCCCTCGCTATCTCGGATCATTGTCCCCTATCAATATGCTTACAATGGGGCTCTTCCCCGGCTCCTACTCCTAAATAGTACTTCCCGATCTCTCTCACCCGCGATAGCGTGTTGCGTACCGAACTACGGGAAGCAATCACAGAATACTTTCAGATAAATAAACCGGAAGACACCTCCCCGGGAACCACCTGGGACGCCTTCAAGGCAGTCCTCCGAGGGAAATGTATAGCACTCAACTCCAGCTTGAATAAACAACGGGCGAGGGAGCGGGAGGACCTGGAGGGGGAGCTGGAGAAGGCAGAAAAGGCTCACAAGGCTAATCCCTCCAGAATAACACTGCGGGCTCTCACATCTCTGCGCGGGAAATTGAAAGCGATCTATAATAACAGAGCAGAATATACCCTCCTGAAATTGCGCCATGCTTCCTACTCTCAAGGGAACAAGATTGGCAAACACCTAGCACGGCAATTGCGAGTCAAGCGAGAAAGGGAATATATTGGGGGCATACGAGATAAGAATAATGTTTTGACTCATGCCGATAGAGAGAAAGCAGACATATTTGGGGCATTCTATAAATCGCTATACACTGCAGATATCAGAGATGCAGCCCTACAGGATAGCTACCTTCGGGCCCTACGATTCCCCCGAATCTCACCGGCTACGAATGAGCTTCTCTCGGCTCCCATCACTCGGGACGAAGTGAGCTCGGCTATCTCTGCTCTTAAAATTCATAAAGCCCTGGGCCAGACGGCCTCACGGCCCTCTTCTATAAAACGTTTGCTCCAGATCTCATACCGCACCTCACGAGCCTCTTTAATCAGATGGCCGAGACGGGAGAGGTGACCCTCTCCATGGCCGAAGCAGTCGTCACGGTCATCCCCAAGCCTGGAAAGGATGTCCAACTCTGTCCATCTTACCGTCCAATTGCTCTCCTGAATCTAGATGCTAAACTGTATTCCACCATTCTCGCCAAACGGCTGCAAGATCTGATGCCAGATCTGATCCACCCCGATCAGTCGGGCTTTATCCAAGGGAGACAAACTCACGACAATATTAGGCGTACCATTCACCTAATTGAGAAAGCTAACAAACAGAAGATTCCAGCAGCCTTGGTGGAACTTGACGCCGAAAAGGCGTTTGATCGGGTGGACTGGGCATTCCTATTCTGGGTCCTGCGGGCCTTCGGCTTCGCAGATGGCTTCATCCGCATGATCAAGGCCAACTACTCACAGCCCCGTTCTCAGGTCCAGGTCAATGGAGTTCTATCGGCTCCGTTCTCCCTTACGAGAGGCACCAGGCAGGGGTGCCCCCTATCACCCCTGCTTTTTGCATTGAGTATTGAACCCCTCGCAATGTCCATCCGTAACAATGTAGACATACAGGGCATTCCCTTTGCGGACGATGAGCATAAAATCTCGCTCTTTGCGGACGATGTTCTCCTGACTCTTGCAGAGCCGGCACGATCACTCTCTGCCCTACAATTGGAATTAGCTAAATTTGAAGTTGTAGCGGGGTTTAAGGTTAACCTCGCGAAGTCATCTCTACTCAATCTCACCCTCCCTGACGACGAAGTGCGCGCTATCCAATCACAATCCCCCCTCCAATGGTCGGGCCACTCTCTCCAATACCTGGGGATCCAACTGACACCACGAGTAGAGGGGCTCTACAAGGCCAATTTCCCACCAACGCTCCTCCGAATTCAGAATGATCTTAAACGGTGGAAACCGCTATTCATCTCCTGGCTTGGTCGCATTCATGCAGTCAAGATGACCCTGTTACCCAAATTGCTGTATCTTTTTCAAGCCTTGCCCATAGACTTAGATTCGACTTTTCTGCCCACGATTAAATCCTCCCTTACACAGTTTATATGGCAGGGGGGGCGAGCCCGACTATCTTTCTCCATCTTGCGGAAACCTAGATCCAAAGGTGGGGTGGGACTGCCTGACATCGGTCTCTATTATAAAGCGGCGCAATTGAGGATTGTGACAGAATGGTTTAAACGGGAGTCAGGGAAACACTGGCTCCACATGGATAGGGGGGTGGCGGGGAGGACGGTGTGGGATCTGATCTGGAAACACAAGAAGGACCGCCCAACAAACGCATACATTAGCACACCCACCCGCACGGTTTTAAAGGTTTGGGACTCCCTAGCGGCGAATGATGCGTGGACCACATTCCCATCCCCTTACACCCCGATCCACTTCAACCCGGCCTTTCCGCCAGCCCTACATGAGGGTCCATTCGATGCCTGGAGAGAGGGGGGCTGCCTTATGCTTGATCACCTCTTCCACAATCGTGACATCTTAACCTTTGATAACTGTAGACAGGACTTCCACCTACCCCCAGAGGAACGCTTCCACTACCTGCAATTGCGACATTGGGTGCTCTCCCCTCACATACGGGATAACGCCACAAGGGAGAAAACAGGGTTTGAGAGGTACGTGAGAACAGTGGGGTCAATGAAGGGTGTGATCTCCTTCCTCTATGACTACCTACTCTCCTCTTCACACACCACGGCCCCGAGGTACATGTCTATGTGGGAGGGCCTACTACAACGCAAACTACAAGACGTAGAATGGACAGCACTCTGGTCCGATATATCAAAATGTAATCACTCTCTGGAACTCAGGGAAGCACATTTTAAGACTCTAATGGACTGGTACCTCTACCCCGCAAAACTTAAACGTATCTTTCCAAACTCGTCAGACAGATGTTGGAGGGGTTGTGGCCTCCTGGGAGACTTCCAACACATCTGGTGGGATTGCCCCACTATACGTCCTTTCTGGGAAGAAATCCTAGCCCAACTCAAAACTATGTTGGGGTATCCCATACCAACCACCATGGAAGGGGTCCTACTAGGTCTTCGAGACCCCTCGCTAACACACCAGACTAGGGCTGATAAGGCCATCATGTGGACATGTATAGGGGCTGCGAAGATAACAATTGCGGCCGCGTGGAAGAAGACGACGGCTCCCTCCATTTCACTATGGCATGGCCGCCTGTGGAAACTCCTTTGCCTAGAAAGAATGGCGGATATATTCCGTGACGATTACAAATGCTTTGAATACAAGTGGGGTCCATTAGTCACCTTCCTTACACGGGGGCTGCCGCTGGCGGTCTGCCCCCCGACTGTTAGAGACATGCATCTCTTCCAGTTCTAACACCCAACTCAGATGCCCAGCCATATATCTAGTCTTCTCCATTTGAGTCGCCACCACACACCTTGTTAGTGGGAGGGGGGAGGGTTTTGGGGGATTATTGAGTTTATTGTTACATCTCTTCTTTCAGTTGCCTTCTTCTTGGTTGAGCACATTCGGGGTCGGAAGGACGAAGTATCACAGTGACACGACAGACTGGTCTATATTCTCAGTATGTGCTGGGAAGGACCCTCTAGACCTTGAACTTTCAGGAACTGTTCTTTTACTATAGCATGTCCACCAGTCACAGTTTGAAGCTGCAGCATGTGGGAGACAATACCCAACTTTGATTTCGCAGGCGCTGTTGTGCTGATTGATATGTCGATGAGACCCCTGTGATTGCATGGCAATTGTTGTTTATATACTAAAATGCGAATAAACATATGTTTTACAAAAAAAAAAAAAAAAGTCACCCCATCCTGGATTCCTCTGGGTGTCTAGTTTTCAAAAATGTATAGGTTTGCTAGGTTTCCCTAGGTACCGGCTGAGCTAGGGTTCAAAATCCGGTAAGTAGACAGAATATCGAAATTTTAATATCGATATACATAAATATCGAGTTTAGTATATCGATAGTATTAAATATCGATGTTATGTATATCGATGTTAAATATATTGATTTTAAGTATTGTTAAAAATATCGAAGTTTGTAATATCGACTGTTAAAATATTGTTATGTTAAAATAGTGTTATTGTACTATATTTTAATGTATTTAGAGTTTGTTTGTAGTATAATATTAGTTAGTTAATGTTATAAAAAAATTAATTTGTATAATATTTTTTAGGAGCGGGATGTTGGGTTTATAGGGGATAAGGGTGGGGAGTGTTTTAAAATAATTGATTTTTATTTATAATAAATTTGAAATTTAAATTTATAATTTATAAAATATAATATCGAATTTAGAAAAATATTTTTTAGGAGCGGCATGTTGGGTTTATAGGGGATAAGGGTGGGGAGTGTTTTAAAATAATTGTTTTTAATTTATAATAAATTTAAAATTATAATTTAGCAAATACATTTTTACATTTATAAAAATATTTTTTAGGAGCGGGATGTTGGGTTTATAGGGGATAAGGGTGGGGAGTGTTTTCAAATGTATTTTAGTTTATAATAACTTCGAAATTTTAATTTATAATTGAGAAAATATTATATCTAATTTTGAAATATTTTTTTTTAGGAGTGGGATGTTGAGTTTCTAGTGGATAAGGGTGGGGAGTGTGTAAAAAATATTAAATGAAATGTCAAAAAAATTGTAAGTTTCTATACTCAATTTGGTTATATTTTATTTGTATATTGAATGTATTGTTTAATCAGTTTGGAGTTGTGTTTGTAGGATATAATGTTGGTTACAGTTTTATACATTTTGTTGAAATATTTCAAAATTTAAAAAGAAAAAAAATATTTACTAAAATAAAACAAAATTGTGTATACAGTGTAAATTATTAATCTATTATTTATATTGAATTGTGTATTATAAATAAATAAAATATAAAAAGTTAGAAAATGTAATATAATAAATGGAAATTATTAAATATTTCATTTGTTAAGAATGAAAACTTTAGTATTTAAATAAAATGTGTAAATTTAAAAAAAAATTTATCTAGGAGATAAATTTATAAAAATCTTTAAAATTTAATATTGAAATATTTGTATTTAGGTATTTGATGTAGATAATATATTATTGATATGTGATATTTAAATTTAATAAAACAAATATTTAAAAAAAATATATGTATTTTTGTTTTATAAATTAAAAAAATAATGAAATGTATTATATTATATAGGGGTCGATTCCGATTCGGGCCGGAAATTTCTCCGACCGAGCCGGACCCAGAGAGATTTCCGACCGAATCGGACCCGTGCAGTCCGACCGAACGAGTACGATGCGTCCGTATGTTATCGGACTCGAGTCGGTCGGACTCCCATTGAAGTCAATGGGAGCCGGTCGTACAACGCGTACGCGGGCTCCCATTGACTCAATGGGTGCGAGTCGGACAAGGGCGCCCCCTACAGCGGGTACGCGGCGAGCGGTTCGCGCCGTACACGCACAGGTAGGGGGACCCATGGGTCCCCCTGTGTGCGACTCGCGCGGCTATGCTTCCAGGGGGTCCGACACGGACCCCCAAAGTACGGCTCCGACAGCTCTTACGAGCCGGAGTGCGCGGCTCGGTCGGACTGCTCGCGGCGCGCATCGTACTTACCCGGCCGGGAAACGTCTCCATTGCGCAGTGCGAGTCGAGTCCGAGCGAGTCGGTCGGAGCGGTTCGAGCCGGGAGCGAGTCGGTCGGAGCGGTCGGGACGCCCGGACGAGTCGGTCGGAGATTTCGCATCGTACTCGCTCGGCCGGACCCGTGTACGGTTCGGTCGGGAAACAGGGCTCCGAATCGGATCCGGTAAAGCCGAATCCGATTCGGAGCCCTACGGCCGAGATCGGAATCGGCCCCATAGTGTAGTAATTTATTATAGGTGTTGTCAAATACTGACATTTTATGTATAGTGTAGTTAGTCATATTATAGTAATTTTAATGGGAAAAGAAAAAATATATTTTAAAGGTCTGGCAATTCCATTTATTTTACAGTAATTTTAGTGGGTATAGTTAAATAATTAAGTTTAATGACCAGCACTAATTCTAAATTAATATTAACTGGAGTGGGAATAGTAAATTAATTAAATTTAGGATCCAGCACCTACCCCTAATTAATACTAACTGGAGTGGGAATAGTTAATTATTTAAGTTTAGTGTCCAGCACCTACCCCTAATTAATACTACCTGGAGTGAGAATAGTAAATTAATTAAATTTAGTGTCAAGCACCTACCCCTAATTAATAGTAACTGGAGTGGGAATAGTAAATTACTTAAGTTTGTTGTCCAGCACCTACCCCAATGTAATACTAAATGGAGTGGGAATAGTAAATTAATTAAGTTTAGTGTCTAGCACCTACCCCAAATTTATAGTAACTGGAGTGGGAATAGTAAATTAATTAAGTTTAGTGTGCAACACTTACCCTGAATTTATAGTAACTGGAGTGGGAATAGTAAATTAATTAAGTTTAGTGTCCAACACCTACCCCAAATTAATACTAACTGGAGTGGGAATAGTAAATTATTTAAGTTTAGTGTCCAGCACCTACCCCTAATTAATACTAACTGGAGTGGGAATAGTAAATTAATTAAATTTAGTGTCCAGCACCTACCCCTAATTAATACTAACTGGAGTGGGAAAAGTAAATTAATCATGGGCCATATTCTCAAGGACTTATCGCCGATTTAGCGGCACTTTATCGCAGCCAAAGTGGTGATAAATTCATCGCACCATTCACAAGCTGGTGCTAACAGCCGATATCACCAGTTTTCCTGCGATAGCAGCCGCAAAAAACATCGCCACGGATGACACGGCAACTAACGCTAATGATATGCAGAGTAGGCGTTCCCGTGCAAAAAGCCGCGGAAACACCACTTCGCAACATTCTCAACGACCAGCCAGATCGGCGATAAGAATCAAAAACATGCGATAAGGCGCGTTAGCAGCAGGGAATTAACACCTGCTCCTACCTGGTGTTAAGTCGGATGACAACCTGCACCATGAAAGGGAGCCCAGCCCAGAGCCACACCTGAAGAACAACAGATGCCATGGAGCCACTGATCATGCAGCTCGGAGCCCCAAGAGGGCCACAACACCCAGCGCCACCACACCGAGGCCCCCCACCTCCCCCCCCCAAGACCTCCCACCCCCGCGGCCCTACCCCGGGCACCCCCCCGGACAAAGATATTCCACATCTACCTTACAAATTCATGAACACAACAATTAGCCTGATGTCGCACAAGTACAACAATTAACATTTATGTGCGGTCAGAAAAAGGAAAAACATTCATACATCTCAGAATTTCAAAAATAATTATTTTATTCAAATTTAACTCAACACTAATAATTGGAAGAGTCATGGCGGGTCTTCCCTGGACAATCTGCAAGTCAAAGCCTGCAAGACAAAATTGAAGATAAGGAAGGTGAGTCATGCGCTCAACAAAGGACAGAGAGGGAAAGAAATGGAGAGAGTGAAAGAGAGAGAGAGTGAAAGAGAGGGAGAGAGAGAAAGGGGAGAGAGGGAGAAGGAAAGAGAGAGCAACAGAGGGAGAGAGAGACAGTGAAAGAAAGAGAGGGAGAGAGAGAGAAAGAGAGAAAGATAGAGAAAGAGAGAGAGAGAGAGACAGTGAAAGAAAGAGAGGAAGAGTGAGAGAGAGAAAGAGAGAGAAAGATAGAGAAAGAGAGGGAGAGAGAGACAGTGAAAGAAAGAGAGGGAGAGTGAGAGAGAGAAAGAGAGAGAGAAAGAGAGGGAGAGAGAGAGACAGTGAAAGAAAGAGAGGGAGAGAGAGAAAGAGAGAAAGAGGGAGAGAGAGAGACAGTGAAAGAAAGAGAGGGAGAGAGAGAGAGACAGTGAAAGGAAGAGAGGGACAGGGAGAGACAGTGCCGACACTGCGCACCCAGGCCTCACAGCTCACCTGCTGCCACCGGTGTGTCTCCAACCACGTTCCGGTATACACTGCAGTCCACCAGGTCCCTCATCTGAAACAGAGTCCACAGCTAATGATGGCAGAGTACATATCATTGCACACAGCAACATCGCTTGGCCGCCCCTGCGCACACAGGCTGCTGCACCCCAGCCTCTCTCGCCGCCCAGCGGGGATTGCCCGCCCCTGCGCACCCAGGCCTCACTGCTCACCTTCCGCCACCGGCGTGTCTCCAAGAGGGCCCACCACGTGCCGGTGCAAGCTCCAAACCCGAGGCCCGCGACCTTGGCAGCCTCCACATCATGCAGCCCCGCACCGCGGTCCACCAGGTCGCACACTTGATTCTGGGTCTTGATTTTGCAATGGCAGAGATCATATCAGTGCACACGGCAGCATCACAGGCTGCACACCTGCTCAGCTCTATAGGTGCCACTAACTCTGTGAACCACGAGGCAATGCCACGTGGCGGGAGGCCCGCGCTGCCCGCTGGCTCAGGCCAACACTGCGGTCCACCAGGTCGCACACTTGATTCTGGGTCTTGATATTGCAATGGCAGAGACCATATCAGTGCACACGGCATCATCGCAGGCTGCACACCCGCTCAGCACTTTAGGTGCCCCTACCTCAGTGCACAGAAAGTCACCATCCCGTGGCAGTAGGCCCGTGACGGCCGCAGTATAACCGGTGCCACCGACTCCGTGCAACGCAAGTCATGGACCCTAAATGATTGAGTCTCGTCATAGGCCACGCGGACGCAGCCATGTCACCTCAGGCAGTGGGAAAGAATTGGGACACGTAGCGTTGTCGTCCCCCCTTTATACGTAAGCCGAGTGGGCTGGCTTGGCGTACGCCAGGCCAGCGTAGGGGTGTGAACAATTATCCCTGGCCTCTGGGCGTGGTTCATATCTGGGCTGCACAGGAAACCAACTGATGCATGTGTCTCGGTTGCTGTGTCTGCGCCACACGGCCCGCAATCGACAATGTTGCAATGTTGCATGCAGCCGGAGGGCGTCCGCGCACGAAGGGATTATACAAGGAGCGCAAGGCCGCTCGGGGTCTTGGCTCATACATGACAACTGTTGTGTGTGTTCATCGCTTTTGGTGCACCATACGCCCAAGGCCTAGCCTCAATTGCAGCGCGAAAGCCACATCACATTCCCAGGATACAAGCAGTAGTCTGACTAACATTAGGGATGAAAGCCCCTTTGTCTCAATACAGAAGGCGGAAGGACATCTGCACCTCCGACCTTGGAATTGCATGCGGCAGGCACCCCCTGAGAGAGATACCATGGCAGATGATGATGACTCCCACACTACACACAGCGCTAATGAAAGATCAACGTATCCACACCCCACACACAGAAGTCCTTGCTCGAGGTACTCCTGCATGGAATGGCTTTGACACTTACGTACAGGACAACCCATACGTCCAAACTTTGCACACTCATACGACTCATTGCTCCGAGCTGTGGCATATCATCCACATAACAGCCGCAGGTCAGAAGAGTGCCGGTTCTACGAGAGCGAACAACGCAATTTCAGAACATCCCGGGCACATGCACAACCCCTGTCACGTGGAACTAGACAGTGACCGAATGCTGCATTTGTTGGGGGCACTGCCACTGGCAGTGTTGCGCATCAGTTACCGTCTGATCTTCCGTCTTGCGTACGTCACCTGCGTCCAGCCCTGGTTCCACTGTTGATCATGCATATTCGAGTGGCCCATGGATGTCTGCCTATCCAACATAACGGTAGCTGAACTGGATTATGACGTGTGTGCGCCCCCTGTTGGACCACGACCAGGAGTGTAACCGTGATACCCGTTCATGGGATGCCTTGGTATTTGGCGTATGTGCTGGCAGTTGGGCATGTGAGATTGCACAATTCCTCGTGTGCAGTGACCACATTGAAGCGCTCCCCTATTGGGCTGTGTTGCGGATTGGTGAAACGGCGTGGACGGAGCACATCTGTCCGGACCAGCAAATGGATTGGATCGCCCCCGTGTTCGTTGAAGTCGACAACGACGTACCCTTGGAACTGATTGCCCATGAAGCTGCGCTTGCTTTCATGGACGAGTAACTACGTTCCTGCAGCCACAAAAGATCGTGACCCATAGCACAGGTCCCAAAACCCTTTTGCATCTTGGAGAAATGGACACATATCCCACCATAATAGTGGACATGGCTGCATTCGCCTGGACTCAGAATGCATGTGCGTGCAAGACTGCGGGTTGACACACACCTGTGCAAGGTGAGTGGACAGCGGCGCCTGGCAATGTTCCTCAACCTGACACACCGCTGGAGGGAGAGTACACACATGGCAATGTAGTACTACATGTGAGCTTGTTGGACTCCTACACCTGCTCACTGTCAGCAGAGCAGACAGTCAGCGCAGTCCGGTGGGACTATGCAGATCCCATGGGCTGTGAGTGGTGTCCCCTGACAAGGTGCAGTGAGCATTCGCCAAACACCACATGACTCGTCCAGCAAGGCCAGGTGGGCTGAGACCGTTGGCATCCGTAATGATTGGTGTTCATTTGTGCCTCCCCATGTCTTGCACCTCTACATGTTCCTTTGCTGCCTGTTAGTGTATGATGCCTTGGTCTGCATGTTGTGGCCCTTGTCTTGCCCATACTGACACGGACATGCTAATAAAGTGTACGCAACTTCACTGGTGTTCAACTGTGATGAGTGTTGATTAGCATGCCAAATCGTGTGCCTCAATGAGCATTGTCCGTACACAGGGAGGGACTGACTGACGCATTTCACTTAGGGGTGAGTCCCTATTGCCAGCTCCACCTCTGTGAGCCAGACATTGTGGTTGGGAGAGTTGCTGGTAGACCTGTGCGCTTACGTGTCTTCAGCAATGTGAGTATGGTGTCCAACTTCTTGCCATGTGGATCAATGTGTTCCATCAAACCAGGCTGTGTCCACACAGTTGTGTGTGTAGGTATGCGAAGAGATATTCTGTTGTCACATGTGATGTGGGACTCAACTTTAGGCCTCCTACCGACTTTGACATTTTTACACACAGCCCTATTTAATACATGGACGTGGGACTACGTTGGGGGGTTGCGAGATTGTTGTTCATGATCAATGAGGCCACAGCTAGTTCACACCTTCACAGTCATCTAATTGGCCATGTGTGTCACGTTCAAACACTCACTCAGGATGCTTGTTTCCGGTCCAGGGAAGACATGGCTTGGCAGTTCGGGCTCGACTGTTCCCATGAGGCACAGGGTCAAGACTGATTTGCATATAGCTGTGTCTGAACTGGGGTGGCAAAGTGAGCTAAAGAATGATGATGGATTCAACCCAGATCTGTGACTGGGGGTGAGTGTTTGAAAAGTTTCAGCACTCCGTCCATCATCTCCTTGTGTTTGCTTTGTTCAGCCGTGGCAGCCATCCTTCCTGCCTGCACCCGCTCCATGTTCTCCATTGTCATCCGCATCTGTGCCAACTCTGTGCTGTCGTCGCTGAAGCCTGTCTAACTAGACAGTTCTTGGATCTGAGTAATGGCTCCAGCGAGGTCAGCCAAGGATTGTTGTAGGGCATGGAGCGGACTGTGGGTGTCCGTTAGGGACTGTAAGTGGTCCCTGATGGGACTAAGACACCCGCATATGGCATCTAGTTTGGCTGCCATGAGGTCGAAACCCACCCGCACCTGTTCAACCAGCCCCCTCTGGCAGTCTGACACACAGCGTTGGAATGCCATGTGTTCTTCGGTGAAGTGCTGGGAGCCAGCCGTGGTGGTGGGTGCTTCCTGCTGTGTGGTCTGTGCAGGGGGTGGGATCAACTCGATGCAGCTGGGCTGCCCTGCTCCTGGAGGTGGGGTGCGGAGGCTGTCCATGAGCCGTTGGAGGGTGTCGGAGCAGATGGCCAGGGGGTCCTCCTCATCATCTCCTGCAGAGCAGACCAGACATCTCTTCAGTGGTGTTGATTGTCCCTCTGCAATGTGAAGGGGAGATGCAGGTTCACAGTGTGTTCCATGTATGTTCACGCATTGTACATGTTTACATACAGACTGCATGACAATGTACATTGTGACTGTTTTGGAGGAGCTGGGTATTTGATGGGAGACAGTGGACATTTCGACTACATGACGGATGTGAGGTTGTACTCGTACATTATCATCTGACTGTTTCCTGCTATGCCTGATGTGATTGGCCAGCTTCTGCGCACATGCGGCACCAGTTGTGTCCTCTGTTCTTTGGTGTAAGTGTGGCACTTTGTCCCACATTGTCGTCAATGTTGATGTGCTGTGATTGCTATGTGTGTGTGCTGCATTGTGGGAGAGTCGCCCCTGCAGCTCTGATTTAGCGGCCCCTTATCCCTTTGAGGCGGTGTGCCTTTGACTTGTGTGCTTTTACGGTGCTGCGATGTTGGCGACTTGGGTCATTTGTGCTCTTGGACGGTTTTTGTACTCTTGTGCATTGTTTGTCTGCAGATGTGTTGTTGACATCAGGGGTTGTATGTGCACGTGGATGTGTCAGAGTGTGACCTGCTCCTTTGAGGATGTTATCCAGAATGGGCCACCTCAGTGTCGTGGCGTGCACCATGTCATGTATTTTGATTGCAGCCATCCTATTGGTCATGCAGTGTCACTTGCATTGTCAGTGTGGCTCACAGAGCCGCTGCTTTGCTGCGTTCAGCACATGTGCATGGGTAGGTTGTGAGATTGGTGATGGGGGGGGCATTTGTGCACATGGTGGACGGGGGCCTACTTGGTGTTTCTATGTGTGCTGCAGTGTGCCAAGGCCATCAGGGACATGTTCCACAGTCATTGTGGGTGTGCAGTGTGCTACACATAATTGTGCATGTGTGCCATTGTGCCCATCTCCCCCGTCCCCCCAGTCCCTGGTCGTTACTCACCCTGTTGCTGTTGGGTCAGGTCATATCGAGCAGTGTCCGGACCCCCAACTCCTTGCACCGTCTCCGCACTGATGACTGTGGCCACCATTTCCTCCAGCTCATCCAGCTCCTCCTGTGTCGCAGGACTCCCACCTCCAGTCGCCGTTGCTGCCTTCCGGTTGGCAGCGAATTTCTGCTTGGTTTGGCTTTTCACATCATGCCAGCGCCTCTTGACCTCCTCCATTGACCTCCTCAACACTCCGACTGCATTCACGTTGTTCACGATGGACTGCCATATTTCCGTTTATGTTGCCGATGACACAGTGGAGTTGACGAACAGTTGTTGGTAGTGTTCTGTCACCTCCGTGACGACGATCCGGTTTTCCTGTGGACTGAACCCCGTCTTCCTCTTCTCCTTGCCCTTCCCCAGCCCCGGGGTTCCTGGCTGGTCATCTGTGGGGCTTGTGGGGTTCGCGTTGTCCTCTGCACTCGGTCCGGGTGCGTCCATGGTGCTACGCAGTTCCATTTTTTTCTCTCTCTGCTTTTATAGTGCATTCTCACGCATGACGCGCGGGAATCGCAGGCCTGTCGCTGGTTATCGCTGATTTTTGTATCGCCATTGGGGACATCGCCACTTTTTTCGTGTTCGTGTTTCGCATTTTTTCGGCGTCGCGTAGATTTTTACGCGGGTATTTGGCGCGTTATCGTGAGACTATTGCATGGTGCCGCCGGGTTGAGAATGCTGCGTTAACACTGTGTTATTTTCCCGCAATAGACTGCGATGTGAGAAGTTGCGTTAAGCAAATTTGGCGATAGTTAACACACGTTCTTGAGAATATCCCCCTAAGTTTGTTGTCCAGCACCTACCCCAATTTAATACTAACTGGAGTGGGAATAGTAAATTAATTAGGTTTAGTGTCCAACACCTACCCCAAATTAATACTAACTGGAGTGGGAATAGTAAATTATTTAAGTTTAGTGTCCAGCACCTACCCCTAATTAATATTAGCTGGAGTGGGAATAGTAAATTATTTAAGATTAGTGTCCAGCACCTACCCTGTATTTATGCTAACTGGAGTGGGAATAGTAATTTAGCTAAATGTGTTTTTAATTATAGTTTAAAAAATTTATTACAGTTTAAAGTAGTACCAAATTATAATTATAAGACAGTTGTGAAGGAAAAAACATAACATTGTATATATATTTAATTAAAACATATTATTTTACACAGTATACTTAATAAAAATAAACTTAATATGTAACATTGAATATAACATTAATAAAATGGTAGACAATAAATTAGACGTTTTAATTTTTTTATTGATGTTTATTTATTGTAAAATATTATGAAATCAAAAAGAAATATATCTTGTATTAAAAATATGTAAAATAAACCAATGCATAAAGATAGTAAATTATATTTATTTTACAAAAACAACATAGGGACTGGGTGCTGGGACCGGCTGCCAGACGTGCGGCGGTCCTGCACCGCTAATTAGGAAGCGACTGCCACCCTGGCGGTCTCATTCCGCATTTCCAACATTGCGGCGGGTGCTGCTGTAAGCAGCACCCGCCGCAATGGTGAAAAGGCATGTTGTGCATTGCTATGCACAACGTGGCAGGCACCGCGCGGTGCCTGCCACCTTGTGCATGGCAATGTAGGGGGCCCAAGTGCAGCCCCCCACGTCCCCGGGGGCCCGCAACAGGCCCCCAAAGTGAATCTCTGCCAGCCTTTCCATGGCGGCATCGCCGCCATGGAAAGGCCTTGATTCACACCCATCCTAATATGGATGGCGGTGCCTGCTAGGCACCGCCACCATATTGAGGCCCAATTCCGCCTGGCCGGCAATCAGAACGATTGCCGACCGGCGGAAAAGCGACAGACGCACTTTGCGTTCGCCGCGCTACCCCCGCCATAATAATATGGTGGGGGTAAATCAGGTTGAGTTGGCGGGCGGATCACCACCGCCATCATAATCACCCCCTTAGTTTGTACATATGTAAATTTTTACATGTAATAATTAATGAAAAATTATTTAATACATTAGTACATTGCTTTAAACACTTGTGTACATTTTGTAATATCAGATAATGTAGTTTCACATTTCTTTAGATACATTTCAAAAATAAATATATATTTTTAACAGTTGTTAATTCTAGTTTGGTATTAACATTTTTTATTTAGTTACATATATTTGTAACAACTTAATAATATGACAGTTGTAACATTTTTTAAATACATTTTTTAAATATAAAGTTAGTTACATTTAAAAAAAAAATACATTTTAATTATTAATATATAAAATATTATTAATAATAATTATTACATAGTTTAATTTTTATACATTTTATTTCTAAAGTAGACATTTTTTAAAGATAATGTATGTAACATGTAAATACATGGAATTATAATATTAAATATTATGGGCCCCATTAGGATGGCGGGGTCCGCCCGCCACCCTAGCGGTGCTGGGACCGGCCGCCAGTGGTGCGGCGGTCCCGCACCACCAATTAGGATGCGACCGCCACCCTGGCGGTCGCATCCCGCATCTTCAACATTGCGGCGGATGCTGCCGTAAGCAGCACCCGCCGCAATGCCAAAGAGGCATGGTGTGCATTGCCATGCACAACGTGACAGGCACCGCGCGGTGCCTGCCACCTTGAGCATGGCAATGTAGGGGGGTACCATACCCCCAAGTGCAGCCCCCCACCCCTCACCACCCCGGGGGCCCGCAACGGGCCCCCAAAGCAATTCCCGCCAGCCCTTCCATGGCGGCATCGCCGCCATGGAAAGGCCAGAACCGCCAGGCATCATAATATGGATGGCGGTGCCTTCCAGGCACCGCCACTATATTATGCCCGAGTTCCGCCCGGTCGGCAATCGTGACGATTGTCGACCGGCGGAAAAGCGGCGGGCGGACTTCCGTCCGCCACGGTACCCCCGCCATGGTAATATGGCGGGGGTAAATGTGGTTGTGATGCCATCATAATCAACCCCTGTGTTTCATAATATTTACTATTATAATTTTAGAATGCCCCAAAACTTTTAATACATTTAAACAAACAAGATACAAATTGTAGTATTTTAATTACACATGATAGTAATTTTTATATCACGTAATAACATTTTTAAAATTAAATTGCATTTATTTTATATGTTTAAAGCTGCCATATTTGTTTGGGGTTTGTATTTTGTAACCGCTCGCGGTTGTTTTGGTTTATTTCGAAGGGGAGAAGGTCGCGGTTGGGAGCTGCTTCACGTCGAGCAAGGTAAGATTACTTTTCTTTATTAAAACTACATTTTTAATTAAATTTGAAGGTAGTTAAGTTGTAGATAGTGTGTGTACAGTTAGGTTTTAGAAGTTATGGCGTTTTTTATGCGTACCTTAGATTTTGACGATTTATGTATCGTTAGTTTTTGAGGCCTAGTTTAGAAAATTTAAAGTATGGTAGGATATGTCTTATTATCTTGTTTATAATGTTTGTAATACTGTTATATTGTATATAATGTGTATATTTGTGTGGGAGGGAATGTCTGTGTGTCTTTTTACAGGTTTTATTCGAAAGAAGTTGCGGTTTTCCGAAGATTGCGTTTTTTTTAATTAAGGAAGTGTACATTAGTTTTAGTAACTAATAAATATTTTACACTTCCTTAATTTTTCGAGTTCTCATGGAGCGTTTCTTTTTTAAAAAACTTTTTCGGGTTTTTTATGGTTTCTGGATTGTGGATTTACGGACCGAGGATTACTTTATGGAACAGTTGGATTTTTTCATTTTTTGGGGGGAAACTTTTTAATCTATTTGGATTATGAGCTACCTGCATTGTTTTACAAGATGTGGGATTTTCTGTCTAGAGCTACGGAAACGGTAACTTATTTTAATTATTTATTGTGGGAGGGAAATATGAAATTTACTATTGTTGTTGTTTATTTTTTCACATATCTAATTAATGTGTCTATATATATTTATTAATAAAAATATATTAGACAAATTAATTAGTTTTGTGAAAAAATAAAATTGTTTTGCATGCATTTTAATATTTTAAACAGAAAAGTATTATACATTTTACACTGCTTTGAGAGTTTAGAGTAGGCTTTTGGCAATTATTGCTAAGTATTCTAGGCCTCTTGTTGTAGGGTACAGTTTGACTTGTTGTAGGTATTCAAACATTTGCTTAGTTTGTTTGGATAGCTTAGGCCTGATTTGTGTAACAGATTGCTCCATTCTTACCTGTTGGTAGCTCTGTTCTTTATGGAGGGAGAGTAGGAGTTTGTGTAGAGTAGGTGTACCTCGTCCTGTTGATGCTTGGAAGGCATTATGCCAACCTTCAACAGCATTGTTGGTTTTTGCCTCTTGGTTTAGTGTGCTAAGGTAGACATTCCACCATGGACTTTGGTATTTTGGTTGTCTCCTATGGCCTGATCTATGGAGTCTTCCCACCCAGGTATCTTCAAAATAGTCTAGGAGGGGACTTAATTTTTGTTCGTGTTGCTGGTGGTAAGGACTTTCTAGTAAAAGGTTGTAATGTTCGGCTACGTCAGTTACTGGGACGTAGGCCAGTGCAATACGTTTTTTTATTTGGTATGCGAATGAACTGTTTGTCGCTTACTCTACAATTAGGGGTCGATTAGGATGGCGGTCGGAAAACCACTGCCATGGTAGCGGAAATTAACCGTCCGCTGGTACCGCGGCGAAACCGGCGGTCCGATTAGGATCAACCACCAGAAAAATCCGACCGCGGCGGAACGATGCCACGAAAGCCCGCCTGTAGGAGCAGGTGAAAATCCGTCCGCGGCGCTCGGATTCGCGGCGGAAACACCCAAAACTGCCGCTAGGCCAGCGGAGTGACTGCACGTAAAATTAGGATAACATTGAGGTGACAGCGGAACGATCCGCTGTTTCCGACCGCCGCGATCGCAAACAGTGATGAATGGGAGAGCCGGCGGAAGGGCTGTTGCATACCCACCGCCGCGGCCACTCCGGAACAAAACACACCACAAGGCCACCAAGTGCACACATCAAACTAGCTCAGCCCCCCAAAACACCTAACACACCCCAATGACACACCCCCATGGCAACTAAAAAAATACAAATCCCAGGACAACCCACAAAACCCACCTGACAGCAATACTCCATTTTGACACACCCACATAGCTGAGTATAAAACCAGCCCCTTCCCTGACCAGAATCCTTTGCAATACTCCACCCCTGAAGGAACTAAACCCTACAGCACAAAGGAGAGGCAAACCACCACACATCTCACCAGCACAACAACACACACACACACCCCACTTACATCACCCCCACCACCCTCACACCTGCACCTCAAACCATTTGTACATCACACACCATGGCACAAAAGAAAATGCCCAAATTCACTGACAGTGAGTTGTCAGTCATGGCAGATGAGATAAGCAGAGTAGAACCACAATTGTTTGGTAACCTGGTCCAACAGACACCATTAGCCACCAGAGCACAAATGTGGAGAAGGATAGTCAACAAGGTCAATGCAGTAGGGACCACCCCGCGCACCAAGAAGGAGATCATGAAGCGGTGGCATGACCTCAAGAGGCTGGTGAAACAGAAGAACTACAAGAACCATCAGCTGGCTCAGATGACTGGCGGTGGCCCTCCCATTCCACCAAGAACATTCACTGCATGGGAGGAGAAGGTGCTTGCCATACTGTATCCAGAGAGTCTCACAGGAGTAGCCGGGGGAGTGGAGGCTGGTAAGTACAAACAAATGTCTACCATTACACTGCTATGTACTGTCTTGCACACCTACAAAGCTACACCTCCTAGGCCCAAATCCGTTTATGTGCACCACACACTACCCAACACATGTCTCGCAGATATAACATTCACTCCCTCTGAATCACCCCAAAGGTAGCCAGCAACATTCCCAGGGTTGCATGTGTACAGGCAGCCAGCACTACAACTCCCACCAGGCCCCCTTGTCCCACCCCTGAGCAGGATATAGCACTCCACCCCACCCAGGAGCATGTGGCAGCCATTGCATTGTTCACCTTCACCGAACAGGTAGGTAGCCATCTTCACAGGGAGAGGGTTTGGGGGTGGGAGGCCTGCACTACAACTCCCACCAGGCCCCCTTGTCCCACCCCTGAGCAGGATGTAGCACTCCATCACACCCAGAAGCATGTGGCAGCCATTGTATAACAACAACCAAACTTACAGGTAGGTAGCCATCTTCACAGGGAGGGGGGTTTGGGGGTGGGAGGCCTGCACTACAACTCCCACCAGGCCCCCTTGTCCCACCCCTGAGCAGGATGTAGCACTCCACCACACCCAGAAGCATGCAGCAGCCATTGTATAACAACAACCATACTTACGGGTAGGTAGCCATCTTCACAGGGAGGGGGGTTTGGGGGTGGGAGGCCTGCACTGCAACTCACACCAGGCACCCTTGTCCCAAAGCTCAGCAAGATGGTCCACCCCCCACACCCAGAACCATGTGGCAACAACTCCCCTCAACTGTGTCACAGAACAGTTAGATAGACAGTGCATGCACCCTGCCATTCCTCTAAAAAAGCATGGAGCCATATGACCACACCAGCCCTCACATGTCATCCAACTTGGCATAGATCCAATAGCCACTTCCAGTGTGCAGACAGAAAAGCGTATGTAACTGTCACAAAAACCAAAGTGTGACTCACCAAATCACATGTTGAAGAAATTCAGGGCACAATCATGCACATCACTGAATGCTATCTGTAAGTGCCATGGGGGCAGAGCATCAAGGCCCATATGAAAACAAAACAAGCATGGTCAGTAGTAAAAAGAAAGCAAAGCAAATGATATGACAAAGGTATGCATGAGACTACAATGGCTAGCTCATGCTCAGATGTAATGTCTTCCATGCAGAGTGAACAACAAAGATGCTTCACATAAAGTTGTTGTGCTGCTAGTCGTTAGATGATGACATGTCCTTGTAATCACACAATCTGCACGTTGCGCATGGTACCTATTGACATGTCACACCATGGACAAGTAATGTATGTACCTCCACATCATGACATGATGCTCAATACTGTGCAGACATACAATGTAATATCAAGGTAAACTGTGTGGTGTATGACATGTAACAACAAAACATCTAACACCAAGCTTGAAGGGTGCACTCCAATGACCATTTCCCCTCTGTTCCACAGGTGACCAAGAACTGACAGCTGCAGATGACCACACCAACCTGCAGAGCCTGTCTCCCCCCCCACCCCCCCCGGAACATGGACTCTCTGATGCAGACTCCCTAGATTTCTCGGATGCGGAGCCCATCAGGCATGCCAGGACGCAACAGGTCACGGGACCCCATTGTCCCCACCACCACAGCCTCAGCAACAACAACTACGCTGACCCCTGCTGTAACGACCTGTGTGGCCTCCACCACCACCAGTGCTACCTGCAACACTGTCCCTGCCTCAGAGGATGACCACCCCACCCCACAATCTGAGGAGGGCAGGGAGAGTACACGGGTGCGTAGAGTGGTGACGCCACAGGTCCGGGACAGCAGTGCAGGTGGGAGGGCAACTAGGCAACAAGACAAACCGGACACTGGGACCGAAGCCCTGGCCAACATCGCCAGAGTCATTGGGGCCTATGAACAAGCCCAGGGACACACGGACCAGGCTCTGGAGGAATCCTGTGAGCTCCGCCTGCTGCTGAGGTTCATAGACACACGATTGAGCCAAATCGTGGACCTCTTGGGCCAGCTAGTGGGTGTCCTGAGAGACAGGCCTGCGGCCCAAACAACAGCTCAACCTACCTCCAGTGGCCCGCAGGATGACAGTTCCCCCACCTCCCCTGCGGCCACAAAGAGGGGTGAGTCCTCAGACACCGCTGAGCCCGCAGCAGACGCCCCCCCTGCCAAACGCTCAAAGGGCCGTCCAAAGAAATCCCAGGGAGGATCACGTGGCAGAGCACCAGCCAAACGCCAGTCAAGGAGCCAGCCATGATGCACCCCTCTTCACCTTGCCATTGACTTTGTTGACTGTCCTTATCCACACTGCCAGGTTAATGGCATGCGTCTGTTGGACTGTGTCACCACATCAACGTGGTGACTACTCTATTGTCTCATCTACCATCACTGACAACTCATTGATTCACTTTTCACCTGTTTGTAAATATTCACTTCCCTGTCACATATACCCATTGTAAATAAACACTCCTTACACACCTATGTTTTCGTGTCAGCTCCATGTTTATTACAGGATGTACAATGTTGACTGGGATTACAATGTACCAGGAGCACAGATTGTTTGGAGGCATTGAGAGGCAGAAGGGACCCAGGAAAACACAAAAGAACAATATTCACTATTCAGGTGATGGCATCACAGCCATTACACAACACTTGTCATCAAGGTACTCAAATCTCCACATATTACAATGAGCAACAGTACCCACATAGACATCCTGCAGCTGTGCACAACTACCCTGTCCCCGAAACATCAGTCCCCAGCACAGAGCCAACAGGCAGCAGTCACAAATCTCCCCTAGGCCTTGTCACCAACAACACAATCAGCAGACAATGGCGCCGTTGTATGTTTTCACTCACCTTCAAGGGAAGTAGCGGTTGATGAGCTGTTGACGCAGGTCACCACCTTCCTCCTCTCCACTATCCTCGTCACTGGACATGGGTGGGTTTGCAGGCGGTGGCCTCGGCTGCTCATCAGCGTCCAGGAGCAGGGAGATCTTGCGCAAGGCCAGGTTGTGGAGCAGGCAGCATGCAACTACGATCTGGCACACCTTTTGGGGAGAGTACATCAGTGCACCTCCGGTCTTGTCCAGGTAGCGAAATCGTGACTTCAGGAGACCAAAAGTACGCTCCACCACACGACGTGTCCTCCCATGTGCATCATTGTAGCGGACTTCACCTGGGGTCCTGGGATTCCGCAGTGGGCTCAGCAACCAAGGCCGGTTGGGATATGCAGAGTCACCTAGGTGTGAGACACACAGAACAAACTTGTAACATTACTGTGGCAGAGGACAGCATGTCACACATACAGCACGCCACTTGACTGCGTACTCGCCCACAATCCATGCACGCTCCGGAAGCAGATTTGCCATCAGCTGTGGCACAATGCTGTTACCCAGGATGTACGAGTCATGGGCAGAGCCGGGAAATTTGGCACAGACATGTGAGATTATCATATCCGCCTGGCACACCACTTGCACATTGATGGAATGGAAATGTTTCCTATTCCTGTAGATGTGCTCACGTGCCTGTGGTGGAACCAGGCCAACATGTGTGCAGTCAATGGCACCAACAACATTAGGGATGTGGCCAAGGGCATAAAAATCAGCCTTCACATCCGCCAATTCATGCCTCCTGGGGAAATGGATGTATCTGTCCTTCTAGGTCATCATAGCGGACAGGACACCACGTAGCACCATGCTGAACATAGGTTGCGATATCCCACCTGCGCTGGACACCGTGTGCTGGAATGATCCAGTAGCAGAACAATGCAGGGCCGCCATCACCTTAGACGTTGGTGTGAAAGCAGTCGGATGTGTTCTGCGAGGCCGCAGGTGGGGCTCCAACAGAGCACATAGGTCTTGTAGGATGGGTCGATCAGACGGAATTTCCGTATGACGTCCTCATCCTCCATGTACGCCAGCACTGTGAAGGGACGATGCACATTTGGTTGCCTCCTAGGTGAGATGAAAGGGGACACATGTCAATGCAATCCACCATGAGATGTGTCCAACATCTTACGTTTTGACTGACACAGCGCCAACAATGACTGGCATCACACTTCAGCTTACAGCACAACTTACATGTAGTGACACCTTCAGCTACACTAGTCGTACCCTTGTCCAGTTTTCACACAGTGAGTACCTCCCAAACAGATTCAGACTATGTGAATGCCCAAAGGTACATGTCCACATCTTGCGTAACCAGCCCTGAGAGTAGTTCATACAGCATATGTGTGAAACAGCAACACTGTTGGCTCCTACCTAGCTGCTGTACCTGCCACACCTTCTTGCGTAAGTCAAACAGGGCACACATCAACAACACAATGAGCACAGTCTGTGCATTAGGATCAAGTATGTACATGAGCAAAGCAAACTACACAGTGAAATATGCACATTGTGTAGTCAGACCTTCATCACTGTGTGTTGCTTAGCCAGATCACACATTGACATGTGTACACATTGGAGAGTCCATCACACCACTGATCTGTGTAAATGCACAACAATATCATAAGTGACATGTGAGGGAGTACATGCCAATGTTTGCAATCATGTGCACTGACATGGCATGTGTAGTCAGCAGTGGGCTAAATGTTACACTGGCATTGTTTGCACTATCTTGTGGCATGATTCAGGTGTCTACTGTACACTGTTGAGAACTGGCCATTGCCATTGACACAGCATGATGTGTCCATAGGTGCTGTTAACGTGCTCCGCCACCCAAATCACGGTCATAGGCACCAATGTATAGCAGCCATATCGCGGTAGCGACCGCCTGGCCCCTGCGGTGTCACCGCCAATGCCCATGCCCTTACAGCCAATGGGACCCGCAATCGCGGTAGTTATATACAGATTGTGAAATGGCGGTTGGCATGCTCCGCCACCCAAATCACGGTCATAGGCACCAATGTATAGCAGCCATATCGCAGTAGCGACCGCCTGGCCCCTGCAGTGTGTCACCACCAATGCCCATGTCCTTACAGCCAATGGGACCCGTCCCCTGAGTGGGACGGGTATGCCCAGACGTGGTGTCAGGGCAGGTCAGCAGCACAAGATAAATAACCCCACTAACCTGTACCTCCACCAGCGGGGACGATGACGTGTAGAAGAGCCCCCCTACTCCCCTGAGCGCAACCACCTACAGGGCAAGGAAAACCACTATGTGAGGGAGCACTCCGGGGAAAAGGGAAGTGGTTAAAATAATAAATGAGTGCAGGTTGACTCTATGTACCCCTCCGTCTGGTCTGTGGTCCGGGACGTCTATGGGTCCCTCTTCCTGACAATAAGCTGTGTTGAATAAGAGAAAGAAGAGTCCGAGGATATAAGTCATACAAACGAACAGATAACTCTGGCATTCACACTCACTCTGTGTTTTGAAATATTCACGTCCTTGAATCCTAGGAAGACCACCTTCCCAGGTACACCTTCTGGATAACCTTCTATTCCGGCGGTCTCCAGCAAAGAATCGACTTGTATGAACAGCAGGAAAGTAAATAGAACCCTCGAAGCGTGGGGGCTAGCAGGAGAGTAATCCAGACCGGATCCTCTTTAATTACCAGAACGGAGTGCCTTTAAAACGCTGTTCAAGTCACGGCGTTGAAACTGAAGGAAGACGCATTCAAACGCTGTTCAAGGCACAGCGAGTGCGTGGAGTCGATAGAGGGGCTAATTACCTAGGAGCAGGGGAAATTAAACTACAAAGGAGGAAGGATACAAAACAGAAGCGCTACTTCAAAATTGTCTCGAGTCGGGAGGAGCGCCTCTGCGCTTTCTCCCGATAAACAGTACCTGAGCAGTTCTCCACGCTGCACCAACGGAATCGGCGTCAAAATCGGTTGGGCTCTGAACGAGCGTAGTACGATGATCGGGAAGACTGGAATCCGGCGGGGAATACCTTCCGCCCTTGAAAACGAATCCTCTCTGGCCAAATTGTCAAGCACCGCCTCTATGGCAAAGAGGGTTTATATAGAGGCGGAGTTTCCTCTGCTTCTTGATCCAGGTACCTCCTATTTTGCCTAAGGGATTCTGGGAGTTGTAGTGCAGTGGGCGCTTGGTTGATGTACACCTCGTACTATACGAATAGGGGAGGGACGCTCTCTGCATGCATGCACTGCCTGTCTGTCTACTCTGACCTCGCAGCGCGACCGTGACATGTGGGTCCCGTGCTCTCCATGCCACTGGAGTCAAGCTATCCTGGCTGATGAGGGGTGAAACCCCGAAACCGGTCCTAGGATGCTTGTTTCCAGTCCAGGGAGGACCTGGCCTGGCAGTTCGGGCTGGACTGTTCCCATGAGGCACAGGGTCAAGACTGATTTGCATATGGCTGGGTCCAAACTGGAATGGCATGGTGAGCAAAAAAATGATGGATTTAGGCCCAGATCTCTGTTCTGGGGTGAATGTATGACATTGTTCTGCATTCTGTCCATCAATTATTCTTTTTGCATTTGTCACCCTGAGTGGGACGGGTATGCCCAGACGTGGGTCCCGTGCTCTCCATGCCACTGGAGTCAAGCTATCCTGGCTGATGAGGGGTGAAACCCCGAAACCGGTCCTAGGATGCTTGTTTCCGGTCCAGGGAGGACCTGGCTTGGCAGTTCGGGCTGGACTGTTCCCATGAGACACAGGGTCAAGACTGAGTTGCATATGGCCAGGTCTAAACTGGGGTGGCATGGTGAGCAAAAGAATGATGGATTTAACCCAGATCTCTTGACTGGGGGTGAATGTTTTGATTTGTTCTGCATTCCGTCCATCAATTGTGTGTCTTTTGCTTCCTCGCCCAAAGTGCGCTGGGTATGCCCAGATGAGGGTCCCGGGCTCACTGTGCCACTGGAATGAAGCTATCCTGGCTGAAGAGGGGTGAAACCCCGAAACCGGGCCTAGGATGCTTGTTTCCGGTCCAGGGAGGACCTGGCTTGGCAGTTCGGGCTGGACTGTTCCCCTGAGGCACAGGGTCAAGACTGAGTTGCATATGGCCAGGTCTAAACTGGGGTGGCATGGTGAGCAAAAGAATGATGGATTTAACCCAGATCTCTTGACTGGGGGTGAATGTTTTGATTTGTTGTGCATTCCGTCCATCAATTGTGTGTCTTTTGCTTCCTCGCCCTAAGTGCGCCGGGTATGCCCAGACGTGGGTCCCGGGCTCACTGTGCCACTGGAATCAAGCTATCCTGGCTGAAGAGGGGTGAAACCCCGAAACCGGTCCTAGGATGCTTGTTTCCGGTCCAAGGAGGACCTGGCTTGGCAGTTCGGGCTGGACTGTTCCCATGAGGCACAGGGTCAAGACTGAGTTGCATATGGCCAGGTCTAAACTGGGGTGGCATGGTGAGCAAAAGAATGATGGATTTAACCCAGATCTCTTGACTGGGGGTGAATGTTTTGATTTGTTCTGCATTCCGTCCATCAATTGTGTGTCTTTTGCATCCTCGCCCTAAGTGCGCCGGGAATGCCCAGACGTGGGTCCGAGGCTCACTGTGCCACTGGAATCAAGCTATCCTGGCTGAAGAGGGGTGAAACCCCGAAACCGGTCCTAGGATGCTTGTTTCCGTTCCAGGGAGGACCTGGCTTGGCAGTTCGGGCTGGACTGTTCCCATGAGGCACAGGGTCAAGACTGAGTTACATATGGCCAGGTCTAAACTGGGGTGGCATGGTGAGCAAAAGAATGATGGATTTAACCCAGATCTCTTGACTGGGGGTGAATGTTTTGATTTGTTCTGCATTCCGTCCATCAATTGTGTGTCCTTTGCTACCATGGATATGTAAGCATTATGCACAAGAGTGAAATGCCTGAGGGTGACACTCTTGGCGAATAATTCACATATGACACATCAGATTGCTGTACTTTGGAAATATCATCCTTCCATTGTTTTCATCATGTGTTCAGACTCACATGTGTAGGCACTGTTTGCCCTCTCATATTGTACCTGCATGTGAATGTTCTGATGGCCCACGTTAAACCTCAGTGTGAGCCCCCCTGGCCTGCCCAGTCACTGCCCAATTTGACAAGGACCCATCACTGAATGGACAGAGTGAGACATATCGGTTGTCTGCTACCCTATCCATCAAAGAGCTATCTCAGGCCTGTGGATTGCACAAGACAGACCTTGTGAGAAGGGTGTGAGATTGTAAGATCATGTCCCTAAATTTGACCTCCATGACACAGTGAGCCATTCACAGGGCAAGGACATTGAGGGGTGTGCAGTGTTGGACACAGTGAGTCTGCCCCGACACATCATTTCCAATGTAATGTATGTCTTGCTCACTCACAAACTGAATCGCAGATGTGGGCCTCCTTCACATTGCTTTCTGTGCTGCCATTCAGCATGTGTATGAGATGGGCAGGTACTGTGTCCATCCTCATACCTGCATGCATTTTGGTATGATTATCCCATGCTCATGTACTACGTGTCATGCTGTATTGTTTCTGCTAAACATATCTGTGAAGCTGTGCTGAGTTTGTGCATGCTCCTGTACTGAGAGATAGTGGTACATAACCCAGTGTCACTGAAATTCCTCCTCTTGTCTCCCATGCCTGCAGCTCAAAGTCCACCAGTGTAAGGCCGTATGGAGGGCCATTGCACGCAAGGTGCGGGCTCTGGGTGTCTCCAACCGACAACACACACACTGTCACAAGAGGTGGGATGACATCTGCCGGCTGAGCAAAAACGTGGCGGAGATGACGCTGGAGCTGCTCCCTCGGACTGGCAGGTTGGCGCGCAGGAGCATGACACCACTAATGGCCCGCATCTTGGCAGTGACACAGCCAGAGCTGGATGCACGTTTGAAGGACCATCAGGAGCAAGCTGGGGGTGAGTATTCTGGGAAGGGTGACTTTGGTTGTGAGTGACTGCATGTATTCCAAGCCTGAGCCAGTGCTGAGCTCTGTGATGTTGCTATTGTGATGCAATGGCTTGTAAGTGGCCTCTCTGTTGGGTGCAGCTGTCATGCATTTTCGCTACATGTACTTTCTCATGTCATTTATGTAATGGCCCTTGACGTTGCATTCTGAGTTGTGGCCTTATGGCATTGCCTGCATTGGGGGAGTCAGGGACATCCCATGGCAGTGAACGGCAGTGTGCCTCATCTGAGTGTGCTTTCATCAATGTGTGCAGTGCCTGACCTCAAAATTGTGAGAACTACACATCTGACACCAATGTGCAACTGTAGTTGTGCCCCAAAGCACGACATGGTGGATGGCATGAGCTCATGGCAATTGCGAAATTATATTTTGGAGTCTGTATCTGTGTTGTCCCCTTATGGTGACTCCATATGTGACTGTGACAACATGTTGGGATGTATATCTTTTTCACCCACAGGAACCTAGGTATGCTCAGAGGGATCTGTATGTCTGGTTACACAGAGGCACGGGCAAGCTATTTGGCTGTGTGGACATCACATGGGTCAATTATGCCAAGTTTGCATGTTACCATGCAATTTTTGAGTTTTGAATTCAGGTTGCACAATGTGACTGCACAGGGTGGTGTGCAACATGGGGGTATCACCATCTTGTTTTGTGCGTTGCTTGCATATGATGTTTGTGTGTATGGCACTAAACTGAACCTACGTCTCTGTCTCTTGCAGCATCTACCGAGGGCACAGAAGAACAGGGGACGGACACCAGTGGTGAGGCATCAGGCACGACTGCTTCACATGAGCACACTGATGTGACCAGCGCCTCGGAGGGGGACAGGAGTGTGCTTGAGGAATCACAGCCAAAGACACCAACCTCAACGTCATCTGACGCCAGTGGTGACTCCTCGATGTTGGCGGGCACAGGGAGTGGGAAATCTGCCTCCTCTTCCACCACACATCGTCCAGTGCCCACCCTCCCAGCTACTTCCACTAGTGCTGCCCGTGTTCGCACCAGTAAGAAGGGAAGAGTGTCCTCCCCCCCCAGGCACCACTGCCCCTGCCCCGGTCTCCCCTGCTGCCCTCAGTGTTGAGGCTGTGGACCTTTTGCGCCAGCTGTGTGTGGGTCAGACAACTCTCCTGAATGCCTTCCTAGACCATGACAAGAAGTTGGCACAGGTAGTTGCATTCATGGAGGGCATTCATTCAGACGTGGGTGGGCTACACAGGACTGTCCAGTCTTTGTCCTCCACAGTGACGACAGCCATTCGGCTGTCACAGGCTCAGAGTCCAGCTCCAGTCCCTTCAGCCACCCCCCTGCCCAGTGGCCACATCTGACGAGAGTGACCACACACCACAGCCCTCAGGCTCAAGGTACACCACACGCAGCACACAACAGCAGCACCCCAAGCGGGCCAGAGCGCAGACACCATCCCCCAAACAAACCAAAGTCACACCGGAGCGCAAAGGCAAAAGCCCTTCAGGTGACACTCAGGGGCATCAAGCCAAGAAGCAGGCCTCAGGCTCACATGCCTCAAAATCATCCCCATCAAAGGACACTCCTGTCCCAAAAGCGTCTCCCAAAGACAAGCAGACAGTTGCCGTGCCTGCTGTGAAGCTGGTGCCTGCAAAGAGTCCGCAGAAAAAGCCCTCTAAGGCAGATTCACCCACAACCTCAACTCCCACCCACACCCCTGTGAAGCTGGGGAAGGAGGGCACTGTAGGGGGTTCACCTGGTCAACAGGGGATGGAGGGGAAAAGGCAAGGCCAGGCCAAGCGTACCGCCGGATCCAGCAGATCCCCAGAGGGAGGCCACCTCATGCACCTGATGCACCTTTGGTGGAGAGTGTGCCTGTTGTGCCCGCCCCACCTCCCACTCATACCAAGACCAAAATTACCTATCGAATCCCCAAGAAGTGGAAAGGCACCCCTCCACAATCTCCCACACACACTGGGGTCGATTCCGATCTCGGCCGGTAGGGCACCTAACAGTATTCGTCCGGAAAAAATACCAGCTGAATGCGTGTTTCCCGACCGATTCGTACACTCGTCCGGACGAACAAGTACGATGCGTAGAACAACTCATTTTCCGAGCGATCCGTACTCACCCAATCCAGCTCCTGTTCCCCGCCCGAGCCGGATCCGTGAACGCCGAATCGAGCCGCACGGAAGCAAATACACAGCACCTTCCGGCCGGACTAGTACGATGCGCAATCCGTACGCGCCAAACCCGTCGCTACGTCCGGCACGTTTGAGCATCCGGGCGAGCCGTACATAAGCTCCGTTTCGCGCCACAAGACGATCCACGGCTACGAGACGAACAAGCCTGCTACGAGTACGACTCGAAGACACGAGAAACCCGAACGAGACGATCCAAGCATGAATCCCATTGCGCAGGTCCTGCCTATACTCTACATCTATTACCGGGAGCGGCACGGACGGTAAGTCAAACACCAACAATACAAAAAAACTACACGTACCCGAAATATGTCACACACACATAGGGATGCACAAATAACTTACACTAGCAACAGCAGAACCATAGGGGTGGGATGGCCAACACCAATGCCATACACACCCATAGGGGGATGGATGCCTACCACTACTACCATCCCCACTCATGGGGGGATGGATGCCCACCACTACCACCACCCCTACTCAGGGGGGCCTTGATGCCTGCCACTACTACCATCCCCACTCATGGGGGGATGGATGCCTACCACTACCACCACCCCTACTCAGGGGGGCCTGGATGCCTGTCACTACTACCATCCCCACTCATGGGGGGATGGATGCCTACCACTACCACCATCACTACTCAGGGGGGGCTGGATGCCTACCACTACCACCACCCCTACTCAGGGGGGCCTGGATGCCTGCCACTACTACCACCCCTACTCAGGGGGGCCTGGATGCCTGCCACTACTACCATCCCCACTCATGGGGGGATGGATGCCTACCACTACCACCACCCCTACTCAGGGGGGCCTGGATGCCTGACACTACTACCATCCCCACCCTTAGGGGTATGGATGCCTACCACTACCACCATCACTACTCAGGGGGGCCTTGATGCCTGCCACTACTACCATCCCCACTCAGGGGGGGCTGGATGCCTACCACTACCACCACCCCTACTCAGGGGGGCCTGGATGCCTGCCACTACTACCATCCCCACTCATGGGGGGATGGATGCCTACCACTACCACCATCACTGCTCAAGGGGGCCTTGATGCCTGCCACTACTACCATCCCCACTCATGGGGGGATGGATGCCTACCACTACCACCTCCCCTACTCAGGGGGGCCTGGATGCCTGTCACTACTACCATCCCCACTCATGGGGGGATGGATGCCTACCACTACCAGCATCACTACTCAGGGGGGCTGGATGCCTACCACTACCACCACCCCTACTCAGGGGGCCTGGATGCCTGTCACTACTATCATCCCCACTTATGGGGGGATGGATGCCTACCACTACCACCATCACTACTCAGGGGGGCCTGGATGCCTGCCACTACTGCCATCCCCACCCTTAGGGGTATGGATGCCTACCACTACCACCATCACTACTCAGGGGGGCCTAGATGCCTGCCACTACTACCATCCCCACCCTTAGGGGTATGGATGCCTACCACTACCACCATCACTACTCAGGGGGGCCTTGATGCCTGCCACTACTACCATCCCCACTCATAGGGGGATGGATGCCTACCACTACCACCATCACTACTCAGGGGGGCCTTGATGCCTGCCACTACTAACATCCCCACTCATGGGGGGATGGATGCCTACCACTACCACCACCCCTACTCAGGGGGGCCTGGATGCCTGTCACTACTACCATCCCCACTCATGGGGGGATCGATGCCTACCACTACCACCATCACTACTCAGGGGGGCTGGATGCCTACCACTACCACCACCCCTACTCAGGGGGCCTGGATGCCTGTCACTACTACCATCCCCACTCATGGGGGGATGGATGCCTACCACTACCACCATCACTACTCAGGGGGGCCTGGATGCCTGCCACTACTACCATCCCCACCCTTAGGGGTATGGATGCCTACCACTACCAAAATCACTACTCAAGGGGCCTGGATGCCTGTCACTACTACCACCCCTACTCAGGGGGGCCTGGATGCCTGTCACTACTACCATCCCCACTCATGGGGGGGATGGATGCCTACCACTACCACCATCACTACTCAGGGGGGGCTGGATGCCTACCACTACCACCATCACTACTCAGGGGGGGCTGGATGCCTACCACTACCACCACCCCTACTCAGGGGGGCCTGGATGCCTGTCACTACTACCATCCCCACTCATGGGGGGATGGATGCCTACCACTACCACCATCACTACTCAGGGGGGGCTGGATGCCTACCACTACCACCACCCCTACTCAGGGGGGCCTGGATGCCTGTCACTACTACCATCCCCACTCATGGGGGGATGGATGCCTACCACTAACACCACTGCTACTCATAGGACGGGTAATGCATGACACAACTAGCATACTCCCACATAAGGAATGACAGAAGATTACATCCCCCCCAACACCATGACAAGTGTGTGTAGTCTGTGTCAAATGCCTACAACACTGAACATGACATTGAACATACAATGTGACCCCCTAGCACATGTGTCACACATAAATGTGACTGGCCTCCACAATGCAAGCAGACCATGGCCACTGTGGCAATGGGCTCGAACACCCCATCACCACAGTGACCAAAAGGGAAGTGTGCTGTCCATAGCTGATGCACATTTTGAACAGTGTGGCAATGGGGCCTAAAGCCCCATCACCACAGTGACCAAAAGGGAAGTGTGCTGTCCATAGCTGATGCACATTTTGAACAGTGTGGCAATGGGGCCTAAAGCCCCATCACCACAGTGACCAAAAGGTAAGTGTGGTGTCCATAGCTGATGCACATTTTGAACAGTGTGGCAATGGGGCCTAAAGCCCCATCACCACAGTGACCATGAGGTAAGTGTGGTGTCCATAGCTGATGCACATTTTGAACAGTGTGGCAATGGGGCCTAAAGCCCCATCACCACAGTGACCAAAAGGGAAGTGTGGTGTCCATAGCTGATGCACATTTTGAACAGTGTGGCAATGGGGCCTAAAGCCCCATCACCACAGTGACCATAAGGTAAGTGTGGTTTCCATAGCTGATGCACATTTTGAACAGTGTGGCAATGGGGCCTAAAGCCCCATCACCACAGTGATCATAAGGTAAGTGTGGTGTCCATAGCTGATGCACATTTTGAACAGTGTGGCAATGGGGCCTAAAGCCCCATCACCACAGTGACCAAAAGGGAAGTGTAGTCATGGTAAAAGCTGCCAAAGCCAAACTGCATGGATGAATCTTGGTCACACAACAACAAACACATCAGTGGCATAGTAGTGCTTGAGTCCCATAGCAACATAGATTGGTCAAGGGAAACAGTGCAGTGTCAATGAAACATCGTTTTGGCCATGTGCATACAAACATCACCCATGGGGGCACACATTGTCAACATTCACAAATAACACAATGACAGAAGTGACCATTATAATGCTAACCCACATATCTGCACCAATGGACACACAAATATAGATATCCTGTGGAGAATGTAGATGTCAGGTGAACAAATACCATACCATGGCAGCAATGGAACATACAAACCATGATTATTGTGCTGACTGATGACCTAGGAGTCCCAGGGACAGCAGGGGAAAGCCACCAAACAACATACAGCCAATGGCACACTCAAGATATGCCAATGCAGTGGTGCAAAGGCACAAACACAAACAGGCAGACTCACACTGCATATCAAACACAACAGGTGATGGGGGGGGGGTGCCAGTGTCCCCAGGCAACCACACAACACATGAGGAGGCCTGAATTCCAACCACACAGATGTGTATACAGTGCCATACAAAAGTTACTCATGGATCGGATACCCCTATGTGGGCACTCAGGCATTGTTAGATGAGAGGGAGCACAAATTACACATGTCACACAAGCTTTTAGGAACAGCAACTAACACAGCAAGAGACAGACCCACCACAGCACTACCCCCAGGGACCCCACATTGTGCTGACACTAGCCTGCATGATAATCCCACTGTGATGACAAAGTTAGATGTCGTTCACACTGTGAACCACAGCCATGTGTCCTGAGCAACTAACTACCATCACACCTACACAAGCTCCAATCAATCAGCACGGCCTGCCAGCCAAGGCCAATATGGAGGTAGGGGTCTAGCCGTGAAACAACTCACTTTTGCACACACTCAACACCACACACCCTGATCTCCAACAATGTGCAGCAGTGAAGCTCACATGGACTGGTGACATTGGACATGCACCCATGACAATACCAGGGGTGGTGGTGGGAACTAGGGTGCAGAAACCCATCACACATGGCCAGTCAACAAGACTCGTCAATGTCTGACACACAGCACAGTATGCCGTACATGGGCATGATGTGAAATCCACCACAGTCAATGGGTTCCTGGCCATAGTCACACACCAACGAAGAAGCCAAGGTGACACACGAAGAACACACGTACACAACTTCCAACATTGCAGCTCTGATCCTGAGGAGTGGCAGCAGTCACACACACAACGTGTCACAATCACTGAAAGCTAACACAAACTGTAAATCACATGACTCGTGTAAACAACAAGTGCCAAGGGGAATCCTGAATGTGTCCCATCTGCGTTTGCCCACATCCCCAGCCCTGACAACAAAGACAACCTGGGATGACAACCTCATGAACATTAGTTTGCCATGCACCCACATCACGGAGAAACCAGGTCCAAGATGCAGGATGAACACAGAACAACTCAGCAAGCATCACAAACAGGAACATCCCTAGGGACACAGCCTGTGTAGGAAAAGGGAAGGGAACACGCACAGACATGCTTACACAACACCCAACACAGGCCCACGCAATGTCACCAGATTACACACTGCCATGAGGGCACTCCACTCCTGTGGAAGGTCCGCTGTGCCAAACCTTGTCTGTGCACGACCCAAACATGTCAGCAGAACACTCCGTCAGTGAGTCAACAACCACAACACACAGAAGGCTCTGCTCACATCAGCCTGGGTACGGGAGTGTCACGTCAGTCATCTGCACACACACAAAACACGTGTCAAGCAAGTTGCACTGTATACACAGATGAGTCCTTCGACATTGATGTGCAAAACTGCATGTCCAGTGGAGCTGGGCACACAGTCAGGGAAATCGGAACATTGAACAGTGGTAAGCCCACCAGATGTGCATCAGTGTAAGACAAAGATGTTCATTTACAAATGCAAAAAGGACATCCCTGTGTCAAATGCTGAACATTACACCCTCAGACTGTAGCAAAGGATGCCATAGATCCAGACTACAACAGGACACATATCCCATGGACCACATGGAGTCCATCACTGCAACACTTCATTGTCCTGATGTGAACACTATTACAATTGCAAATGCAGGATGCTACTCATCCACATCATGTACATCAAAAGAAAACCCAAAAGTAAACAAAAAGAGGCTTTATTCAGCAAATGTCAGGGTAAACACGGAAGTCCAAAAGAAACTAAGGCCAATGGCCAGTCCAAAATCACAGTCCCAACGGGGTGAGAAGTGACAACTGGTCACACATTGCTTGCCTGCACTGGTACGGTTGGGGGACATCCCCCTTGGAGGGGCATACAAGGGGCAGGCCAGGCACCGCAGGGACAGGATCAGGGGATGGCAGAGTGAGGCAGTGAAGGGGTGGTGGGTGCAGGAGTGTCACCGGCAACTGCAGTGGAGGTGTCTGACTCAGGGGGGGCCGGCACCACTGTGGTACACAAGTCAGTTGGTGTGGGTGCTGCAACCACTGCAGTGGGCTGGACTGATGTAGTGGACTGGGTACCCACTGCAGTGCCGAGTCAGACGTGGTGGTTGTGGACTCCACTGCAGTGCATGACTCCAAGGGAGTGGAAGGGTGGGCAGATGAGGTGGGCAGGACAGAGGGGGGGACCCGGTCTCCACAACAGTGCCACTAACAGGCAGAGCATCTGGGTTGGGGGTGGAAGAGCAAGTGGCAGGGGGAGGGCCTAAGCAGTCTGGGGATGCGGTATCGGTGTGTGGGGGAACCTGGGGCAGGGTGTGGCGGGGGAACCTGTGCAGTGGTGGCCTGGGGGATGGAGGAGAGAGACTGGGCGGTGGAGCTGCGTGGTGGTGGTGGTGGGGTCTTGTTCTTCCTGGTCCGGGGGGACTTCCTAATGGGGTCCTGTGTCTGCCTGCGCCTGGGGGAGGGTGTCCGGGGGCGAGGGGCACTCCCCTCTGTGTGGGTGGACTTCCTCTTCCCCCGGTATGCTGGATCAGCAGGATTGGAGAGGAAGAGGCCGAGGTCACACAGGAAGATCTGCTGTGTAGGTGGGGTAGCAGGCGAGGCAAGGGAAGGGGTCTTGGAGGGAGAGGATTTGGAGGACTGCGGAGTGAATGTGGATGCCTGTGTGTGTGTGTGTTCCCCATCCCCTGTGTCTGTGGTATCAGTCCCCTGAGGATGCTTGTGTTCACGTCTTGCCTTTCTCTTGGGTGTGTCTGTGCTGCTCGTGTCTGTGTGTTTGGGTGACTGTGCAGGTGTGCATGTGCTTTGGACAGGTAGGGGGGCAGGAAGTGTGGATGGGGCAGAGGTGGGAGGGGTGAGGGACTGTTGGAGGAGGGACACTGCTGCCGTCAGGGAGGAGTCCATGGACTTATTGCTCCTCTGTAGGGCAGACATACCCGTCGAGATGCCCTCCATGAACGACACCAGCTGTGTCAACAGAGTGGTGTGTGCATGGAGGACACTCAGCATTGCTGTCTGCCCTACATGGAGCTGCCGAAGGAGGTACACAGACTCCTCACTCAGGGCAGCAGGGGACACAGGGGCAGGGGGTGCGGTGCCTGGTACGAAGGAGACACGCTCCCGAGCACGGGAGCCTCCACGGACCTCAGGAATGGGAGCCAATGGGAGGGCGGTGGTGGTGGTGGTGGTGGCGGGGCCAGACAGACTAGCTGGCCTTTGGTGGCTGCTGAGACCCGCCTCCACAAGGGAGTCATCCTCCGAGCTGCTGTGGTCCTCAGCTGAGGTGGATGGTGCTGAGGACTCCTCGGTGTGGCTCCCCTCGCCCTCCGTGCAACTGGCTCCCTCTGACCACTCGTCCGATGCTGACCCAGTCTGGCTCCGCTGCTCCTCCTGGTCCGTGGAGCTGTCCCCTCCTGTGGCCGTGGATGTATCTGCAAACAATTAGGGAAACAGACAAACATCAGTCACCTGCACTGACCGCACACACCACAGTAAGTACAGCACATTACAGAGCAAGCCCTGGCATCCTTAGTTGAACATTGCCTAAAGTCCTCACACAGATTCGGGAAGCCAATTGTCAGTCTGATGGTCAACCATGGGACTCACACCCCTCCTGCCCTTGCACCCATCTGTCTGGTGCCTGTCTGATGGTAAGACCCCAGTGTGGACACATGCACCACCTACTCAGTTGTTGGACATTGCAGGGAACACGGTGAAGTATGTGAACATGCACACATCACATCTCTTGCCACTGAGTCAGTGCAGGTGTCCGGATAAAGGGATGGCCAGAGTCTAAATAGAAATGCATGTGATGCATACCAGCACCAGACACCATGATGCACCCATGTCCGGATAGTCAATGCCACAATGGGGTGCATGTTGCATCAGTCTCAGGAAGTTTAATGCCATGACACAGGAATGCGTGCAAAGTCATACATTACTGTCTCAAGTCACATGGCCATGGCAGCCAGCCAACAACAGTCTGCACTGTGTCACAATCCGAGGGCATGGGGAATGCAAGTTATGTGACTGACAAGTGCACATGTCCATCCCCCAAAAACCACATCATCTGTACTACTATTTGTCCACATCATACCAACTGGACATATGGGGGACATGAAACACAACTCTCTGAACATGAGCACCTCACAGTGTGCTGTGAATGAAAATACAGCTGCCTGAAAGTCAGTCGCAAACACCTGTGTGCACAGTCAAGTGATCAGACACCTATAAGTCACAGAAGTATCGTCTATCATGGTCACATCTCAGATGGCATGCTGAGCCCTAACCGATAAACATACCAGTAGTCCTGACAACGAAGACACAGCACAATGAGACAGAGGCAGACACCTGAGGGTACATTTCACTGATCACAACATGCCAGATGATACACGGGAGTGGGAGTACAGAGTGTATTGTATGCCCTGGAGTAGGCATGACTGTCCAGCTCCACCTGTAAGAGGGATGAGTCCTGGACAGTAGGCAGGTGGCTAAGCATGTGTGACACACTGGATACACATACTCCTGAGGCCCAGACATTGTTCCCACCAGCAGCATGGGTGTGTGCCAAATTCCCCAGGGACATGTGGTGAGTCAGAGCAGCAAGCGGACCACATATCAAAGTTACACCCAGATTACATGTCAGAACTTAGGCATTGTGTAAGCAATTGACCCACCCATGTATCGCACAACATAGTCACGGGAACAAATGCTGTCCCCCACCTTGAGCAAAGCTAAATGCAATGACACAGTCCCCAAATGACACAATTTCCTGACTATAAGGGCCACACATATGCGTATCAGAGGAGAAGTGGGCATGTCACAAATGAGGGACATGGGTCCTGGACCACATGACTGATGTACTGTGGAAGTTTAACCAGGCCAGAGGAGGGCACATAGCATGTCAGACAAAGTGCACAGTGCAGCCATGGACTCACCCCCTCCTTGCTGCTGTCTGTCCTTCAGCTGCCCATCCAGGTCAGGGAAGACCACCGCCAGGATCCGGAGCATGTGGGGGGTCTTCGAGGAGGCGACAGCTTCAGCTGGACCCTTGCGATCCTCCGGGTCCAGCCACGAAGGTCCTGCCACCTCTTCTGGCAGTTGCGGATCCTGCGCCTGTAGACCCCCACGGATCTTACTTTCCGGGCGATGGTCAGCCAGATTTCCTGCTTCTGGTGGGCATCAACCTGTGAGGATGACAAAGTGAAAAGGCCATTACTACACATGCAACATATACGTGCATCACACAGTTGGATTTACATGTCTCAATCACAGGGGCATATGATGTACACAGGCAGTGCAACAATGGCTATGAACAGTTTGCCAGCAGTCACTACATGGTATCATTGCATGGGAAGTAAATCTAGTTGGAATGCACTGTTACTGCACTGTACCAGTTCAGTGCATGTAACTACACACTTTGGGGTGTGACAGCTACTCAGTGGGCATGCTAGCCAGTGGTGTGCACACTGAAAGTCCTGCTAGTCAGACAACATGCACAATTAGTGAGGCAGTGGACAGCACACTCACCTGCTCCCCTGGTTTCCCATACAGCTTGATGTACTGTGGAAGGAGGCTGTCCAGCAGGGCCTGGTTCTCCTCAAGGCTGAAGGCTGGGGCTCTCTCCACAGTACGTGCCATTGCAGGAGCCAGAGGATGCATAAACAGCAGCAGTGTTGGTGGCAGATGTCGTCCTGGAGCATGTAGTGCAGGCAAGTGAGCTCTCAGGGGAACAGCCCGCATTATATGTGTGCTGCAGAGGCAGATACTGTCCCATGTGTCCAAAGTGATAGGTCCAAGTCGTTTGCATCTTCTGAATCTGACCAATCCATGGAATAGCAGCACTAATACACGCCCACAGCATCCTTCAAATCTTCAACTTCATGACACCCATGATTTTGCAACATTGTTGTGGCTGGCCAACTGAATTCACTGCATCAGACTCGTTGGAGCCTCAAAAACGCGTCCGTTGACATGCCAGGCCCCAGCCAATGTGTGCGCACCGATCGGTCCATTGCTGTACAACGCGTATTTCGGGATACAACGTATACCCGCACACATCATATGCAATGGGCCGGCCGGGCACACCGATCGGTCCATTGCTGTACAACGCGTATTTCGGGATACAACGCGTACCTGCACACATCATATGCAATGGGCCGGCTGGGCACACCGATCGGTCCATTGCTGTACAACGCGTATTTCGGGATACAACAGATGCAATGGGCAGGCCGGGCACACCGATCGGTCCATTGCTGTACAACGCGTATTTCGGGATACAACAGATGCAATGGGCCGGCCGGGCACACCGATCGGTCCATTGATGTACAACGCGTATTTCGGGATACAACGCGTACCCGCACACATCATGTGCAATGGGCCGGCCGGGCACACTGATCGGTCCATTGATGTACAACGCGTATTTCGGGATACAACGCGTACCCGCACACATCATATGCAATGGGCCGGCCGGGCACACCGATCGGTCCATTGCTGTACAACGCTTATTTTGGGATACAACAGATGCAATGGGCCGGCCGGGCACACCGATCGGTCCATTGCTGTACAACGCGTATTTCGGGATACAACGCGTACCTGCACACATCATATGCAATGGGCCGGCCGGGCACACCGATCGGTCCATTGCTGTACAACGCGTATTTCGGGATACAACGCGTACCTGCACACATCATATGCAATGGGCCGGCTGGGCACACCGATCGGTCCATTGCTGTACAACGCGTATTTCGGGATACAACAGATGCAATGGGCAGGCCGGGCACACCGATCGGTCCATTGCTGTACAACGCGTATTTCGGGATACAACAGATGCAATGGGCCGGCCGGGCACACCGATCGGTCCATTGATGTACAACGCGTATTTCGGGATACAACGCGTACCCGCACACATCATGTGCAATGGGCCGGCCGGGCACACCGATCGGTCCATTGATGAACAACGCGTATTTCGGGATACAACGCGTACCCGCACACATCATATGCAATGGGCCGGCCGGGCACACCGATCGGTCCATTGCTGTACAACGCTTATTTTGGGATACAACAGATGCAATGGGCCGGCCGGGCACACCGATCGGTCCATTGCTGTACAACGCGTATTTCGGGATACAACGCGTACCCGCACACATCATATGCAATGGGCCGGCCGGGCACACCGATCGGTCCATTGCTGTACAACACGTATTTCGGGATACAACAGATGCAATGGGCCAGCTGGGCACACCGATCGCTCCATTGATGTACAACGCGAACCTGTACAGGTCAGTCGCATATGTCACCATGCTTGTCACTGGTGAACGTATGCCAGCCACATATACCTGCCAGAGACCCAGGGGCACACCTACAACACCACACCCAGTCCACACTGTTTCCTGAGGCATGTAAGGCTGCATTTCCTTCTCTGTGTATGGGGGTTAACATGTGGTTTTTGTGGTGGCACTTGTGGGCAGCCACACCCAGGCTGTGCATGTGTTCATGGGGACAGGGTCCTTGGTGTGTTGTGCACATGACCACTGTGATGTGCAACAGTTCATTTTGGAGCATGTTCCATGGTCACATTTCCAGGTTGTGTATGTGTATGACATGTCACATACCCCCAGAGTCCCATGTGGGAAGGCATGTACGTCACAGGGTGACCCATTGCCACAATAGTGATGGCCCTCCACAGTCTGTGTGCATGTTGTGTTTCCGATGTCACTGATTCCATGTGCACGATGGGAGACAGTCTCCACATCAACGTTGTTTGTGCATGGACTTTGCTGTTGTGCGTCACTGGCGTCCATGTCTGTCCTGCGGATGCGACAGGGGCCACTACCTGTGGGAGTCATGTTTGTTTTTCTGACGTGTACATGATACGCCATGTCATGCCAGTGGCCATGTGGCAAGACAGGGTCACTGGGAGTCTACCTGTCAATGATCTGTGATGCCTGTGGCGCATCTGTCCAGACATGTCACTGTGGTGTGTGTGTGGAACGTGACAGCAGTAAATGGGTACTGTGACACAGCCTAATGGTTTCCCATAGCACAACCTGGTACCTGTAGTGCACACATGTTGTACTGAGAAGTTAGATGGCCATGTATGTGCGAGTTATGTCCGACAGAACGGCACACACATCAAGTACTTGTGTCATGTAATGATGTATCATGTGAAATTGAGTATGGTGAATGGCACATATGTGGGGTGACTGACAATCTTTCTTCCTTCAACCTATGCACTGCAGGGCTCCAGCTGTCCATAGACCATTCCCTGACCTGGCAACGATGGTGGAACGTGACAGCATCCGACGGTACCGCTTCACCAGACAGCTGATTGAGGATTTGGCAGTGCGCTTGGCACCACATTTGCAACCTGGCCGGACGTACCCTACGGCGCTGACCCCCAAGGTGAAGGTAATGGCATCTCTGCACTTCTTTGCCACCGGTACCTTTCAACACACTGTTGCGACTGCCGGTGGGATGTCACAGACTATGTTCAGCCGTGTGCTACGCGATGTTTTGGAGGCAATGTTGAGATGCCTGAACCAGTACATCTATTTCCCAACACGTCAACAACTCACTGACGTCAAGAGTGACTTCTATGCCCTGGGGAGGATGCCACATGTCATTTGCTCCATTGATGGGACACATGTGGCTTTGATACCACCACAGGTACATGAGCAGGCATACCGGAACCGGAAACATTACCATTCGATCAATGCTCTGGTGGTATGTTTAGCAGATATGAGCATCACACATGTGTGCGCCCGTTTCCCTGGTTCAGCACACGATGCCTACGTGATGAGGAGTAGTCGCATCCCGAGGATGATGGCACAGATGCAGAACCAGCGTGCCTGGCTTGTCGGTGTGTACTGACTTTGTACCATTGTGTGTGTTCTGATCTGTAGTATTCCACCCACTTTTCCAAATCAGCTAATGTGCACTTGTCTGTCCGTAGGTGACTCCGGATATCCCAACATGCCGTGGTTGCTGACACCCCTCAGGAACCCTGTGACACCAGCCCAGATGCGCTACAATGAGGCACATGGTCGGACCAGGAGAGTGATAGAGCGGACCTTTGGTCTCCTGAAGAGCCACTTCCGCTGCCTGGACAAGACAGGAGGGGCCCTCCCATATGCCCCAGCAAAGGTGTGCAAGATTGTCATCGTTTGCTGCATGCTACACAACCTGGCAGTGCGGAAGGAGTTGCCTCTCATCCTGGATGACGATGACCAACGTCCGCCACCTGTGGAGGATCCTGGCCTGGACCACGATGCCAGTGATGATGATGGTGATGTCCGCACACAGCTCATCACCAACTTCTTCAGCTGAATGTGAGTATCCAGGGAGATGTAATGTGAATGACGTGAGTTTGCATGATGTGTGGGTGGTGCTCTGGTGCTGTTTGAGTGTGGCCATGTGCTACTTGACTGGATGCGTGCAGCAATGTGTCCTTCAAGGTAGTCTGAACTCCCCAACATTTTTGGAATGCTAACTTGGTTTTGTGTAGTTGTCTTGTGACATGTATTGGGCATGAGTATTGCAGTACTGTCCTGTTCTACAGTGATTTTAACTGTGTGTCATGTCTGTCCTTCACAGGGTGCTTACTGAGTACTTTGGTCAACTTGGATCCCCCGACACCATGATTCAGCTTTCAGGGTGGCAGCAGTAGTTGGCCTACAAGTGATGTGCCACACACCCCTGGACTTCATATCTTCTGCACTTGTTGACTGTGTGGCCACTGCCACGTGGGTAAACCTTGCATTTGTAGTGGAAACGACATGTTGCCAATGTGTAATAAACCTGTGCTTCACTTTGGGATGTGCGTTGTCTGTGGTCACACATCTGACTGACATTTGCTTACTGCACTTGTGGGCTAGTTGACACAGACTCAGAATAGGTGTGGTGTCTGTGCATTCCACTGTATTTCCTGGCAACATCACTGTGGGCGATGAGTCCGATGGCCCTGGTGTCTGTGTTGTGTAGCCCTAGTGGTGTGTCTCCCTAATATGTGTCACGTCACCATGACTCACACGACGGTGTTGTACTTGCTGTAGCAGTTAGCATACACAGTGTAATTTAGCAGAACATCATCACCATAACAGTATCCACATTTGAATAACAACAGTGGCAAGTATGGTGTACTAGTGATTTTATTTACAGAAATGTGTGTGTGTATAGTGCACAGGGTGGTGGGTGCTGTACATTGGGATTGTGATCCAAAGTTCCCAGATGAGTTGGAAGTCTTGGTAGCAGAAATGTCCTGAGTGAAGTCCACAGTCATATGATACATTAGTCCAACTTGAACTCCCCATGTCATGTGGGATAGTAGTGTTGCATTCGACAGGGTGAAACGTTTGCACACAAAGGAGAAATTCCGGAACAGGTGTTGGCTTCCTGGGGGATGTACGTGGCCATCAACCTCTCAGTTTTCCTTCCTCGGACGACCCCTCTTCTTTGGGGGGGGACCCTCACGTGCAGGCTGCGGTGGTGCAGGGGACTCTCCGCCAGAGTCCTCCTCCCTCCCTGTGGCGGTGTCAGTTGTTGCAGCACCAGATGTTGTGGGCACACAGGGAGGTGTGGCCATGTTGGTGCTAATCTGGCGGAGGCATGTCAATGTGTCCCTATGCACCGCTGTGAGTTCTTGCAATGTGTCCCACTTGGACTCCATGCCCGACATGTGTGTCTCCACACGGGCCATGTGCCCACGGCCAGGAGTCCAAGCGGGCATGATGGGCATCCTGCTGCTGTTGTATGTCCTTGAGGATCCCCACTACCTGTCTGACCTCTCCGGTGCTATCCTGGTACGCATCAGCGATGCGTGCCAGTTGTGGGTCATCATGCAGTCCAGACCCCTCTGCAAGCAGCAACCTATGTCTACCACCCCTCCCACCACCCCTGGCGACACGTGCAGGACCTGCGGTGGCACGCACAGGTGACCCAAGGCCCACTTGGGGGTTGTTAGTGGTGTTGTCATCCGTTGTTCCACGGTGGGCCTGGGGCCCTGTGCTGTTGTCAGCGGTGGTCCTTGGTCTGTCCGTGTCGGCGGGGGTGGTCTGTATGTTGGCAGTTGTTGTAGGGGTGGGTGCAGGAGGTGCAGATGTTGATCTAGCTGGTGCTGCATGATGACTCACACCGGAGGTGCCAGGTAGGTCTTCGCCATCCGAGGAGGGCAGAGGCTGTTCCACACCAGTGAGCTCTGTGTCCCCCGGAGCCTGGGACAGGGACTCCTCCTCGCCTGCTGCTGTGTCCCCATCATCGTCACCTGTATTTGGAAGAGACACACATTGTATGTAATGTTTCTACAGACATCAATGGTTCACACACCTGACAGTTGTGACTGTACCTCTGGATGCGGGCATGTACATTGCATTGTCCTAAGTTGTCACAGTAAGAGGTTGATATTGGTGTAGCACATTGTCATGCATACCTGGGGCATTTCAATATGAATGTTGAGGTGTGTGCATGGCCAGCATTGGTTGTATTTGGTGGACATCCGGCCATCCTTCTCCACCTGGCCCAGTTATCCCACCATGAAGCATGCCACCCTTGCAGTGGGTTCAGGTTGACTCTCAGGATGTCAGGCAGTGGTGTTGTGCTGTTTGTTGGTGCACAGTTCCCAGCATGGCCTTGTGCTCCCCACAGCAGTAGCCAGTGTCAGCCATCTTGTCAGTCCTTATCCACTCCCTGTGATGTGAGCATGGTTCAGCGTGGTGTTGATGGGCCAATTGTGAGGGTGAGCAGTATCTGTGACTACAACTCCCATCATGCTATTGCCTACACCCCCCTTCCCAGCATGCCCGTACTTCCTTCCTTTGGACTGTGCTTCCCTGTGGGATAGTGTGCCTGTGCTGACAGGAAGGCTGACAGTGTTGTCCTTGTGTTTGTTTGGCTACAAGTCCCAGGTGTGTCCCTGTGCTTAACACAGCATTACCCAGGGTGGTGGTTCTTTGTGGGATCTTCATTTGGTATGTGAGGCATTGCATTCTCCCAGGTGGGTTATGTGGAGTTTGTGTTGAGGGGGTGTTTGAGGTGAGCTGCTTGTAACTATGGTCAGTGCTGTGAGTCCTCCTTCCCAGCCAGCCAGATATCCCACCATGCAACGTGCTTGCATTGCAGGGAGTGCAAGTTGGCTTTCAGGATGTCAGGCAGTGGTGGTGTGCTGTTTGTTGGTGCACAGTTCCCAGCAGGGCCTTGTGCTCCCCACAGCAGTAGCCAGTGTCAGCCATCTTGTCAGTCCTTATCCACTCCCTGTGATGTGAGCATGGTTCAGAGTGGTGTTGATGGGCCAATTGTGAGGGTGAGCAGTATCTGTGACTACAACTCCCATCATGCTATTGCCTACACCCCCTTCCCAGCATGCCTGTACTTCCTTCCTTTGGACTGTGCTTCCCTGTGGGGTAGTGTGCCTGTGCTGACAGGAAGGCTGACAGTGTTGTCCTTGCGTTTGTTTGGCTACAAGTCCCAGGTGTGTCCCTGTGCTTCACACAGCATTACCCAGGGTGGTGGTTCTTTGTGGGATCTTCATTTGGTATGTGAGGCATTGCATTCTCCCAGGTGGGTTATGTGGAGTTTGTGTTGAGGGTGTGTGTGAGGTGAGCTGCTTGTAACTATGGTCAGTGCTGTGAGTCCTCCTTCCCAGCCAGCCAGATATCCCACCATGCAACATGCTTGCATTGCAGGGAGTGCAAGTTGGCTTTCAGGATGTCAGGCAGTGGTGTTGTGCTGTTTGTTGGTGCACAGTTCCCAGCAGGGCCTTGTGCTCCCCACAGCAGTAGCCAGTGTCAGCCATCTTGTCAGTCCTTATCCACTCCCTGTGATGTGAGCATGGTTCAGAGTGGTGTTGATGGGCCAATTGTGAGGGTGAGCAGTATCTGTGACTACAACTCCCATCATGCTATTGGCTACACTAACTTCACCAGCATACACAGGAATCCTTCCTTTAAGTGAGCTTCCCTGTGAGGTGGTGTTGTAGTGGTGGCAAAATATCAGGCAGTGTTTGTTGGTTATATTTGTGCCACTGCCTTGCTCTATTTGTTGTTGTGTATGTACATGTCATGACACAGTTACATATCACTATGAGATGGCATGTATTGTGTTTATCTAACTGACATACACATCTTGGGATGATTATCTATTGGTTGCTGTTGATTTGCTAGGGGTGGATGGTTTGACTATCCCCTTGAGAGTGATGTGTGTGTATTGGCACACAATATTGTGTATATTAGTTGTGTACTCACCAGGCTCTGGGATGTCTGTTAGTCCATATACGCTCACTGGTGGTAGGATGGCCCGCACCTTCTCCTCCCAGGGCCTGAGGTATAGTGGTTTTGCAGGAGGGCCACTGCCGGTGTGCTGGCTCAGGAGGTAATCCTTCTTGAGTAGGTCTCTGACCCTCCTGCGCACATTATACCACCTGTTCTGGATGTCTTCCTTTGTGCGCAAACATGGTGATTGTGCGTTCACCCTATCGACGATCCACGCCCACATCTTGGTTTTCTGCGACATGGGGGTCTGTTGGACCAATGTGCCAAACAACTGTGGCTCTACCCTCAGGATCTCGTCTACCATGACTTCCAATTCACTATCTAGGAACTTTGGATTCTTCTTTAGGGGCATGGTGATGGGTGGTGGTGGTGGTGATTGATGTGTGTGTGTGTGTGCAAGTGAGGGTGTGTGTGTGTAGGTTTTGCTGTGTGTGTGTGAGGGTGCCATTTGTTGAGGTGCTAATGTTGTGTGGCTTTTGTGTTGGATGAGCTGTGTGTGTGTCTGTGTTTGCTGTGTGATGGTGTTCTGTGCTGGCAGGTCAGTGGGATTTGCAAAGGATCATGGTAGGGATTTGTGGCCTTTATGTAGGTGGAGTTGGGGGTGTGTCCTTGTTCCATTTCCCCCCTGTATTTATTGGCTTTGTCATTGCTTGTTTGGCCCCTTTTTTTGTATTTTTTCATTTGTGATTATTGTGCATGTAGGAGTCGTTCTTCTGACCGAGTAGGACGTAGCAGTTGTCTCGTGCGTGCCTCTCCGAGTCGTTCCCGCTGTGTTTCAGCTCAGTTTCATATGCGGCGTACGCGTCGGTCGCGGAGTATTGTGTTTGTTCGGCTGGGTTTGGTATGCGTGTCGGTCGTACGGCTTGGGCTCCGTACGAATCTGTCTGAATTTGCTACTATTGCATCGTACTGCGCGGGTCGGAGTTCGCGGGTACGTTTCGTTCGGATTATTTCCTGATGCGTGTCGGTAGGTTCGATTCGCGTGGTTTCCCGGCCGGATAGCTTGTTTCCGGCCGGGTCGGTCGTTCGCCTTGAGTTCCGTGCGAGTCGGTCGTGATTCCCATGCATTTCATCGTACTTCCCAGGTCGGGCAACGCCGGTACGTGTCGGTCGGACTAATATCCCGTACCGAGTCAGTCGGTATTTTTTCCGGCCTGAATCGGAATCGGCCCCACTGTGTCTCACGGCAGCATGTCTCCGCCTCCACGTGCCACCACACCACCCGGTCCAAGCAGCCCTCCGGCTCCCAAAGCCACTGATGCCTCTACCTCAGCTGGTCCTCTCTCTCCCAGGTCCAGTCCTCCAACTGTGCCTGACAATCAGCCACCTCCCAGTTCGACTGACAGCCAAGTCTGAGGCTAAGTCCCCCTCCCACACCTGCGCTCCCACATCGGTGCCTGGAATGCCCATTGTTATCCCCCTAGCTGTGTTGCTGACCATGGCAGTGTACGGTCTCACCCATTCCCTGTGCAGGTTCTCATGCACATATGTGCCTACTTTGAACTATGGACTTGCCTTGCTGTTTTTCACTTTGTTTGCCCATTCCCTGTGCAGGTTCTCATGCACACATGTGCCTACTTTGAATTATGGACTGACCACTGGCCTTGCTGTTTTTCACTTTGTTTGCCCATTCCCTGTGCAGGTTCTCATGCACACATGTGCCTACTTTGAACTATGGACTGGCGACCGGCCTTGCTGTTTTTCACTTTGTTTGCCCATTCCCTGTGCAGGTTCTCATGCACATATGTGCCTACTTTGAACTATGGACTTGCCTTGCTGTTTTTCACTTTGTTTGCCCATTCCCTGTGCAGGTTCTCATGCACACATGTGCCTACTTTGAACTATGGACTGGCCACTGGCCTTGCTGTTTTTCACTTTGTTTGCCCATTCCCTGTGCAGGTTCTCATGCACACATGTGCCTACTTTGAACTATGGACTGGCCACTGGCCTTGCTGTTTTTCACTTTGTTTGCCCATTCCCTGTGCAGGTTCTCATGCACACGTGTCTACTTTGAACTATGGACTGGCCACTGGTCTTGCTCTTGTCTACTTTTGATGCCTATCTGGGTAATATGTAATAAAGACAGTTACTCCTGTTGTCTGCTTTGTCAGTGTCCTTGATAAATAAAAAATTTTTTATGTATGGGTATGGTTTAATGTGACACATGCTCTGTATGCCACTTTAACATTGCCAATGGCTTGTTTCACTTTTTAAGAGTTTGCCAGAGGTGACAGGCACTTCAGTTCTTCTTGACTCTGAGGCTTGGGGGTGCAATGATGGTTGTTTGTGATGACCTACTGTTATCCTAATCATTCTATGGTCAGGTTTGCTAAATTGTACACATGTCATGTTAGGATGCACTACCAGCACAGAGGGGAATTCTATCCACAGGATTGCAGGCAGGCTGGCCAGGGTCCATCATGTCTGTGTGATCTTTCTTGATATGTGAACAGCAGTGTTGGTGTATGGTAATCTTGTGATGGCCTGTCTTCCTAGTCACATGGGTACATTTGAATGTGTGCACTTGAGTGGTCATGAAGTGTGAAGGGGGTGACTTGGTCAGTAGTGTTGATGTGTGTGTGCGCCCCTGCAATGCCAACTACACACATGCATCACCCAGGAGCTGAGTGCCTGTTTGTTTGATTTGTCAGCCCTGTGCTTGTGATTGTGTGCACATGTGGGAGTTGTAGGTTGTGCACTGTGCAGTGTATTGGTGTGTCCTTGCACTCCTGGGGGACACCTACTTGTTTTTGCTGCCAGTTGTGAGTATGCAGAGTGTGTGACAGCCAAGTCTGTGTTGCGTTTTGTTGATCAGCCATGTGTCTTGTTACTGTTTGTGCTCACTGTGCAGACCTGCTCAGCCACACTGACATTGCTAGTGAGTTTTCTCAAGTATTTTCTGTCACTTGAGCCATTTTTGGCTCCAGTATGGTATGTGGGATGTGGAGTCATACCATCCCCTAGCTTTGCTTCTGATGCCTACCCATTGTGAGTGACTCCTCCATGTATAGTACACTCCTGACCTGTCCACTACTGACGTACCCACCACTTCACTCTCATGTCACCTATCCCCTTGGGTTGCCAGTGTGTGAGCCTCCCCACCACTTCATTTGTTACACTATGCTTTGTGGTGCTGATCTGTGCACAGGACCAATGTGCCACTCAGGACAGTTTCACATATGGTTATGTGTGATTTTCTTGTACTGGTTTGCAGTCATGGTTGCTCATGTGCAGTGCAACGGTTAGTGCTGCACAGTCCTCTGTTCATGTTGTTTGCACCTGGGTGTCCTTGAGTTGTGCATCTGTGAGTGTTGGGTTAGCTGTATGTGTGTTTGGTGAGGTACTGCTACCCTTCCAGAGTGTGATGTTGTCTGTGTGCTGTGCTGATTTGTGTTGTGGGAGTACATGGTGTGACACTGAGATGTGTGTGCTACTGATTTGGTTGGTGTGCACACACTGCTTGGCCTGCATGCAGTGCTGTCCTTGTATGTTGCCTTGTATTTGCCTGGTGTGCATCCCCTGATGTCCAGCTGAGTTTGCAATGTGATGGATTGGCATGTGCATCTGTTGTGTTTTTGTTGTGGATGTATGCAGTGTTTGGGCTGTGTTGGCTCTTTTGCTGACAGATGCTCTGTGTGTGATGTTCTATTTGCATTACATTGTGTGTGAGTTGTTTGTGCATTGTGATACATTCAGATGTGTGTTGCAAGTGTATTGTACATTACTTGTGTGTGTGTCACATGCAGCAAGTTATATTCTGGTTGCTGACCTTGTTTTGAGTGCACACTAGTGCTATGTCTTCCTATCTTTGACCTGTCATTTGTCAGGATTGTGGATGTGCATGCATGTGGTACACTATGACACCATGTTGACTTGATGGGTGGTGTGGTGTGTCTGTCTGTGTTAGCTTATTGTCCCATTGATCCCAGTTTGTGTTCATGATTGTTTTGAGATGATGCACTTCTTGTTTGTGTTGGGGTATGGCGTCTGTGCATTGGTCCTGAGTGACAATGTTGGGTACTCCTGTTCTGTCTGGGGTCCCATTGCCTTTCCACTGTTTGGCTGGCCATATGTGTGCTTGTTGGACTTCTGTGTATGTTGTTTGAGAGGTTTGTGTTTGGCTATTGTTTTTGTGCCAGCATTGGTTCAGGCATCCCTGAGTGTGTGTGTGATGTTTGTGAAGGCACCCCAGGGAGTGTGATTGGTTGTCAGTGTACTCACAGGACCTCATTTGTACGATTCTGTGTGTATGACACTGGTGTTGAGTGCTGCAGGTGTGAGGTGGGTAGAGGAGGGGTAAGTGTGAAAGATCAAACTTGTGTTTGACAGTCATGGAGTGTGACAATGAGCCATGTGTGTTGTGCTGATGACATACACATGTCAAGTAAGTTGAGACAGATGTGTGGCTGATCACTGTTTGACTTCAGACACTTCCTATCATTCCTGTGCCTATGCATGTTTTGCCTTGCTGTCTCCCTGAGTTGTTGCACAGAGGTCACTGTGGTTTAATTTCACTCACTGTGCCAGCCATGTCTGATTTGATGGCCTAAGGGTGGTGTGATATGTTCGTTCTCTTGCATGTGATGTACACATGCTTTGTGGCTTGCTCCATGGCTTTCCAGCACTGTCCACCTCACTTTTGGCTAGCCCATTTATTGTCCTCCATTGCTGCTGACATCTGGTATGTGTATGTGGCTGTGTGTCAGTGTGGGGTGTGTCTGGGTGACTTGACAGGCAGTGTGTATAGTTAAGTCGTTGCTCATATGCAGTGTGAGTGTTCATTTTGTGATTGGACTCCGTTTGCTTGACATGAGTGGGGGGTAGGTGTGAGTAGGAGGAATGCCCTGTCCCTGAGCTTCTGTGCAGGGTGTTCCTCTTCACCCCCACCTTCTGAGACAGGCTCCCTGGTTGTTTGGTGTGTGTGGTGCAGGGTCTGGGTACACCTGGCTGGTTAATTGTGCAGGGGGGCACAGGAGGAGCACACAGCATGTCCCCTAATGGGTGTGGGGGGCATAGTGTGTGAAGGGTGAAGGTGGGGCCCTATGATCTTTGTGGACTGCCCATGCCTGGCGCTGGCCCTGCCTACTACATTGTGCGCATGTTTTCCCGTGTCTGCACCGCTGCGGTGACATGACCGGGACATTGCTGTGATTACGCGGTTGATGGGTGGCCCGGATGCGGAGGGGTGATTTAGTGACAGGTAGGACATGTGTGTGTACACTTGGGGATGTGTTCCTGTCCCCACCAGAGTGTCTGATGTGGACAGGAACCGTATGTCAGCCCAGGAGTTGTGTGTTGTGGTTGTGTGCGGAGTTGTGTGATTGCGTACCTGCGGCGTTGTCCGCGACGGGCCCTTATTTACTGGTAGTGGAGCAGGTACAGCACCGGAAAGGCGTGTAGAGCTGGATCCATTGCGGTCGGGACTGGGTGGAGGGGACCGGGAGTCTGGTTTTACGCTCCGCTGTCGTGCTTCCGCCGTCTCTGGTTGGGTGGTTTTTCTGCTGCGGTGTGACGGACTGTTTGGGTCATCGTGATTTGTATGGCGAACGGGAGGTCATTCCGCACGGCGGTGGGTCTCTATTGGCTCCCACCGCCGCGGTGGCTGGCGCATTTTTATGGCGGGTCACGTCGCACCGCAGCGGACGGGAAATGGGCTATGTTTGCCCATTGTAATATGGCGGGCGTGAGGACTGCTGCTGGCGTGCGGTAAATGACATTTTCCGCCACCGCAGAGGTGCCTCCGCCCGCCATCCTAATGAGCCCCCTAGTGTTGATTTCTGAAGGTGTCTCCATAGACACTGATTGAAATGATAGTAACATCCCTGAATTGATGTGTGTGGGTAGGATTTTAGAATTGCAGTTATCATTGCCTGCTCAAAATCTATTATTATTTTCTGTGGAAAATAATTATTTGTTTCTTGTTTAATTTTAGTTAGTATTTCCATATATGGGGAGTTTTGTTTATTGGGTAGCAAGGCGTAGATAAAGGGGATGTTGGTGTTCTGATATAGGGCATGGACAGTGTATAATTGGTAGAATGGTTTGGGACAGATTTTAAAAGTCCCGTCCATCATCCATGTTTCTGATTGTTGAAGCTTTATTAAATTGTTTGCAGTAGCAAACATAATTATTCTTTTCTCTTTGCATTTGTTGTCATAGAGAACAAAGGGTTCTTCATTATGAGTTATAGATAGTTCTGGGGAATTACCACCTCTTCAAAAGTTTTTGGAGTAGGTGTGGTAGTTGTTGTGACTTTTTGGTGCGAGCTATAGTTCTTTTTAATGAAGAAATAGAGGGCATTTGCCTAGTAGCATGTTTAGGTACTCTAGGCAGCATTTGTTTCAGTATTTGACTGGTAGGTTTCTGTGAGCTAGTGCTAGCTTCTCTAATGTCATCAAGGGCATTCCTAACGTCTATTTCAGTAACATTTGGAGGGTGGTTATGCTCCCTTGTATACAAAACAGTTGTTTCTTTAGTTGTTGCCCGACCATAACATTTATTTGAATAGTACTTGCTACATTTCCAATTGACTTTTAGTCCACTTTGCTTTTCCTGGGTATAGACATACCCCATGTAACATAGCAAAAATGTTCCTTTTTGGGATGTTATAAATTGGGCGCCTTCTGTCATTGTGATGTGGTAAATTCTACAACAAATGTATATTAAAATTATTAAAATGAATATCATACATGTTTGTCTTAATAAATACACATTCTTATAAATATACTTACAATGTTGGTTTTGAGATGCTTTTAAATGGAGATGTTCTTTCTTTGTGGTTGAATCCTGTTAAGTTGTGGATTTTTCTGTAGGAAGAGTAAAACATATTTTTACTTCTTTTGTTAAATTTGTACATGGGGTGGTGTGGGTGTTTGGGATGGAGTTGGGGTTTGGTTTGGTGTTTTACATGTTTTTAAAAGGCGTTTTGCTGAATACTTACTTTATTAGTAAGATGGTTTTAGGAGGTGATCTGTTATTTTTTTATGATTTGAGAATTATCTGTAGAGGGGACATAAATAGAAAAAAGATATATATTAATTATTTGAGTATGATAAATATTAGTTTATGAAGATTAGCATTACTGTTATTTTATAGATGGTAATTTACTTACTTTTTGAAGAATGCAATAGTTTTTCTTTGATGAAGTCCTTGCTTCTGGTAGAAATCCGGCAGAGTTTCGGCTTCCTTATTGTTTTTGGTTTAAGGTGTAAAATAAGAATACGTTTTCTTTCTTTATATAGTGTTTGTTTAATTGTTTGGTTAACCTCATTGGTTCATTTTAATATTATGTGTTTTTATTGGTTGATGTTTGTTTTAATTGTTTTGGTAGTTTTCCATATATGGAAAACGCTAATTAAGAGTCAGGTTTTTTTTTCTCACTTGTTGAATTATTTAAATGTGTATTATATTATATGTGATGTTAAAAAATGTGTGTACATAATGTAAGTATAACATTTAAATGGTTATTAATAGTGTATTTATCATTTAATGTTTTAAGATATGTTTTACTATTTTCTAAAATTATGTATTTGCTTGTATTTTATATGCAGTGTATGTTTATTTATTTAACTATATTTATGGTGTTTAATTTTGTGTGTTTTATCTATTTTTGAGTTGTAGATAATTTCACAAAAACGATAATATTGCTTTCTATATTATTGTGATCGATATTTTGGACGTGTTGTATATTTTTAAAGGATGTTCGATATTTTAGATAACGATAATTATGTGTTCGATATTACTGTAATCGATAATTTTGGATGACGATATTTTGGGGTCGATAATAGTGTATTTTTTAATTAAGTATAGGGTATCGATATTAGTGTCGTCGATATTTTTGTGTCGATAAAAATGTAGGTCGATATTGTGTTGTCGATATTATGTCAGTGATTCTCAAAATCCACAGCTAGGCACTTTGTAAAAAAGGGTCTGTTTTCACTGTAAAAATGTGGTGTAGCCACGTTGCATTTTGGGCCGTTTTCTGTCGCGGGCACTAGGCCTGCCCACACAAGTGAGGTACCATTTTTATTGGGAGACTTGGGGGAACATAGAATTGTAAAACAACTGTTATTACCTATTGAATTTCTATGCATTTCTGCCTTCCAAACGTAAGACAATGTGTAAAAAAGAAGTCACTTTGAAAAATGTCCAATAATTCACATGCTAGTATGGGTACCCACAATTTCGGAGATGTGCAAATAGCTGCTGCTTCTAAACTCTATATTTTGTTCCCATTTCGGAAAAACCTAGGTGTCCTTGATACCTATTTTTCACTCTTTATATTTTACCAAATGAATTGCTATATACCCGGTACACAATGAAAAACCATTGCAAGACACAGCTCAGTTATTGGCTCTGGGTTCCTCGGGTTCTTAGTGAACCTACAAGTCCTATATATCCCCACAACCATAAGGGTCCAGCGGATGCAACAAAATATTTCTTTAAAAAATCTGTCATATTTAGACGAAGTTATAGGAGAAAACGTTGGCACAAATGGGTGTTTTTTTCAACTCATTTTCAATTTTTCTTATTTTCAACTGTTAGTTTCCATTAAAAAAACCTTGAAGGATCTACACAAATGACCCCTTGCTGAATTCAGAATTTTGTCTACTTCTCAGAAATGTATAGGTTTCCGGGATCCATTATTGCTTTCACACTCATTTCTACCACTAACTGGAAGGAGGTTGAAAGCACAAAAAGTAGCAAAAATAGACTATGTCCCAGTAAAATGCCAAAACTGTATAAAAAATGTTGGTTTCTGACAAAAGCCTGCCTGTCCCTGAAAGCTGGGAAGATGGTGATTTCAGCACTACAAATCAATCAATCAATCAGGGTTTTTTTAAAGCGCGCTACTCACCCGTGAGGGTCTCAAGGCGCTGGGGGGGAGGAGGGGGTGCAGTTCCGGATCAGCCGAAGAGCCAGGTCTTGAGGCTCTTCCTGAAGGTGTGCAGGGTAGGGGAGCATCTGATGTTGACTGGGAGCTCGTTCCATGCCTTAGCCACAACGTGGGAGAAGGCTTTTCCTCCTGCTCTGGTTCTGCGGATGTGTGGTGTTTCTGCTAGGGCGAGGTCGGCGGAGCGGAGGTTTCTTTTGGGTACGTTGAAAGATACTCTTTCTTGAGGTATTTGGGTCCGATGTTTTGGAGGGATTTGTAGGCGTGGGTGAGTAGCTTGAAGGTTACTCTCTTCTCGACGGGGAGCCAGTGGAGGTCTCGCAGGTGTTTGGTCATGTGCATCGTGTCGTGGAGTTCCGAGGATGAGTCGGGCCGCGGTGTTCTGGATGGTCTGGAGTTTGTGAAGGAGGGATTTGTTGATTCTGGTGTAGAGGGTGTTGCCGTAGTCCAGTCTGCTGGTTATGAGTGCGTGAGTGATGGTTTTTCTGGCTTCGGGGGATCCACTTGAAAGTCTTGAGGAGGATGCGGAGGGAGTTGAAGCAGGTGGAGGCAATGGCGTTGATCTGGCGGGTCATGTGAGGGAGGAGTCTAGGATGATGCCGAGGTTTCGGGCGTGATCCGTCGGGGTGGGTGGGTTTCCGAGGGCAGAGGGCCACCAGGTGTTGTCCCATGCAGAGGGGGAGGGTCCAAGGACGAGGACCTCTGTCTTCTCTGAGTTGAGCTGGCAGCTGTTGCTCATCCAGGCTGCGACGTCCTTCATTCCTTCCTGGAAGTTGAGTCTGGTGTCTTCAGGGTTCTTCGTGAGGGAGAGGATGAGCTGGGCGTTGTTGGCGTAGGATACTATACTGAGCCCATGTTGTCTGATGATGGCGACGAGGGGGGCCATGTAGATGTTGAAGAGCGTGGGGCTGAGCGATGATCCTTGGGGTACTCCGCAGTTGATCTCTGTAGGTTTGGAGAGGAAGGGTGGGAGTCTGATCCTATGGGTTCTTCCGGTGAGAAAGGAGCGGTTCCAGTCAAGGGCGGCACCACGAATGCCAGCGTCGTGGAGTCTGGCTGCAAGAGGGCGGTGGGAGACGGTGTCGAAGGCTGTGGAGAGGTCTAGCAGGATGAAGGCCGCGGTATGGCCCTGGTCGAGTAGCATGCAGATGTTGTCGGTGGCAGCGAGGAGGGCAGTCTCATCGCTGTGGTTGCTGCAGAAGCCGGACTGGGAGGAGTCGAGGATGGCTTTCTTTTCGATGAAGGCAGTCAGCTGGGCATTGATGAATCTCTAGGTGACTTTGGCTGCGAAGGGAAGGAGAGAGATGGGCCGGTAGTTTTTCAGGTCCGTCGGGTCAGCCGAGGATTTTTTGACAAGGGACTTGACCTCTGCTTGCTTCCCGTCGTCGGGGAAAATGCCGGATTCAAAGGAGGCGTTGATGGTGCGGCAAAGCTCGGGTGCTATGGCGGTGGCGGCTCTGGAAGATGTGCGGCAGGCAGGGATCCGTGGGGGCTCCTGAGTGGGTGCTCTTCATGGTCGTGAGGGTATCTTCGGTGGTGACCGGAGTCCAGGTGGTGATGGTGGGATGGCTGTCATTGCTGGGGGTGGGGGTGGTTTCTGGAGTCTGTTCACTGAAGTTGTCGTAGAGGGCCTTGATTTTCAGGTGGAAGTAGGAGCCGAGCTTCTTGCAGAGGTCCTGGGACGGTGTAATGTCTGTGGCTTTGCTAGGGGTCTGGTGAACTGCTGGATGACGTTGAAGAGTTCCTTTGCGTTACTGGCGTTAGTGTGGATTTTGTTCCGGATGAAGGTCCTCTTGGCTGCTTTTATGTGTTGGTGGTATTCAGTTATGGCGTTCTTGTAGGTGTTCTGGTCTCCGGTGGATTTGCTGTTTCTCCAACGTTTTTCAAGACGTCTGCAGGCGCGTCTGGCTTCTTGGAGGTCGGTGGTGAACCAGGCGGCCTTCAGGGGGTGTTGTCTGATGGGGTGGCGGAAGGGTGCAAGCTTGTCTGCGCAGTTGGTGATCCAGCGGTGTAATTCATTGGCTGCGGAGTTGGCATCGGTCGTGGCGGTGGGGGGGTCATGGATGAGGGTGGAGTTGAGGTGCTCCTCGGTGACCTTGCTCCAGCTCCTTCGTGGAGGGCGCGGGGCAGGCTTGTGTGCGGTGGTGGTGTTGAAGGAGAAGTGTACGCAGTGGTGGTCCAGAGGGGCTGCGAGGTGTGGCTGAAGTGGATGTTGGACCCTCCTGCGAAGATGGGGTCGAGGATGTGTCCAGCCTTGTGGGTGGGGGTGGTGACGAGCTGCTTCAGTCTGAGGTTGGCGAGGTTGTCCAGGAGGGCAGTGGAGTTGGGGTTGCTTCGGTTGTCGAGGTCAGGTCTCTGATGAGTACGTAATCCGTGGAGGCGATGGCATGGGGTGCGATGAGGTCTGCGATGGTGGTGGCAAAAGAGGCGCGGCCCTGGGGGTCTGTAGGCAAGGGTGCCGCGTAGCGTGTTTCTGGGGCTGGTCTGGATCTGGAAGTGAAGGTGCTCGGTGTTGGAGAGGGGGTCGTTCGAGCTGGAGGTGGAGAGTCGGAGGGAGCTCTTGTGGGCGATGGTGAGTCCTCCTCCTGGGCGGTGGGGGGCGGTCCTTCCTCTGGATCTTGTATCCGTCGGGAATGGCGGTGGCAATGTCAGGGGCGGAGGAGGTGTTGGTCCAGGTTTCCGTGAAGAAGGCGACGTCTGGCAAGAGGGTGTCGAGGAGGTCCCAGATCTCTACGGCGTGACTGTGCAGGGAGTGCACGTTGAGGAGAATGCACTTCAGGGCTTCGGTGGTGCAGGGGTCCGGCGTGGGAGCGGCGGTCGTGGGGGTGCTGTCGATGGTGAAGGATTGCCGGCAGTGTCGGCAGGAGAATTGGCCGTAGGTGGTTTCGGCATTGACCGTTGGCAGTTGTAGCTTCTTCCGGGGTTGAGTGCAAGGAGGGCAGCTGAGTCGTATCGGTGGATGGTCGGAGATCCAGGGTCCCTGGCGCTGGTCGCGGTCGGGGCACGGACGGACGCAGACGGGCTTGCCTTTAGCGCAGGTGGCGCGCCCGCTGCGCCCGGCCGAGCAGCAGCCGCCATTAAGTAGGGGAGGGGGGAAGGAGTCGCAGCTGGGAGGCGGGAGCGGGGAATCAGCGGGGGAGGGGCCGCGGAGGCAGCAGCGGCGGGAAGGGAGTGGGAAGATGAACAAGCAGAAAAAAACGGGGCAAAAAACAGAAGGAACAGGCACAGGACAGTACAGAAAAGAAAAAACTGACACAATACAGCAATAGAAAGAGTAGAGAAACACGGGCACAATGCAGCAATAGAAAACACAAGACAAACCTGAGCAGAACCTGAGCAAAAAAACGGGCACAATACAGGGCCTCGAACCCCTGTCAGGACAGAGCGTGGCACCGCAGGGCAGCGGCACTTAGCAGCGCAGCTGCAGGGGGAGAGAGCAGGTCCCTGACCAGGAGGTCAGAGGTCTTGCTCGTGCTCCCTCGCAGCGGCCGCCATTAAGTAGGGGAGGGGGAAGGGAGTCGCAGCTCAGAGGCGGGGGCAGCAGCGGCGGGAAGGGAATGGGAAGATGAACAAGCAGAAAAAACGGGGCAAAAAACAGAAGGAACAGGCACAGTACAGTACAGTACAGAAAAGAAAAAACTGGCACAATACAGCAATAGAAAGAGTAGAGAAACATGGGCACAATGCAGCAATAGAAAACACAAGACAAACCTGAGCAGAACCTGAGCAAAAAAACGGGCGTAATACAGGGCCTCGAACCCCTGTCAGGACAGAGCGTGGCACCGCAGGGCAGTGGCACTTAGCAGCTGAGCTGCAGGGGGAGAGAGCAGGTCCCTGACCAGGAGGCCAGAGGTCTTGCTCAACCGTTTGTTGATACCATTTGCAGGGAAAAAACAGACGCTTTCTTCAGCAACACTTTTCCCCCATTCCCCCAAATTTAGCTGTATTTTGGCTAATTTCTGGGACCCCTCCAGGGGAATCCACAAACCCTGGGTACTATTAAAATCCCCAAGATGTTGAAAGAAAAGGACGCAAATTTGGCATGGATACCTTATGGGGACAAAAAGTTACAGGGGCCTAAGCGCGTACTACCCCAGATAGCCCCAAAAAAGGCTTAGCACAGGGAGGGAGGGGGGAGAGGGAGGGGTTAAGCCCTAGCAGCGAAAGGGTTAGCCAGCGCTTATTTCAAAATAAACTGCATCTATGACAAAGGTACAGCGGGGTGTGAATTAAATGTCTATTGTGTCAGGCCAGATGTTCCCCATCAGCGATAAAGAAATGTTATCGAGTTTTTTAGGTAGTTAAGAATGTATCAACAGTGAATGGCCTGGCAATTTTGAGGGGTTTTACTTCAAGGAGAACCCGACGGCGTTTCACGAATGTTAGAATGTGGCCGACTTGTTCCTTTAATGAGATGTTATCATGTTGTTTTCAAATTTAAGACATCTCCACATTTAGGCAAGGAAAGTTAAATAAAGGCCCAAATAAATATTAAACTTATCGAAGAAACACAAAAATGTAGCATTGCGTGCCGCCACATGACGAATTTGTCAAATCCACGTGCAAAAGTACACAAAGATTAGTTTTAAGGAGTACGATGCCAACATGCGAAGAAATGCGCTGAGTTGATCTGCTGTTGCACAGTGCACTCCTTCTTTGATGTCATGCCTTCATGTCACTCTGCACAGACAGAGATGGATACCGTCTTTGTGATCGGCGTGCAAATGAGTGTGGCTTTGCATTCGCGTGTTTTATTTCTCTAAGTTGTTTGCTGTGTGTCAGTTGTACGTCTATGTTGTTTCTTCCACGCGCTCTGACCTGTCACTGTTGTTTTGCTTGATAACACGCATTTGGAATGTGCTTCAAACTGTTTGGGGGCTCTCCTTTTCAAAAACGCGCACGGCTGTGTTTCGTTATTTCACTTACAATTATATAATTCAGCAGTTTGTAATTGCACACATTTAAAACGTGTTGGCAAGCAGCATACTTTTATCTACCAACAACAAAACCTGTATAATCGTGACATTATTTGGTCTAGACGACACTTTCATTTTACATTAGGCCTTTTAGTAATTATTTTGAAATGCCACCCATTTGATCTGGGATTGGACTCCTTTTAACACAGCTTTCTGTAGTTTGGAGAATGCATTTAAAGAAATATTATGGTGGCAGCACACATGGAGGGATTTGTTTGTTTAGCGAACCTAGCCTGTGTTAGCTGTTGTGATGTAGTCTGTCGTTTGTGGTCATGTCAGTTATTAGGCTTCATGCTACATCGCATAGCCATTTTCCTTTCAGAGAAATTGATTGTGCAAGTAGTCCCTTAGTGAGATAGCAAGGTGTGTAGCATGCTGCACTGGTATTACTTTTCTGTAGAAGAAGTTGATATTGAAAGGAAGATAAGTGGAATTAAAGCATTGAGTTGGCTGTGGTAAATTTAGACACATTTTACAGTCTATACATAAAACGAAGCCAGACAACAGGTAGGTTGGCTGGGCCCGATACATACCTTGGGGTACGGTTACTTAATCTTAGTTTTTGTATTTCTATTTAAGTTTCAAATGAATAGCATACGACCCTAAATTCAACGTAGATCAGGTTTAATAAAGCATTAGCAAACTCTGTGAAATCCAAATATAAAGAGCTTGATCTTCCTCGGTCGAGGGAGATTATTATCTTTAGAAAGGTTCATCAAGAGGGGAAATTAGATGCATTTCATACCAACCCTTTTACAAGTGTTTAGTAAGTTCCAAATGACCAGTTCCAGTTCATTTAAGACAGAATCTCTGCCTCTGTCCAACACTGTAGGGTCAATGTCACAGCTGTTCTGATGCAAACCATTTCAGCTGAAAAGGTTCCACTATGCTAGCATACCAGTTGGCAGAGGATCGCAGTAGTTCGTCACAGTTTGCGTTGATTCTGGAAGTCGAAATTATCAGTCTCTATGCCGCAGATGGGTAAAAGCTGCCACACATCAGTTCCAAAATCTGGGCAATTATACTCCATTGATTCCAGTTTTGCACCCCTTGGCATCACCAAATTTGTCAGACCACTCTGTCCCATTGGTCGCCCTCGATAGGATGAGATGATATAGTAAGTAAAAAGTGTACAGATCTAGAAGATTTAAGTAATCCATTACTTGTGATCAATCAGTGCACTAAAATTGTCCAGGAAGGCAATTGGAAGTTAGAACACAAGTGGCAAATTTACGGAAAGTTCCCATATGCTTCTGACTTTTCAGTTCATAAGTTCATATTAGGAAAGAAAGCAAAGTTGAGGCCTTCATGAAATACAGCTCATGCACGATGAAATTGTGCTAAATTATTAATCTCGTGTTATATAAAATAAAGTATTAATCTTTCAGTTAAAAGTATTAATATCATTTCAATTGGATCTCAATTAATTCATGTAAGTATATGGTACTCATAACATTTTTTAATATATCACTATCACTCACATATAATTTTGCACGCTTCTTTTGCACATTATACGCTACTAAAGCATTCATGTTTAAAAGCACATCAAAATAAGATTTACGAAATGCAATTTTAACATAACCTCATTTTTGTTTACATTTCTTTATTGGGTTTTTAACATTTTAGATACTGTTTGGCAATGCTTATACAGATTACAGCCATGCATATATATATATATATATATATATATATACATATATATATATATATATGGGTAGACTTACATCATCGTATATCTTCATTAATTGGAGTGCATGTGGTCTGTATTGTCTGCACATCCTACAGTGTGTGTCTAAGCATGAGGATCTAAAAAAAGGAATCAGGGGGATATATGAACTAGGATGTTAACGTGTCGTACCGCAACGCAAATGTGTCGGTCCTTTCTTCCAAACTAGTGCCTTGCGTCTACCCCTGTGGTATATTTTACTACCGTCCATATCTCCTGTCTACCTGCTTACGTTGCTTTGCTCTAGCCTCTTTGTGTCGAATTTAAATAACATATCTGGGGTCTGAAAATGAGGGGGGATGCATCGCCTGCAAGTTGTCGTATGTCCTTGCTAAGCTAGTCTCATCAGTAACTTTCAATGCATGTTATGTGAGCCCCCTGGGTTGTTCGCTTTTCAGCGTCATGTGGGAGATTCGGGTGCTTCCGGGTCATTCTGCTCTTCATTTCGGATATCCAGCAAAATCGCATCCCATGCCCTCGCCAGCGGGAGCGTTCGTAGGCCCATTGTGTCTTCTTGCCGCAGTGCTACACTCTCTGCCTGCACCCAGCACGTCAGAGACTGTCGCCAGGCTTTAATGTGCGTTGGGTCTGGCGTCTTCCATCGCCTAGTGATTAAGCGTTTGGCCACAATAAGACCAAGGTCTATGAACCGGGATGTGACCTTGTGCTTTTTGGTCCTATGGAAGAGGCCCAGTATACAAACCTCCCAAGAGTACTCAATCGTGCGACCTGTGCATGTGGTCAAACTAGTCATTACTGCTCTCCAAAAAGAGGCGAGAGCTGTGCATGCCCACAGCATATGTAATAGGTCTGCATCTAGCGTAGCGCATCTTGGGCATTTAGCATCTGCACGATTATAGTATTGATTAATCTTAGCTGGTGTCATGTATGTTCTCTGGGTTATATAATACTGTATTAAGCGAAATCGAGCATTTCTGGGGATATGTGTAGGTCCCTCTAATATGGTTGACCACTCGCGATCAGTGCATTGTCTCTGTAAGTCTGTATCCCAGTGTTGTCTGAGGGATGTCAGTGGCCGTGTTCAGTTGCGTAACAAAACTTGAAGGGGCCCCCTGCAAAGTACATGTTGGGGGTCTCCCATTCTCCGCGCCAGTCCAGAGCTGTCAGGCCAGCGACCTGCCATACTGCAAGAGCTCACCCCGTCCATAAAAAAAAGATTCTGGTTCCTCCATTGGTGACACCGGCCCTCTTATCGGGCGATTTATATACATCAGTAAATACTGCTGCTGCGCCCTCCAGCAAAGTTACATAACACTTCCTCCAGCCGGCCCACCAAACACATCCTCCTACTTGATGACCCACCTCCAAGCAAAGCCCGCTCAGTTAACCACCTCCAAACACAGACCACTGCCGTCATGCCTGCTACTAGTGCATCCATTACACTCTCCTCTCACCCCTACTAAACCCGCAGTTGTGCTTTTCCGCCTTCCCACCTTTAAAACCACCCCTCGGATATCACTGCGATCCGTGACCGCTGCCCACTGCTCCCCTGTCCACCACCGACAGAAAGACTGATGGCCGGTCCCCATCTAACCACTGCCTACTAGTACAGACAGAGCCTTTCAACTTCTGCCCTCCCCAATGCCACTGTGGTAGTTTAAAACATGTTAAACAATCTCTTCAACTGACCACCCCAAAACAGTTCTTGCTGCTAGCCTCTATGGCACCAAAGCCGTTCCTGCCACTTTTCATCCTCTGCATGATGCACACAATAATATTAAATGTACAAAGGGTCCGATTTTTGTTTCCTCATGCAAACATTAATTTACACTATGTACCCCACTAAACCATACCTCCTGTCAAAGGCAAACCTGATCCCATATGTAGCACCAGCCAGCAAGTACCCCAAGGACAAACACCAGAGAGAATGCACGATTCTTGTAATTAAACCTACAGTGACAACGTAGCATTTCCCCACCCACTGTCAGCCCAGCGAAGTCTACAACCGCACGTAGCCATCAATACCGGCAACGTCTAAAGCGCATTTCCACTTCCTTTCATTGGCAGCTCCTGATACATATACCTATGCCTTCTGGGCGGCATCTACCACAGACCAGAGCATTCTTTGTCTCCCTAAGGCTAACCGAATGCTGTAGGAGCTGCGCTTATCTTCCACCTTCCTTACTAATAACTAATGGAGGATAACGAGAAAAAAAATATAGTATTTTCTTAAGCAAATAGCGTATCAAGAACTTGCTGCTCACCAGATCCACACGAATCAATATTCTGCTATCGCACCATCCTGTCAACCCTATTATTATCTGGAGATGTTTTTATCCCTTCCGTGAACTGGGAAAAGCACTACCTTGCACGAAAACAAGTCCCTTTAAAACCTTTGCTACTTATACAGGCTGGCAAAGCACTTACTTGTTTTACTAACTGTTGTTGTAAAGCAAACAGGTAACTCATTCTAGGATTGGAATTACTGCTTAGAAGTGTGGAAGTTAATACTGAGACGTGGGATGATTTTTTGCATGTCTGCCAGACACTCGTTCTTCCCTGCATGAGCACACAATGCAACAATACAATTTAGCTTAACAAATTGTTCAGACATGTACCGGAAGGTAAAGAAATAGCCCATATTATTTTTATAAAGAAAAATAGACAATCGTCAACTTTATACCCCATGACATAAAAGCCTTAGCGTGCACAGCTTGTCCAAATCCACGCCACCTAATTCTACCACACACAGCACATTTGAACATCTCATAATTCCATGCCACACAATTCTACTATAAATAATTTAACTCTACAACATTCAATACCACATAATTACAATCCTAAAAATTAAAAAGCACATATTTCCACTTCACTCCATACCACATAGTTCCACATCACATAACATGCCACACAACTTAATACCACTCCAAACCACATAATTACACTCCACACAATTCAACTACACATAATTCCACTTCAACCTATATAATTCCACTTCACACAACATATTTACACTTCACTCCAAAACACATAATTACCCTCCACAAAATACATCTCTGCAACATGCTGCATAATTCCACTCCGCACAATTATACACCACACCATGCCACATAATTCCACACATCACACAATTCCACAATTCATCCCCACACAGTTCATCACAAAACATAATTACACTCCACATAATACCACTCAGCACCACATAATTAACCTCCACATAATTAAGCTCTACTCCATACTGCATAAATGCACTCCACATAAATCCAGTCTATGCCACGTAGCAACACTCCAAATAACTACACTTCACACCATACCCCATAATACCACTCAACATAATTTTCACTTAACACTGCACACTTCCACGTCACACAATTCAACTCTACACATTTCCATTCCACACCCCATAATTCAACAACAAACTACATAATTCAAACCAACAACACAATTACACAACACACCACATACATCCAATCTACACCACAAAATTCCACATCATGCTACAATATTTAACAGCACACCACATAAGTAAACTCCACTACATACCGCTCCACAACACAAAATACCATTCCAGATAATCCCACTCCAAGACACTCAATCCCACTCCACATAATTCCAGTACACTTAATACCATTTAATTACACTGCACACCATGCCACATTATTTCACTGCACAGATCCAATCCACATAACACAATTCCACAGCTAACAATTCCAATCCAAACAACATAGGTCCACTTGACACCACACACATTCACTCCACTCCAAACAGAAAACGTATAGGTAAAATACATTGTCCTTTGCAACGTCAATAGCTCTAACTCTCACAAATGCGAGACCAATTGCATTGCAAATGCTTGTTTACCTTCCAATGCGTCCCAGCAGATCCTGTTCCTGGAGCTGCAAACATTCTCCTGCCCCAGTCAGCATTGTGCTGCCTCGTCCCTTCTCAGAGAAGCAGTGCCCTGTGGAGAATGCTCTCTCTGAGGGCCCCCGCCCCCATCCTTTTTCCGGGCCTGGCTCTGACTGAAGAGAAACAATGTAAGTTCTTACTTTGTTTCTCTTCAGTCCTGGGTCACCGCGAGGAACTCGGAGCAGGTTGCACACTGCAGCTGCTTTAGAACAAGACACACACAGCTCTCTACAGATAGGCTGAGGGGGCCCCCTTCACGTACTGAAGACTGGGGACCCCCCGCACCGTGGGGGCTGCGGGGGTGTCTGTTACGCCCCTGGCCGTGTTGAGTGTGTGCGTAGGGAGTCAGCAAACCATTTTGTAAGATGTCTGCCCGTGCCCAGTTCGTGCATATACTGAATAGTGAGATGAGTCCAGGCTCCTGGGTTATGTCACCCCATAGAGATCGCAGCACCTGCGTTAGTGTGGCATATAGGAGAAACTGGCCTTGCGGCAGAGCACTATCCGCAGCCAGCATGTGGAACGGCATTAATTGGTGGTTCTGGTAAAGGTCGCCCAGGGTCAGCAATCCCGCCGTTTCCCAGGGATTTGGTTCCGCCGTCTTGATTACGCGACTATGAGTTGGTGTACCCAGTATGGGCAGAGAAGAGTCATAAGGCACAGCCTCCTTTGTGAGTCTTAGAGTCCGGCGGAAACATCTGTGGGCAACCGACGCCAGCAGCTGCGCCGGGGCTGCAACCCTTCCACCAGGGTGGAACAGGGCTATGACCTGGGGCTGTGTGTATCCAGGCTGCAGCGTGGCAGTATCTGCTAACTGCTGATCACCAATCCAACGCGCCACCCATTGCAGCTGCAACACCAGATAATAGTGCTCCATGTTGAGGACCGCCACTTCCCCGCGATCGACAGGCAAATAGAGTTTCGCTAGCGCTACCCTGTTGCGCGCTCCATGCCATATAAATTGTTTGAGGTCTTGTTCTAGCATACGGAAGAATGAGGGTTTGACGTAGATCGGCAAATTAGTAAAATAGTAAAGCAGCCGGGGGAGCACCACCATTTTCAACAGGTCTATACTGCCCATGGTGGCTAGAGGAAGAGTGCGCCAGAAGGACATCTGTGATCTTATCGCTGTCGCAGCCCTAAGGAGGTTACCCTCCAGTAGGTCCTCCTGGTGGCGGAAGACCCGGATTCCCAGGTATCAAAAGGCAGAGTTTTGCCACGGCACCTGCTCGCCCACCAGCCCCGGTTCTGGGGATGTTTCAACAAAGGGATACAGACAAGACTTTACCCAGTTCACGCAAAGCCCTGACAATAGGGTGAACTCTGACAGCGCTTGTTCAATCGCCAGATGTGGGCCACGCACGTCACAAAGATAAATTAGAAGATCGTCAGCATATAGCGAAACCGCATGGGTATCGTCGCCCAGCGGAATACCCCACTCCGCAGCGGTCTTGCAAACAGACATGGCCAGCGGCTCTATGGCGAGCGCAAATAGTAGCGGGGAAAGCAGGCATCCCTGCCTGGTGCCACGCTCAAAGGAGACTGCTCGCGATACGTACGGTCCTGTTTTGATTTTGGCTGTGGGTTGCGTATATAGCAGTTTAACTAGTCCTAGGAAATTTTCCCCCAATCCATACCTGCCGAGAGCCACAGATAGAAAATCCCATTCGAGGGTGTTGAATGCCTTCTCAAGGTCGAGAACCAGACAGCCCGAATGTGTGCACCTTTCACCAGAGTAATGCGCCACCCTGAAAAAGCAGCGTGTGTTTAATGACGTGCAGCGAGCAGGCACAAACCTGTTCTGATCTGCGTGCACCAATCGTGGCCCCAGGGTGGCCAGTCTGCACGCCAATATTTTAGCTAGCACCTTGTAATCCGTTTTTTGCAGGGCCAGGGGCCAGTAGGAGCCCAACAGCTCCGGATCTCTACCTGGCATGGGAACGGAAACCAATAATGATTCGTGGAGCGATTTCGGCATGATATATGTCTCCTGCGCGCTGTGGTACATGGCGAGCAGTCGCGGTGCCAGGATCGATTGGAACGCTTTATAAAATTCGGCGGGGAAGCCATCCAGGCCTGGAGCTTTTCCAGCTTCCAGCGCCTGTATAGCCGCCTGCACCTCCCGTAACGTGATCAGCTCCTCTAGCTCCGTGCGCTGTTCCGCCGACACCACAGGTAGTGTTAGTGGGGCCAAATATGAGTCAAGTTCCGGGAGCGGTACCTGAAGGGCCGATTTATATACTCTAGTATAGTGGGCTGTGAACTTCTCGTGTACCCTATGCTGTCCTGTTATTAAATGGCCTGCCGGTGATCGCAGCGCAAGGGCCTGGGGTTGTGCCTGGTCCTGCCTAATCAGCCTCGCCAGAAGTCTACTCACCCGGTCTGCCGCTGCATGGGTGCGCGCCGCGTGTGCAGCATAGCTAATACAACATAAACGCTCCAGGACCTGTGTGTGCTCACCCCTCAACTTGTCTAAGGCACATTGGGTTTCGGGTCATCTCGCCACACCTGACTCTAACTGTATAAGGGCGTTTTCAATGCGCTTGGCTTCCTGGTCCAGTTGACGGCGCAAGCTCCAGTTCAGTCCCATACATTGCCCACGTACCACGGCCTTGCAAGCTTCCCACACTGTACCCACATTAGTTACCGAGCCTGCATTAGTGTCATAGTAATTTTTGATAGTGGTTTCAACCGGCTCCCTGAAGGTAGGATCCTCCAGTGCCGTGGGCTGGAGCCTCCACACATGGGTGACCTGATCAGCCCGCTCAGCCAGTAGCTGAAACATGTGAAGATTATGATCAGAATGCGTGCGGCCCAGGTACTCCGCACTGGTGCATCTAGCGAGTAGTGTCTCACTCCCTACAAACCGGTCAATGCATACATGTAGCCCACGTGGGTGAGAGTAGTGTGAGTATGCACGATCTTGTGGGTGCAGTGATCTCCATACATCTGCGAGACCCCAGTGGTGTAACCATTCCCTTAGGCCCCTAGCATGTGATGTAGCGGTTATGCACTGCAATGGTGGGAAGGACCTGTCCAGGATCGTGTCCAGTAGCGCATTAAAGTCCCCTCCCAGTAACCAAGGTATATCGCACCAGCGGGACAGTGTGCAGGAGAGTGTCTGCCAGAATTCTACCTGATCAGTGTTTGGGGCATAGACGGATCCTATAACTATCTGCCTCCCATCTAGGCGACCTCGTGAAAGTACATAGTGCCCGTAGATATCTATCTCTGTCTCTTCGGATACATAGGGGGTGCCCGGGCGAATCCAGATGAGGGCGCCTCTAGCGTATGACGAGTAGCCTGTGGCTAACACCTGGCCTCTCCATCTATGCTGTAGTTTGCGTATCTCTTGCTGCGCTAGATGTGTTTCTTGTAGCAACGCTATATGGGTGGCATGGCGTTTTATATAAGCATATGTTTCATACCTGCGCCTGGCTTATGCATCCCCTTGACGTTCCAGGTAACTATGGTGGTAGGTGGGATAGGGCTTTGATGAGGGGGAGAAACGGAGACAATAGTATGATACTAGGGGTTCAGCGAGTAAGCAACATGTATGTTGTCCATGCAGAGGGTGCTCCTCCAACTTTTGCTGCAGTACAGTAACATTCTGGGACTCAACCAGTGGGGGGAGAAGAAACCTTTTACTCCGTAACTGGAGCTGAGCAGAGTGACAACGTGTCTGCCCAAACTACGAACTGCGCCGATCGGCGAATGTCGGCTGTGTGCGCCATGTTTGCTTTCGTGGGGGGTGAGCTTAAGCAGCCAAGGATAGCAGGGCTCATGGGTGTGCTGGCCCTATCCCAACGTGCAAGTAAAGCTACGCGGCAGCAGGCTGTGCTTAATGGCATACATGATGTGCGCACATAGTTATAGTCTGCAGGCATATTTTGTGAACCATAGCAATGCCGGTAGGAACTTTCACCCCCTCACGCTTGCCGTGTGTAGGTGTATGCAATGTGCGGGTGTGTGTGTGTCTGGTCCCAGCATTATGCAAGTATCTCTGACGGGCTTTACATCAGATCTTCGGCAGTTTGAGGAGTCACTATCGGAAGTCTCTGCGAGCGCTCGCCGGCCGGTCATACCGGATGAGCTGCCCTTGCCGAGGGATTGTACTGAAGAGGGGTCGATTCTCCAGTGGTCTCTGCATTCAGCATTGTGGCCGCCGTCCTCAACGCCTCCCGTCTTTCCTGCATCATCTGTTTCAGGTCTGGAACTGAACGTCGGCGCGCATGCGATTTTCTGGCCGTCTGCGGTTCTGTCTTTGGCTACCCCGATCACCCGGGGGGATTCTGTGAGTATCATTGCGTCTGTGCGGGGATGTATGGTGCCCTGCTGTCTCCAGCCAATCCGAGGCGTCCTCAGGACTGTTGAAGAAATGAGTGGAGCCCTCAACTATCACCCGCAAGCGGGCCGGGAATAGCAGGGAGTAGCGGATGTCAAGTTGACGTATTTGCTTTTTCACTGCAAGGAATGCACCCTGCTGCTTCTGTACTCGTGTAGTCTGGGAAGAAAAGGATGAGGCATTGTCTACTTTAACTGTCTCCAACTTGCGCCTTCTCTCAACACTGCATCCCAGTCCTTGAAATTAAGCAGCCGGAACAGGAAGGGCCTTGGTCCGGCGCCTGGCAGTGGGCGGTTCGAGGGCACCCTGTGAGCCCGTTCTACTGCAAAAAAAGGAGACAGTGCTTCTGCCGGCATCAAGGTTTTCAGCCACTGTTCGGTATATGCAACCGCGTGTCGACCTTCTCAGCCCTTCGGTAGACCAATGACCCGAACATTGTTGCGCCGGGAGTGACCCTCGGAATCGTCCATTCTGCGTACCAATAAGCGCATCCGCTCGGTGAGCGCACGCACCTCCGTAGACACTGTTTTAAGGGCCGGGAGTCTCTCTCTCAATTCTGTTTCCACCTCAATTACTCACCCCGTCAATTTACGGGGATCTGCGTGCAGTAGTGTAAAGTCAGAGGTCACCTTGTCAATGCGGCTCTCCAGAGATGAGCGGGTCTGCGGCATCGAGGTTCCAATTAGCTCAACTGCTTTGAGCACTGCGTCAAGCTTGGATTCTAGAGTGGGAGGCCCAGCGGGCTCCGTCCCCTCCCGTTCCTGGCCGGTCTGTTTGGTGGTTTCGATTGGCAGCGCAGTTATCGCGCCCGCCCCGGTCAGCTGCCTGCTCATCACGTTATCTGCGTGGCTCTATGGCTCCCTGTAGTGTTTGCCTCCATTGTGTTGTCTTGGTGTCACAAGTGCCCGTTGATCAGCACCTCGGGTTTACCAGTCTGGGCCCGCTAATGAGTGTATCCAGTTCGCCCTGGGCTTGTTTCCTTGTCCTGCTATATCAGGCCCTTGATCCCACGTGGCTCTGTGTGTCTTCGGGTATGCGCGTAGGATCACAGGTTTTGGGTTTCTCGCAGCGTCTCAGTCTCTGCCGCGCGCCCCAAACGGACCCCGTGCAGGCATATGTGCTATTCCCTGGTCACTCTGCTTAGTCACCCACCGGCTCTTTTGCAGTCTGCGACGGGGCCGCTACTCCCCCGCCCTCATCTGGGGGGCTCATTGCCACACTACTTTAAGCGCCATGCGAGGTAATCTTTGCAAGTAGGTCCGGGCCTAGGCTCGGCGCAGCCCCTGGCCCTCCCCCTCCCCCGCATTACCCCAGTCGTCGCTTCCTCCCTCTCAGCCTTGGCCTGCCTCTAAGCGTTCTGACTTGGCTTCCGCTGCCCGGCCTAGGGCCTCTGTTGGTGCTGGGTAATGGCGAGGGAGGGGGGAAAGAAAGGAGGGCCCAGGCGCCTGCACAGACCGCGATCAGGCGATTCGCCCCCCCACTCCTCACCACTCAGGTCTGTTGTTGTCTATGGATGTTCCCTCAGGCTTCCTCAGCTATGCAGGGGACCACGTCCTCATGGTCCCGGTGCCAGACTCCTCCGTGTCTCCGTCAGATCACAGCTACGATGTGCGGACCCAAGCACGGCGCAGCACCCGGGCCTCGACAGTGCCGCACCAGGTAGGAGCGCCTGCACCGCACCTCAGGGATTATCACGCTCCGTGCGTCTCGCGTCCTTGAGTGTAATGGCGGATGGGAAGGAAGGGGCTCTGGCGCCGCTGCAAATTGGGGGCAGCTTCGAACACGCTCCTCACACCCTGCCACTCGATTTGTGTGCTGCTTCGTCTCTTCGCCTCCCAGGGCGCATCGTATACGCAGCAGCCGACTCAGCGTCACGCCGGGGCCAGAGGGAGAGGCCCTGGCACCCCAGCACACCCTCTTGCTTCTCTAAGATGGCCGCTCGCAGTCACTCCTCTCATCTCCAACACCAGAGGCCTGCGCCGGTCAGCTTGCACTTTGCTTCATGTGTGACCACTCACCGAGGGCACCTGCTTTTCCCCTATGTCGTGCACTGTCCGGGGCGATGAGTCGCCGCCCGTAGACACCCGATTACGGCAGAGAATTGGGCCGCAGGTACGGAGCCTTCTCAGAGCACACCCGCCATCTTGGCCGGCAAGCCACACACCCGCAATTTTAACATAACCTCATGCAGCACTTACTTTTCTTTTGTCATTTTCAGTGCCCACGTTACACATTCTAATATGCTATTCATCTTTAACATGTGAATCGTTTAATTCTCATAGAGGAAAGTTCTGTGTTATCATTATTATCTAATCACAAGATCACATGCCATTTAGTTTGTTTAATTTTTACATCTACTTATTGAATATTAAGTTCAACACAAGACATCTTCTAACATTCTGCATGCTTTTACGATGCAGTATCTAAATCAGAACCACATTTTGTAGTTTTTCTTGAAACGTGGAGCCTAACACACGTTTTGTAATTTTCATGTAAAATGGTGTCACAAATCATTTCTGTGTAAATTAGTGAGAGGTAATACCTCTGCTCTATCACTTACCCCTTTGATGGCGAATCAAGCCATCACACTCTTATCTTTATCTCTATCTGATGTCACATTTACAGTGCTGATGTCTTCATGAGTCTTAGCCTAGATTGTTCCAGAGCTTTCAATTCATCGTAGTATCCATATTGTCTCTCCTCTAATTCAATTTCTGATTTATTTCTCTTTATCCCCCAGTCTTTTTCTCTGTTTTCATGCGTTTATAAAATCTGATAAACAGCATTATTATTAGTGTGCAAATAGCAATAGTTAGTATGGATATTAATATTTTTCCCACCAGACTACCTCCCACAGTTGCAAACCATTTTCCAACAGGAGTAAATCCTTTACCAATGGATTCCCAAGCCCCATCAGCTTTCAGTTGTCAAATCTTTTCCCAAATTAGTAATGTTGCTGATATATCCCTGCAAATCTTTATTTTTGTCAGGGATATAAGTACAGCACTGTTGAACTTTTAGCATCCAACAGACTCTCTTTTGCAAGTAAGATGTCCAACGCAAGTCTGTTTTGTAACACCATAGATCTGATAGCGACTATTTCAGTATCTATGACAAGGAATCCTCCTGCTGTATCAATTGATAAACGATCAACCACAGTAAAACGTTTTTACATTTTGTGAGAATTAAGAATCACTCCAACGGATGGTATTATTGCACCAAAAATGTCCCCCATCATTTCAGAAGTACTAATTCCCCTTTTCAAATGGTTATGCTTAAATTAGTTGGTTCTACTTGCTTGTCCCACATGATAAATTTTTGGAAATACTATTCCCATATAACAGCATCCATACCATTGTTTTTGTAGCCTATAATAGGCATTTTTCCCACAGATATAGTTTACTCCTAGAAATACAGGATCCGTACCTCCAAGATACAAACCCCATTCTCCCACAATTTGGAAGGTGTGATCACATTCACTGGAACCAACACATTTATTGTTAAGCTTTATTTCCCCACACCTATCTTCAACTGAATTGATAAAGTCTTTTTCTACAATATTTAAAATGCAGGTTAAATTATGTTGATGTGCATACACTGTATCTATACTTTATGTAGGTTGAAAAAAATTGATCCATTATTTCAGCAGTTCGTGTATCTGGTACAATATTCATATTTTTCCTAATTGATATTTCTGAAAATACCAAATCATAATTTGAGTAGTAATATTGAAATTGCCCTTTACAATAAAATAAGCTAGTTATTACACTACAAGAAATGCCATGAGTTAGAGGCAGGTGATGGTATGTCACCCCCTCTGATACTGAGGTAGGTAGTTGCATGCACACATAACAATCTCTAGCATCCATAGTGTCCACATATTCATACAAGAGTTTAATAAAGACGTTCAGAGAAAAATCATTAATAGATTGATCATGATGTAAAGTTTTGTCAGTTAGGTCATCAGTTAAAATTCCATAATTCTTCTCTTCCAACGGTTTAGTAACAGAAGTGGGGTTAATATCATGCTTTACATAAATGTGATGAGGAAGACTTAAAATAATAGGTAACAAGACAATAATTATAGAGAAAGCAGCTAAGCAGCAATCACATATGCGTTTAAGTTTTAAAGATACCGGGTTTGGATCTCCCATCTCTCTAGAAAGGGAACTCAGTTTTCTGTTAAATTTAGAGAGAATGCTCAATATAACGTAAGGTGTGCAGCAATTATTTTCTGTTGGGCTCTTGGGTGAGTTTTCCTTTGTTTTTGTTTTTTCTCACTGTTACAGTTCACAGGTTTTGGCGTATTCCCGTATATTTTTGTCTCTTCAATTATTCATAGACCTTTCTTTTGTTTTTCTGCTTTGAAAATGTCCATTTATTTACAACAGTTTCTCACTGTTGTTTTTTTGAGCTTGAATCCTTGAAGCAAAAAGCTTGATACTCTTTCTCCCAGTCATTGACTGCTGCTAAATAAGTCCATTCAGGTGCAGCGTATCTTCGATTTGGTACTTTAGTTCTTTTTGATGTTCTCACTGTTGGTCTGTCATCATCAGTGTCACTTTGTTCAGATTGACTCGAAACTTTGATAACAGTTGAGGGTACTTTGCGTTCCATCAAAATTTACCTCAATTTGTCTGTTCTCTTGGGCCAACGGTCTCCACTTATCACTCGCTTTTCGCTTGCACTGTTCACAACAGCTGAATCAACTCTTCGCCTAGCCAGGCCCCTCTCCCCTTGACCCTCGATACCTACAGGGCCTGACTCTCTCAGACCCAGTACTGGTGCTCCCTCTACTATGTGACTGACCTGAGTTGGATGTCTCACTGTAACCACCGGCACATCTACTACAGGTACTGCATTTTCAAGGGGACATGGGACTCGGGGAGTGTGGGCGCATGTACCCAATTGGGAAGACCACCACATTTTACAACAGTTTTCGTAACAAGAATCACTTGATATGGCCCACGCCAACGAGGCTCCAAACACGATTTGCGCATGTGTTTCTTCACCAAGACCTAGTCACCAGGACCACGGTCATGGCACTGCTCCTGTTGAGGTGAGGTGGCAGCTTGCCCAACCTGCTGAGACACAGAACGGACCACATCAGCCAATCCTTTACAGAAATTGAGTACCGAATTATCAGTAATATTCACTAAGTGGTTGGCTGGGACTGTAGGCTGTCTCATAGCCCTCCCCATAATGATTTCATGTGGGGACAGTCCAGTTCTTCTGTCTGGGGTACTTCTGAAACTCATCAACACAAAGGGCAAAGCATCAGGCCATTTCAGAGGCGTGGACGCACACACCTTTGCCAGTCTGGACTTTAGCGTTTCATTAACCTGTTCAACCACTCCAGACGCCTCTGGTTGATATGCGCAATGTAACTTCTGCTCGATTTGTAATGCTGCACAAAGCTTCCGCATCACCTCATTATTAAAATGAGCCCTCTATCTGATTCCAAAGAGGTCGGAAATCCAAACCGTGGTATAAGCTCTCTATGGAGCAATTTAGCAACTGTTAAGCTGTCATTACGCCTGGTTGGATAGGCTTCCACCCAACGAGAAAAAAGACACACCATCACTAAAACATATTTCAGTGCATTGCAAGAGGGCATCTCGATAAAATCGAGTTGTATTATAGTAAAGGGTCCTCCAGATCTTCCTACATAACCCATGGTAACTAGTGTTTTCTTTCCCACATTTTGTTGCTGATATATTACACACCCTTGACACTGCACCTCTGCAATAGCTCGGAACCGAGGATTAAACCAGGTCTGTTGAAAGAGATGCATCATAGCATCCCTCCCAACATGTGCGGGACCTTGATAGTTTCTTGCCATTGGTGACAACAACACCTCATCTTCCTGCCTTTGTGTGCAACCCGCTTTAATCCATCCCTGTATTTCTGTTTCTGACACCTCATCCTGTAAAGCTTTTATTTCCTCCCATGTTTCCACAACTGAAAACGTCAGCCTACATTCTGTGACATCAGTTTGTTCTTTTAGTGGGTCCCCATTGAAGATGTAAGAATTTAGGCAGCAATAGAGCACGGTTTTGTAAGCATAGCGGTTGCAGACCGTCACATAATCATTTCCCTATCAATGCGCGGGCACTATTCCACTGCAGTTTGAGCGGGCAGCTGTAATGACAGCAGTAGATTTATCAATCTCTCTCTGTTTCGAATGGGTAAACCCGAAGATGTCATGAACCCACGCTGAGACCACAACTTCCCAAAGTCGTGGACAGCCCCAAAACCATATTGGCTGTCACTGAAAATGGTAACTCTTAATTGTTCGGTAATGCTGCAAGCCCTGATCAATGCAATCAACTCGGCGACCTGAGCCCAGTACACTCATTAAAATCATGAAGCTTCCACCACTCCCACAACCATACAGATGCATACGCAGCTCTCAAAGTTCCTCCTGCATTTCTCAAGCATGATCCACCCACGAACAATACATGATACAGGTAACGGAACATTCATAATGTTCGGTCAGGGCTTTGTGCACAATTCAGTCACATCCAAACAATCATGATCTGCTTCATCAATCAGAACTTAATTTCCTGGTAAGGGCATCAATGTAGCAGGATTCAAACTCGTACATCGCACCAACGACACGTTTTCAGCACCCTAAATCACTTGCTCATACGTTGTTAACGGGCTACTGGTGAGATGTTGTTTGGAGTACGAGTAAGCAAAATCTCAACAGAATGTGGCACATGCACTTTCAGCGGATGACCTGTCGCAATGCTCTCACACTGTTCTAAACTCACACACGTGGCAGCAACAGCCATTAGACATCCAGGCAAGGCCGCAGCTACAGGATCTAATGTAGTTGAGAAATTTGCAACAGGTCTGCACGCAGTTCCATGCATCTGCGTTAAAACTGACAATGTGCTGCCTTCACGCTCACTGCAAAACAGAGTGAAACTCTTGTTAAAGTCAGGCATTCCCAATGCTGGAACTCGACACAAACTCACTCGCAGTTTGTTAAAAAAGCGCATGCATTCATCATTCAATGGGACTGGATCTGACACATCTTTATGTCTAAGCCTCTGAAGTGGCTTGACTGTCAATGAGAAATTTGGAATCCATTGCCAGCAATAGCAAGCCATTCCCAGAAACATGCGAAATTGCTTTTGTGTGCTTGGCGGGTAGATCTGCAGAATGGCAGTAATTCGGTCTTGCGACACCTTTCTGGCTCCTTTCTCAATGTGATGTCCTAAGTAAAGGACTTTCCTTCTGCAAAATTGTAACTTAGTTGGTGACACCTTATGCCCACTCACTGCCAAATGATTCAGTAATACAATGGTGTCACATATACAAGCGTCCTGAGTACCTGACGCTGCAAACAAGTCGTCAATGCACTGTACCAGCACGGAATGATCTGGCATTACCAATGGTTCCAGGTTCTACTTCAATGCCTGATTGAAGATGGAAGGACCCTCTGTATACCCTTGTAGAACTCGGCACCATGCCAAGACATGGTTTCCAAACTGGAAAGCAAATAAAAAATTGGCCATCCGGGTGTAAGGGAATGGAGAAGAAGGCTTGACACAAATCAGTGACAGAAAACCATTCAGCTTCACATGGAATCTTATAAAGTATCACAGATGGATTTGGCACGATCGGACAACATGGAATCACAATCTGATTAACCGTGCGCAAATCCTGCACTATTCAGTACTTCCCGTCTGGTTTCTGAATTCCCATAATAGGTGAATTTCATGGGCTCCCCATAATCTCCATCAAAATCCTGTGTTGAATCAATGACTCAATCAAGGGTGTTATACCTGCAATCGTCTCGGGTCTCAGATTATATGGTGAAATTTGAGGAAATTCTGCGTTTGGCTTCAAAGTAATCCGTATTGGAGCCACTCCTTCGATCAATCCAATATCTTCTCCCGTGAAATCCCAAACTTCAGGTAACAAGGTGTCTCTCAATTCTAAGGATAAATCATCACTTGTTAATAAAGGAAATAACCCTTCTGTTTCAGTCTTCTGTTTTGCCATTTTGAATACAATGTCTTCATCTTTGGTATGAAACTCTATTCCCTTAGGAGTACAATAGATGGAACAGTTCAATTTCACAACAGGTCTCGACCCAAAAGGTTCACTGGACTGGAATCACATATCACAATTTTGTGCAAATCCTCAAATGACCCAATTTGTACGCCAACAGGCTCAGTTACAGGGGTTGACATTAATCGGTTAGCAACTCCTACTACTTGGATTCTTTCTCCAGAGAGGGTTAGGTTGGAAACTTCCGCTGTTCTCACAGTGGAACGAGTGGCACCAGTGTCGACAAGAACAAAATAGGTGTTCCATTTACCTTGCCGTCCACATAAGGACCACTCTACCTCTAAGGATGCGCCAAGCATGCATTCCTCCTCCCCTTTCAGGCACCGTCATTGAGACAAATCGGAATCACTGTCATCAACCTGTATTGGGTATTGCTGAGTAACATTCGAGTTTGTGTTGACCTGGTCATTGGTATGGAATCCCATATTTACATTATATTTCTGAACCCGACCATTCATGTGGGGCATAGGAGCTTGTGGCACAGTTACATTTAAATTCTTCTGCCTTTGAGTCTGCTGATTCTGCATCATATCACCTGCTTGGGCCTGCATGGTTTTATTCTGAGACATCTGTCCATTCATTTGATTCAGTGGATTAAACCTACACTTGCGCTTCGAATGCCCGAACTTGCTGCAAATAGGACATGGACCAGACATTTATCAATATTTTTATTGAAACCCCTCTCCCCCTACCTTGAGTTGTCACTTTTGTTGTTGACCTCCTGCTAATCCTCGCGTACCAGTATTCGTTTGACCATTTCCCTGCACAATAACAGAACAATCCGCACCAACTCCCATATAACCTTTCTTTGCGGCGCTCATCTGAGCCAACATCAGCTTTTCTTTTAATCTCTCATGTTTGGAATCCACTTCATCTCCGCAATACTTTGCATAACGAAGAATCTCATCTATGAGTTTACTCTGCCAACAAATCAAATGCTGTTATATCATTGCACTTATTTCAGGTCTTAATCCATACACAAATTGATATATACGAAATGTCCCATATCCTTTCCTGACACGTTTTCCATTCTACTGTATTGCTTAAATGCATGTAAAAGTCTCTCATAGTATGCATGCACTGTCTCTTTCAATCCTTGTGTTCTATCAATCTTTACCCAATCAGTTTCCTTTGGAGAAATTTTTCCCTTCAGATAAGTAATGACCTGATTGTATTTTTTCATTACTTCAGGTGATGGTGCACCAGTTGTTGAATCTCTCACAGGTTTAGTTTCTAGCCAATCTACATCAATCTTACATTCGGTCCATAAATCACTCGGAACCACAATGTCAAAATAAAGAATCCAAATCCTTTAATAAAACCTTGGAAACTTTCATCAACCTCTCAACTTACCTATACCATTAAACTGGTTTTTATCTCAGTTTTGAGAAATCATTTGTAAAGGACAGCATATCAGGTCTAGTCCATGGAACATGTATAGAACCTCAGCCGCGGCCGCTGCAGGTAGGAGCAGTGGGGCGGTGGGGCCGGGTGTGGGGGATTTCGAGCGACGACCACGAGGGAAAATTAATTATTTACGTAAGGACATGAGAGTTCTCGAGATGTTTTTCTTTTCTTAACATTTTTCCCCCTCACTCTTTTCTGCAACTAATACGGGATACATTTGTGCTCCCTCTGCAATATCCTTTCTCCACATTTTCTGCTGAGTATCCCACTTAGCCTCTACATACCTATTTAAGGTGTTCTTATATCTTCCCCGATATTTCTGTTTCTCCTTCTGATAAGCCATATCTTTCCATTCTCAAGGAGCTTCGAATTGCAAAGGTCTTGGTGGTGGTTTAATGTCATTAATGTTTCTCTTTAAATTTTCACGAATTCGTACATTAAAGGTACCATATTGAGGGAAAGCCAAAGGTCCATCTTTCTCAGTATACTTCATCCAATTCTCTAACCATGTACATGTATGATAACCATTCTCCAAAGTCATATACAAACCAGGCGTGGCTTCAGGGGGTATCGGTACCCTGTCTCTAGTAGGTACAGGCACATCTCCATGTATCAATGTTTTTATATTCTTTAAAATGTTCATGATTCCAAATAATTATTTCGAATGCCCTTTACAAATTATTTCACTCGTCTTCCCAAAGATACTTCCTTATTATTATTCTAGCTCCCAATCGCTGTGCGGCTCTCTATGACACTTCCAACCAATCCCAGCATAGTTTCATAACCAACCATCCAATCACAGTGCTACACTCTATGATGTCAAAGCAACTCCTCGCAGAAGCTAACTTCCCCTTTACAATCTGACCTGTTCAAACTTCGATCTTAAACAACTTGCTAAGCACAAATAAACTCTTGTCTGCTCCACTTAAAGAAATGATAGATCTCCATACGACCAGAATTTATTCACACACCCTAAGAAAAGTCTCAACCAGCGTGATTCCACCTAAAAATCCTTATGATTAATCTCTGTGCACTTGAGAAGAATCCCAGTGATTTTCACTTTCACACTCTCACAAAGTTCCCTTCCCTGGTGGTACGCACAGCACCTTCGAAGCAGCAGACAAACTTACTCAGCATATGCCACACTGAGACTACCCTTAGGTGTGTATTCCGGGATCTAGGCCACTTCAACTACAACCTATTCAGCATCAAGCACTAAAATCATCACTTTATCAATTCTCATTAGTAACACATTTAAGCAGCAATATTACACAACCCTTTTAATACTCACACCACTTGTCCCGTCGCCTCATCGTCTTCTCTTCAGAACTGGCACTCGGTCAAATGTCACTGAACTTGGGTTTTGGGTAAGTCTACAGTGACCTCAATATGGATCCCCATTGTATCCCAGTTTTTTCAGACAACTAACCATCCGAGAAGCTACCAGAAAACTGTTGTAGTGTTAACGTGTTGGGCCCTTTTTGGTGACTATCATTTGTCAAATTTTCTCCTATCCCAAATGAACCTTAGCTACCATACCAGATCACACAGTCCTCCAATAGATCTTGTTCCGTGCTGAAAGGGACTGGAATACTTAGAGGATTGAACAATTATCAAATGAGGACCGGGAATGAGATGATTGCTAACTTTCAATATTTTGCATATCACTCAAGGTCCCTCATTTTGTTTCCTGATGTAACCACCAAATCCAAATGAGTTTCACCACAAACAAATAATGAGCCAGAATCAGCAGAGTAATTAATCTTCGTGTTTGTATTTCTATTTACGTTTCAAACCTAAATTCAAATTAGATCAGGTTTCATAAAGCATTAGCAAACTTTGCAAAATCGAAATATAAATAGATTGATCTTCCTCAGCCGAGGGAGATTAATGTCTTTGAATGTTGATCAACAGGGGAAATTAGTTGCCTTCCATACCAACCCTTTAGAAGTGTTCAGAAAGTTCCAAATGAACAGTTCCTGTTCATTTAAGACAGAATCTCTGCCTCTGTCCACCACTGCAGCGTCAATGCCACAGCTGTTCTGACGTGAACCCTTTCAGCCAAAAAGGTTCCACTACGCTAGCATACCAGTCGGCAGCAGATCGCAGTATTTGGTCACAGTCCGCGTTGTTTCTGGAAGTCCAAATTGTCAGTCTCTATGCCGCAGATGGGTTAAAGTTCCAAAATCTGGGCAATTATACTCCAAGGTATTCTAGGTTTACACCCCTTGACATCACCAAATTTGTCAGACCACTCTGTCCCATTGGTCGCCCTTGATGGGATGAGCTGCTGTAGTAAGTAAAAAGTATACAGATCCAGAAGAATTAAGTAATCCATTACTCGTGATTTTCTTAGAGCCATTATAGGTTAGTCATACGATCATTGTAGCATTTAGAAAGTAGACGACTTTGTGCTCTCATCCTTTGTCTGTCAGTTCTCAAGCACTTGCTCTATGATGTAGCACTTTTGTGGCAAGTTTAATTGAGTGCGCTACAAATGTCAAAGAAGGCAACTGGAAGTTAGATCGCAAGTGGTAACTTTACGGAAAGTTCCCATAGGCTTCGGACTATTCAGTTCATAAGTTCATATTAGGAAAGGAAGCATAGTTGAGCCTTCATGAAATACAGCTCATACACGATGAAATTGTGCTGAAATGTGAATCTCACGTTACATAAAATAATGTATTAATCTTTCAATTAAACATATTAATATCACTTCAATAGGATCACAATTAATTCATGAAGTATAGGGTACTCATAAAACTTTTTAATATATCACTATCACTCACATAATTTTGTAATCTTGTTTTGCACATTTTACGTTATTAAAGCATTTATGTTTAAAAGCACATCAAAATAAATTTTTATCATAACCTCGTGCAGCACTTACTTTTCTTTTGTCATTTTCAGTGCCCACGTTACACATCCTAATATGCTATTCATCTTTAACATGTGAAGCATTTAATTCTCATATAGGAAATTTCTGTGTTATCATTATTTTCTAATCACAAGATCTCGTCATTTAGTTTGTTTAATTTTCACATCTACTTATTTAATGTTAAGTGTAACACAAAATAACTTATAACATTCTGTATGCTTTTACAATGCAGTATCTAAATCAGAACGACATTTTGCAGTTTTTCTTGAAACGTGGAGCCTAACACACGTTTTGTCATTTTCATGTAAAATGGTGTCACAAATCATTTCTGTGTAGTGAGAGGTAATACCTCTGTTATATCAACTCTGTGGGGCGCAGCTCATCGCAAGGTCTCGCTGTCTCACTCATTATCTGCTCAGGATGCCTACTTGTGTTATGTTATTTTTTATTGTTGTTAGCGCGCCTATGTTTTCATGCGCGTATAAACAGAAACAGAATACATTTCAGCCTGGATTGCTCGTTTTGATACTGCCCTCAGGAGTGTTTGGTTTCCGCCACCAGCAGGATGCTCTGCAGGTCTCACGGCAAAATGGATAGCTCGCTGAGTCACATCACATGTTGTTTCTCAGCAAGCCTCTGCTATTACAGCATTCCCCTTCCCATCGCATCTGCTTTATTTAAAGAACGGTTTTTGGCAGCAATCTAGCCAGCCTATTCCCTTTAGGTTAAGCAGCAACAGCCTCTGGGTGGGGATAATTATTCTTTATAACTCGCGCTTGACTTCAAGCAGTCAATTAAAAAAATGCGAAGCGATCATGGAATGTGGTCTCTCTTTTCTGTCCATGGCCTCAGGGAGTTTTGTATGCTTTTCTCCCATTATCCTTGATAGCAAACGCTTTGATGAGGTTTATAGACCGCTGCCAAGGGCTGAACCGGTTTTTAAAGACCCTGAACCCGAGTGGCGAGGGCCTTTAACAACATCTATAGCCAAAGGCATAAGGGCTGTAAGGCTATTAGAACATTCCATCCTCTAAGGGTTGAATGTTCTAAATTAATAAGAGAGAAACATGAAGACAAACATTGGAATGTTGGAGCTGTGGGCTTATACCAGCCATTACAAGCCCGGAGCTACTCCATTGTCATCAGTGGAGCTCTCAACATTCCAAGGTTTAAATTCTGATTTCTTTGGTCTGGATACGTTCATCCTGGTTTCCTCTGGTAGTATGACCAACGGTCAGGAATCGGTCCTTCCTCTGGTTCCTTCTCCTATAGTTCACTAATTGCTTTCTGTTAGGGCCCTTTGACATCTTCAGCTAAATACATGGAAATTGAACGGTTAGGTTTGGAAAGATTGGGTATTCCAGAAGGGCTGGTTGAGACAATTCAAGCATTTAGGAAAGTATCAACTCAGAGGTCTTATAATCAACATTGGCCATCATTTATAAAGTATTGTGAATCCAAACAGCTTGATGCTAGATCCCTTGTCCTGCCCCAATGTTTCAGTTGGCAGCTATTAAGGCATTCAGGGAAACTTGGAGGGGTGTTTCTGAATGTGAGTTTCCGGTGTCTAGATTTTTAGGTCTCGCCTGGCGTTAGCAGCGCGCATGCGCTGCTCTCACCATGCGAGGGCTTCTTGGAATCAATACGATTCCAGAAGCTCGCTTTCTGCTCCGCCCGTGTTTTCCATTGGTGCGCGTCATTTTGCGTCACCAATTATGCAAAACCGGGTGTTATAATTGTCCAGGAGGCTTTTTAGTCCCTCCTGGTTACCACCCTGTCCGCTTTTGGCCCTGCCCACCGGGATTGCATCTTTTACTTACTGGCGGCAGGAGACAGTGTCTCTTAGTTAGCCGCTAAGCACCTTTTTTTGGTATAGCTTTTCGCCGTCCCTCGCTGCTCGTCAGGCTTTGTTTCAACATCCCCCCCCCTCCTATATAAACGCAATGTCGGCGACCGTGCTTGTTTTATATAGTGTCTGTTATGTAAACCTGTGTCTTTGCAGCGCTATAAAGAAAGGGTGTGACAAACTCTAAACTCAAGGATGCTCCAGCCGACACAACGAGGCATGTTATAGCTGCAATGAAGGTAGTAAGGAGCGGGGCACAGCACGCAAGGTCTGCTCTAGCGCCTAGACACGACTTAGCTAGTCATCGAGACCTAGAGCGCCGGGTTACGGCTCTGCGTTAGAACCGCCATCCGCTGCCAGGTTCCCCACACTACTCTCGCAGGACTCCATGGGCATCGAAACACAAATAAAAGTGACATCGGCCAATATATAGGTAAACAGTTGCCCCCAAGCCTTACTGCCCTTTAAACACCAGAAACAGTATGTGCCGTGCACTGCACTCTCTTATTGCACACTGCAATTGAGTAATCCCTCCTGACTGCGAAAATATTCTGTAATAAAGCGCTTGATGCTAAGTTGCCGCCTGTTTCTAAGCGCTCTCTGTGTGGGCAGAGGAAGGAAGTGAACCACAACAAATGAAGAGATTTGCCCACGATCACTCAATGTTGCCAAGTGAAAATGCTGATCGAGCCTCCTGGGTCCAGAGTAGACATCTAAGTCAACGTGTACCGTATTATAACAAAAATATGTTTTTCTTTTTAGCGCTTTTTGCCACCAGCTGTTGCCTTGTAACGCGGCACATTACAAATGGACTCATGCCGTTCACCTCAAAAGTATCCCATATAAGTAACTTGATTGTGAGTCTCATATTATATAATCAATGCTGCGAGAATATTACCCCCACCCCACTCCGTAATGCCCCAAGCCACCCTGCGCATCAGTGCAGTGGGATTGACCAGGTATTCCATCCGGTTAGACCCGCACTACTTTCAGCCACCAACTAATTCAACAAGAGCAAAGTGTACCTGCAAACAAGCACCTTTTCACCTGGGAGTTGATAAATATGAACTTTGTTTGTGTGCAGTCATTTATTTAGTGTTTGACATTTGCATTTAGCCCGGGCTTTAAGTGGGCCGGGTCCTGCTGGTGTTTCTAAAAAGCAGCTGCTCAGACGGGCTCTCCATATTTGCTCGCACCCTCGGTAAAATAAATATACCTTAGCTCTGCCGCAAAGCCACCCTTCACTGCCATTGAGGTAACTTCAGAAAGGACTCGTTAAAGTTCTTTCACAGTCTCATCATTTCAGAAGTGAAGCATTTTCAATATTCTATACAACGAAGCCATAGTTGTTGCTTATTTATCTTATGCAACTTACAACCATTGACAAAGCCAATAGTGCTGACTAGTTACTTGTTGTATTATATATCTGGACTGGATGCAATGACAGAAGCTTTAAATTTATGTGTACTGAATGTGTGGTTGGAGTTTTACTATCATGTAAGAGCTCAACAGCTTATTTTACATTACACTGTTGTACATTTATTGTTTTTTCGGAAACAGTAATGCATTTGATATACATTTTTTTCAAGTGTTATAGTTTATTGAGTACTGAAGGGTTAACTGTGCATCAACAGGAAAGTGACTGTCACTTCAAGATGGCGACTAAATTTACTGGTGCGATGCGAGGCCAGCGAGAGCTGTGTAGTGCAAGGTCCGCCCTTACGTCTCCAGTGAGGTAGAAAGGGTCCTGAGCACAGTGCCCACTGCCGTCTGCCTCGGTAGCTTTCAGTACAGGCTTCACAGGCGGGCGATCGCGGTGCTTTGATTGTGGGAATGTGAACTCAAGGTAGTTACAGAGGCGGGAGGTGTGAGAGCATGCCCGTTTCTTACATGGAAATTCACGAGGATGCTGGGTTGTACGGGAGCATGCTTAAGGCTACCAGGCCGGAGCCGTCTGCCACCCTTCCTCCCCACCCCCTAAAAGGTAACAAGGCATTTTTGTTACCTCACACAGGTCCCTGCTCCTGATATGCCGTGATCACTGCACTGTGTATCTCTTGAAGCCGTAACATTACCCTTCGTATGCAAGGTTAACCGGCGATTTAGCAGCCTTTGGAAATGCTGGCACTCAGCTCTCCACCCGGCTGGATGCCATGAGTGCTCATTTGTTCAACTTTTATGGCTTCTCGTTTTGTCAGAGTGACAGACAGGGCGCCTTTCCCTTATGCAAAACAAGTGTCGGTCTTCTTGAGAAGCGCACTACCTGATACATATACAGCGATGCAACCTGTGTCCACCATGTACTAAATGCATTGAAATGAAAACTAAACACTCATACTTTTCCATCGGACTGTAGGTTTTAAACGATTGTTCCCGGACCAGAAAATCGCATGTGTTTTCAATGGCCTATCTTTAAGTTAACTGCAATCAAATTGCCTGTTTTGTTTCAAAACTGATTTAATAGTGCCCGTGACAGCCTTTCAAATCTACACATTCTGTAGAACGAGAATGTTGCATCAACATTGTTAGCTATGTAACAGAATGCAACAGACAGCTTTCGTTCGTTCATGTACTTATGTCTTTTTAACCAACCTCCAATATGCAAATTCATTTTGCATCTCACGACTTTCAAAGGAAAGACCACGAGTTTAGCAGGAAGTTGGTAGTTACGTCACTGTTTACAGCCCCATGCTATAGGATGTTCAAGTCGTGGTCAGGCTTATTCAAATGCAGTTGAAGCTAATTCGATTATCTGGAGTTTTTATGTGCATGCTCGCGTTCGGAACGTTGGTAACCCAAACGTGCATGGCCTTTTATACTTAATCTATGCTCATATTTATATACGCATGCATCCGTAATTGGTGATCTAGCCAAGTACTCAAACCTGTGTTGTGCAATGATCTGCAATTAAAAAAAGTAAAAAGCATAATAGAAATGCAAGATCACTTGGTAGACAATATCTTTTAAAATGGCTCCAAGTTTTTCTTTTCTTAATATGCAGGTAGAAAAACATCTAGTTCTGTCTCTATGGAAGATTGAACACGGGAAAAAAATAGAAATACGTAGTATTAAAGTGTCAGGCTGGTACCTATGCAGAATGTTAAGAAGGACAGTTTTTTCTTCTTTTTTAAAAAAAAGGACACAGTTTCGCAATAAAGCTTTAAACAATGCTAATATTTTTATCCGCGTGTATTGCACATGAGTGAGCCATAATATATGGCTTCTTACAGCCCCTAAACCCTTCAGGCATCCAGGTATCTTTGTACATTATATGAATTTCACAGCTTGAAGCCCTGACTAAATGACAGCATCTGACAGACTATTTAGAAGGTACTGGGCCATAAATAATTTAACCCCGCATCATGTCTTCCACGAGCACCCGTAGACACTAATATATTTTTCAAATCTTGTATTTTCAGTGATATCACTGCCGAGGGTCCCGATTTTAAATTAAAAACACAGTCTTGAACTATACCATTTCCCACTGAAAGGCAATATTTCTCTCCATGTGTTCCCATACCTGGCATGTTACCCAGTTTGGTGCTTACTTTCCCTCCATGTTAAAGAACAGGAGATGTTTCAGCACCCAGGCTAATGTGCTGCATAGCTAAATACATATAAGGTCCCAAAGGCGAGACCGATTGGATTGCAAATGCTTGTTTAAAGGAGTTCCTAATATTAGACCTAATATGAAAAATCTTTTACTTTCATGGGATTTACTCTTGGTGTTGGATGTCCTGAAAGGTCTTCCTTTTGAGCTTCTGGAATCGATGGATCTCAAATTTCTGACCTGGAAAGTATGTTCTTTTTGTTGCAATTACCACAGCCAAGATAATAGGATAATTGATGTATTTTTCAGCAAAGCATCCTTATCTTAGGATCCTTCTGGATAGTATTGTGCAGCAATTATGCCCAGCATTATCTCCAAAAGTTCCTTTCCTATCTAATTTACAGCAAGAAGTGATTCTTCCTGAATTTTTTCCCAATCCTCCTTATCTAGAGGAGCTGGAGTGGAATAGATTAGATGTTGGGAGGGTTGTTCTGATTTATTTAGAAAGGGTGTCTCAGTTCAGGTCTTCAGAGGCACTGTTTGTAAATTTTGGTGCTGCAGACAAAGGTTGATGTCCATCCAGGCAACTTATAAGTAGATGGCTATGATCTACTATTTCTTCAGCCTACTTGTGGAAAGGGGTTTCTCCTCCAGAGAGGATTAGGAGCAGTTCCACGAGGCGTATGGCTTTTTCCTTGGCTTCTCTAAAGGAAATTTGTAGTACTACCACATGGTCTACTCCTTCTACCTTTGTTAGACATTACCGACTTGATAATGTTGCTGACCAGCAAGATGTGTTTGGCGTTAAAGTGTTGTTAGCTATGAAGTATAATTGTGAATAGCACAATAAAACTTTGAATTGGTTTTCTGTTTTTGATGTGTTTTGTGATTATCATAATCATTTGACAGATAGCTTTGTCATTCCTCATTTCATGATGAGAGGAACAGGGAAGGGAACAAAGTGGTAATGCATAAATTACTTACTGGTATTGTCATTACTCTCAGTTCAAACTTCGCTGTACCGATCATTTAATCCTTTGTCCCCTCCCTTAATTTATATAAATGGTTGTGTTGGTCTTCTAGTTGAGCTTGGTATGTGACTGGCTGTTTCTAGGTGGGTGATCTCCTTGCAAAATGTGCATCAAAAGAGTGGAACAAGGTGCCGCATAAAGGCGAAGAGATCACTTTACGAAATATGCATGAAAAGAGTACAACAGTGTACAGTAAGAATGCAGATGGGGGGCAGCAATGGTTGCAATTACTCCGTGTTAATTGAGTTGACAGAAGAATCACCTCAGGTATGTTGTGTATAACATGTTGATGTCCTTTGCACTGAGATTTGATATATGGAATTTGTAGTGGAGTAATTGTTTTCATATATTTCTCCACACAGGTTTTTACAATGGCTTTTTGTGAAGTCTTGTGGGAGATCCACCAAAACACGTTGACGTATATTTTGTATAATGCAGGATCTGCTTGACATTGTAATATGGTAGAGGATTACCTTTGGGAAATGTTACGTATCATATATATATATATATCTATATATCAACACGTTCCACAAAGTCTGCCCAAAATCGCCGTACACCTGCCTTTATGTGTTGGTGCCAGCAGTGGCTGCAGTAAACCACGAAATATCCACGAATCGCTCAACACTTTGAGGAATGAGGCGGCACACCAATTCCAGATGGATAATTTATTAGCCAAAAAACAACAACGCGTTTCAGCCGGAAACGGCCTTTGTCAAGTTACCAAGTACTTCCTTAATCACCATTTTATGCCGGTGATGTCACAATAGACATAGAAAAGTTATTGTGGCGTGCATTACATAAATCATTAAATCACGATTGTATATTCAATTCATCATAGAAAGTGTTGCATGTAAATAGAACTGATATTAAATACTAGTTCCAATAAGAATGGTAAGCCATAATTATAACCATGCAAAACCACCGCTGCCGCTAAAATAATAAAAACAAACAAAATTCATTACGTATAGACAATCACATAAGAATTCACGTTGCCCCATCTACAATTCCTAATTCATTGCATGTGGAACAATAAAATTCTACATTTTTCTGGTGAATTCCATAATTGCCATTTGTACCACCTTTGATTTGCAAATCAATAAACATGGGGATAGATGTGACCCAATGTGATGTTATGTCCTAGTGGACACCTCCGGCACATATCAATAATGTGACTATACAAGTTCCCCCAAGAGACAATATGTATTTATCATGCATATTCCATAATTTATGCAAATCCCTGTTAAAAAACTTAGCAAGTGCTAATTCCATATCGAACTACTCAGGGAATTCATACGCCGAAGTGAGTAATTCATGAACTGATTACTGTTATGTGGGTCCTATCCATTAATGTAAGTTACATTAAAAAGCGGACAAGGCATGGCCTATATTACTACGTGTAGCATTTCATAATTGTTACTGTGTGACATCCTTCTATCTTGCATATATATATGTTTATCCGGAGTAATTACTCCATAACAACCCAGGTGACATACTTGGAAGAAATATAAAAGAAAATTCGTAATATGGTGTATTTACAATTCCTGTGAGTTTTCTAACGTGTTAATCACGCAGAGCGTGTCTAAATATATATTGACCTGTGTGGGGGCTATGGCCAGGACTGACCAGTCATCATATAGTGAACGGTTATGAAGAAATGTACAAGTGTACAGTACTCTAAACCAGAAGCCCACGTGAGCAATACACCTAAGGGGCAACCATTGCTTGTTCCGATATGCTTAAATAGCGTAAAAACTGTATACAAGATTAATGCATAGGCAAATGCCCATGGTCCATCGCCCAGAAACCCTTACTCCAATTTTCTTGTCTTTTTAAACATTATTGGGTGCACTTTCACACATGACCAAGGGGTTTCTGGGCAATGGACCATGGGTATTTGACCTATGCATTAATCTGGTGCAAAAAAGAGGTGGCATGGAATCCACGGCATGATAAATTTGTAGAAAAAATTATCAGTTGGACACGATTCATAGATGATTTATTAATCATCTGGGATGGAACGCAAGTGGAATTCCAGGAATACTTTGAAAGTCTGAATACCAGCATAACAAACTTAAAATTCACCTATGAGATCAGCAATGAAAAGGTGGTATTCCTGGATACAGATATATATATTAAAGACAACCAAATTCAAACCACACTCCATCGGAAAGTAACAGCCACAAATGCCACCTTGCAAGCAACAAGTTTCCACCAACCATCATTGATATCAAGCATTCCATATGGCGAATTCCTCCGAATTCGCAGAATCTGCAGTGAGGAGGAGGAGGAGTGGCAGAAACACAGCGCCACCACAACTGAAAGATTCATGAGCAGAAAATACAATCAAAACATGGTAAAGAGATGTTGGAATAGAGCGAACGAAAAATCTAGAGATGAATGTCTCATATCCAAAAGCAAGGAGAAGAAATCAGAACCCGAGCCAATAAGATTCATTATGGACTTCTCACAAGAATCAAAAGAAATATCTAATATCTTGAAAAAGAATTGGAAAATCTTGCAGTTGGACAATACGATAGGGAAATTAATGGGAAAACATCCAACCATTACCTACCGCAGAGCCAGAAATTTAAAAGATCGATTAGTACACAGCCATTTTAAAGGGAGAAAGAAGAATGACTCTTGGCTGAAAACTAAAGGCTTTGTCAAATGCCACAACTGCAAGGTTTGCCAGATTGCAAAACCTACAACAGAAGTCCTAATGGCAAACAAGAAAGTATGGAAGATCCGGGAACTCATAACTTGCAAAAGCCAATATACAGTGTATGTGATTGAGTGCCCCTGCCCATTCAAATATGTAGGCAGCACCATCTGTGAGCTGAAGAAAAGAGTACTGGAACACGTGCGTGCCACGATCAATAAGGACAGAAACAACGCAGTGGCCAAACATATGGAGCCCACAATGGGGATTGGAAGGCCCTAAAGTTTTTGGGAATAGAGACTGTGCCAATAAATGAACGAGGAGGCAATAGGGAGAAAATTATTCGCCAAAAAGAATCACGCCACATCCTGAATTTAAGAACTTTGACCCCATACGGCCTGAATCAATCTGAGGAATTATATATACATCCGTAACCCATAAACTGTCTCCCATACTCTAGAGAAAGAAAAAAAAGTTTGAATACCCGATGAGAAACAAATCAGTGAAAAAAATAGAAAAATACAATGGGACCTAACCAGTCCATATGGCAGAACAAACCCACCGGAGGGATTAAAATGAGAAACATAATGATGAACTTATCCCCACTGGAGGGATGTGTATATGAACACTGCCGTTTGAAAATAATATGTATTATTTGGACAAGTGTGAGCCATTTTATTCATTGATCGGTTTTGTGTAATAATATATATATAATTTTTGTTTCTTTTTGCACTTTCACTGTTTTTGTAAAAAAGAAAAAACGAAAAAAAATGTGTGTGTATATTATAACTCACAAATTTTAAGTCACAGTAACATGTAATATTGAATGGGAACTACGTTACCCATAATGCTTAGAGGCGCTTGTATTGACTGGCAGGAAATGACGCAACAGTGTTTAAACATAAAGGACAGGGTTTGTTCGCGCCAGAACATGACAGTGATCAAGGTATTATGTAATACCGAAACGCGTTGGTTGTTCGCCTGTATCCTGATCAAGTAATGAAGAAAATGGAAAAACTGCAAAAACTGCAAAAACTCTGGGAGAGTGCGACCCGTTCTTTCGGTGGTGAAGGAGTTGGAGTGATATAATAGTGGTTTGGTTCAACCGCGGAGGTCCCGCACCTGGATTGAGCGCCACAAACGCTGGACGAAAGTGAACCAATTGTGGAGGCTTTGGAAAGTCTAGCAGTGGTGTTCGCGACAAACGATAAGACATCAACACTGTAACGCCAAACAACTGGGAACACGCCGCTCGAATTGGTGATACCGAGGTAAGCGCGTGTAACTGTTTGAGAGGCTGATAAAGTGTAACAATTGTATAAAAGTGACCCGCGAGCAAGCAAAGTTGCGGGAAGTCGGCTACGCAGTGGGAGATGTTATAACAGTAGCAAAGTAAAATTGCAATAATGTTTCAATGAAAACAAGCAACTACAATAGCTATCAGGAGTGTTTAACGAATCCCAATCGCAGAGAGCAGTTAAAAAGTTTAAATAATCATCAGGAATCGAGGATATAACTCGAAGGTTATCAAGAGAAGGAGTTACAACAGGCGAAATATGGAGAAAAGGGAAGCAAAAAGACAGGAAATGTTAACAACAATGTTTGATAAAGGCAATATGGAAAAGGAGGTGGAAATGCAAAATGTGACAGGAAAAACGGACACTAAAAGTAAATTAAGGATGTGGGAAAAGTCAAGTAGAAAAGAAATCAACAAATCCTGGGAACTGATCACACTGAAAAAGTACCTAGAGGTGCAGCGTGTACCTAGAGGGCTCAGGATCATGCTAATGCCCAGTCATCAAGATGCCACAAATGAACTATTACAAGAGTGGGGCGAACATACTTTGAATTCATCACTGGGCTTAATAAACATTTTAGTAAAACACATCGAAATTGCATTACGAAAGACAAAAGAACAATTGCAAGAGGTGGAAAAAGAATTGTCATCTTTGAAATTGAACGTGGAAATGACGAAGTTCAGAGATGAACTGGAAAGCCAGATTGAAAAACATGAAGAAGTAGTGAGACAGCGGAAACCTACTAAATTTGTGCGTGATACTATTGATTATGCCGAAGGACGTATATTCACCTTTGCACGGAAATTTGACTCCTTTAAACAACATGCAACATTAAGCATCATGGCAAGTGCCTCCAGCAGTTTCTCCTCATTGACATCCACGGATCTAAGTGGAGGAGAAACGGAAACCCTGGCGGAGGGTGCAAAATTAACTTTTTTAGGAGACATGCGCCTTGTTTTACAACAAATGTTTAATCCAAACAACGGTCCAAGATATTGAAAAAATTCAATTTTTCACAAACAAATAACAATACAATTGTACATAGAAAAGAGACTGAAAATCAAAAAAAGAGAAGAAAGCCCTTATAAGAAATATCTTAAGAAAAATATACAAAATGTATTCAATATAAAAACAAATTATTCACATTGCGCTCAGAAGTATTAGTTGGTACACATAACAATTATTATACAATACAATACCAAACAAGTGGCAAACAAAGAAATCACATAAAAAGAAATTTTTCAGAACGACACTGAAACGACAAAAACAGAACAATGTGTCCTTCATTACTAGCGGCCACAGTTGCGTCGACGACGTTTTGACCTTTGTCATGAATACATGGTCATCATCAGGACATAAATTTTGCTGAGCATCCAAGAAAAAATCTATAAAATGCAAAGATAATTTACAAATAAATATGAATTTATAAAATTCCATATTTCTAAAAGGGCAGAAAAAAGATTAGAAAATTAAAATCCCAAGATTGAATTATATTAAAAAGCAATCCCAGAAAGTGAAAAAATCCAAGAAACCAAAGAGAATCTCAATAGCCTTGAAACGAAACATCCAACACACCAATGTGCCAAAATAATTAAACCGTCAGTGAAGAAAAAGAAGGAAGGGTGGTAGCCATCTGTCTCAAAGTTGTAATAAGGAAGTATAACATAACCTCCACTTACTTCAAGTCACACGATGGAGATGTGTGACAAATACCAATAGATTGGCACATCACCAATGCCAAATGGAAACTAAAAACAAAACGGAGAGTCAATCGAACAGACCACTCCAATATGTAATTGAAACCAAATTGCAACCCAAATAAACTTACGTCTTTAGTCAATGATGCGAGGTTGAAAGTAAATCCTTCATGAAATACTTTTCATAAAATATTTTTGTGTTGCCCCAGTGGCTGCATAAATAAATTGGCACGATTAACCACGGGCAAGGAGAACCAATCTCCTTTATATTTCACTCACACGTAGTGGCTAAAAGTAAAAGATATAAGGGTAAATAACCTGCTCCCTACTTTTTAAAGACAAATAAAACTCAGACATACTTTTTACGGGCACTGAGAGTCAACACTAAACTAGAAACAAATTGATGTTACAAGCATTCGATTAGTTTACACTATTTTCAAACTTTCCTGCGGTCTATAATTACTCAGACCGCAATGAAAAACCCCCCAGGGCAGTCTAGAACGATTACTTTAAGCGCAAATGGAAACAAACATTGGACCCAGTATATTGAATGGCTTTACAATATTATAACACCACACTGCCGGTTCCCAAAGTCCCGAGCGATCTTTAATTGCTCTAGCAGGAATACACCTCTATCGGCATACTAAACAAGAGGCCGTTCATATTTCACTCACCGAATAACGTCACCCACTCGACATCAAAGTACGGAAGCAGCAATAGCCTCACCGTACCTGTTTTAAATACACAACAGAACCCGGAAGTAATCATTAGAGGGCAGATAGAGAGAAAGGACTCACCGGTGCTAACCCGTCCCGCGCCATCTTGGAGTGGTCCCAAACTAAGCTTGTATTACACCCGGAAGGTTTCAACGGGTAAAAATAACTTCATTCTTTTCAAGCGGAGGAAAAGAGGGAATCACAAATGCCGCCAATTACCACTATGCGGCAAACTTCTAACGTCTTCCTATGACAACTCAAAGGAAGACGACCTCAATAAAACATCTGCGCCATCTTTAAATAATAAAACGAAAACGAGTGAATCAAAAAATAAAGCAGAAAGTAAAGAATAAGCCATAAGACAATCCCCAAATTAAAAATAGAGAATAAGAAAATACTGCAAGAAAGGAAAAGCAATACATTTTTTCAACAGTTACTCAATAACATTGAAAGTAATAAAACTTTTTAGCATCCAAATTACACACAAATGATTAAACAAAGTCAACCTTATTACATTAACATGGCGCATCGTTAAGTGTCGATCATAGATAACAATCCAATTTACAATTCAATAAGATGCAATCATACAATTCAATTACTACTCCATATTTTGTAAGGAACTAATCCATGTTGACTCTCAGTGCCCGTAAAAAAGTATGTCTGAGTTTTATTTGTCTTTAAAAAGTAGGGAGCAGGTTATTTACCCTTATAGCTTTTACTTTTAGCCACTACGTGTGAGTGAAATATAATGGAGATTGGTTCTCCTTGCCCGTGGTTAATCGTGCCAATTTATTTATGCAGCCACTGGGGCAACACAAAAATATTTTATGAAAAGTATTTCATGAAGGATTTACTTTCAACCTCGCATCATTGACTAAAGACATAAGTTTATTTGGGTTGCAATTTGGTTTCAATTACATATTGGAGTGGTCTGTTCGATTGACTCTCCGTTTTGTTTTTAGTTTCCATTTGGCATTGGTGATGTGCCAATCTATTGGTATTTGTCACACATCTCCATCGTGTGACTTGAAGTAAGTGGAGGTTATGTTATACTTCCTTATTACAACTTTGAGACAGATGGCTACCACCCTTCCTTCTTTTTCTTCACTGACGGTTTAATTATTTTGGCACATTGGTGTGTTGGATGTTTCGTTTCAAGGCTATTGAGATTCTCTTTGGTTTCTTGGATTTTTCACTTTCTGGGATTGCTTTTTAATATAATTCAATTTTGGGATTTTAATTTTCTAATCTTTTTCTGCCCTTTTAGAAATATGGAATTTTATAAATTCATATTTATTTGTAAATTATCTTTGCATTTTATAGATTTTTTCTTGGATGCTCAGCAAAATTTATGTCCTGATGATGACCATGTATTCATGACAAAGGTCGAAACGTCGTCGACGCAACTGTGGCCGCTAGTAATGAAGGACACATTGTTCTGTTTTTGTCGTTTCAGTGTCGTTCTGAAAAATTTCTTTTTATGTGATTTCTTTGTTTGCCACTTGTTTGGTATTGTATTGTATAATAATTGTTATGTGTACCAACTAATACTTCTGAGCGCAATGTGAATAATTTGTTTTTATATTGAATAAATTTTGTATATTTTTCTTAAGATATTTCTTATAAGGGCTTTCTTCTCTTTTTTTTTGATTTTCAGTCTCTTTTCTATGTACAATTGTATTGTTATTTGTTTGTGAAAAATTGAATTTTTTCAATATCTTGGACCGTTGTTTGGATTAAACACTGATTGCCCCTGGTTCAGGTGTATAGGGTTGCCCCTGTGGTTGTTAATGATTGTTTTACAACAAAGGCAGTGGGAACAAAACCGGATGGCACAACAACAATGGGGAAGGGGAAGAGGACGTCAATGGCCCCCAAAAAACCGCAACGAAGAGGAAAAAGGTGCAAGCGGGTCATCCGAAAAAATAGGAACCACATCGAGGAGCATGAGGCAGAGGAAGGATCATTAACAGATGAGCTGCAAGTGGTAAATCTGTCTAAACGGGAAATATCAGAAGCAGAAACATCGCTATTAAAACGAGGCATAAATTTCTGTCCCACACAAAAAATGGACCTGGCTCAAACAAGGATTGACTTATACTTATATATTAGGAAAATAAAACTTACTAAATTCTTTTTGGAAAATCAAAATAAAATGAAACCAGTTGAAACAACGGAACAACCAGTGTCAACTTTGTTAGCGAAAGAATCAGAGGATTTACTAACCTTGCTTAATTTGAAAGCACAAGAGGGGGAGGATATCTCCCTACAAACCGCATGCTCTCAATTAGGAGCTGGCCTGAGTGAAAAACGACCTAAATCCAAATTTTACCCACAGTTGGCACCAGGGAATAAAGTGGATTTGTTCCAGGAGGCAATCATTCAGGATTTATACAAACTTAAAAAATCAAAATACAAGGATAATCTAACAAAAGTAGAAAGAGAAGCCCTGGAAAATCTCTCAAGGGATGATCAAATTGAAATTAAAATAGCGGATAAGGGCGGAAACGTAGTGATTTTGGATCGTGTGGCATACACTACGGAGGCGCACCGCCAATTGAGAGATACAAAATACTACGAAAGATTCAAAGTGAATCCGACAATGTTGACAAAGAGAGGCATGGATGAAAAAATCATGGAATGGACATCAAAAAATTTACTTGACGAAGAGGAGCGTAAATATTTAACTGTGGATCATCCAGTGATGGCCACAATCTATTTCCTCCCGAAATTGCACAAGGACTCCAAAAAGCCACCGGGGCGACCAATCTTATCTGCAAAGGGCTCTTTGTTAGAGCCAATAGCAAATTATATTGACTATTTCTTGATGCCATATGTAGCGAAACTCAGCTCATATATAAAAGATACGAGTGATTTGCTCAGAACCCTACAAAATACACCATGGCAGGAAACATATCATCTAATCACAATGGATGTTATAGCGCTCTATACGAATATAGATAATGCCTTGGGACTAAAAGCATGTAACTTCTTCCTACAAGAGAGGAATATCCATTATAGTGACCACAATGGAATGTTAGCGGAAATTATATCATGTTGTCTATCAAAAAACATCTTTTTATTTGGCGAAGAAGTATACCGCCAAAATAATGGGACCGCAATGGGATTTTCTTTTAGTCCCAGTTATGCCTGTTTAGTAATGGGATGGTGGGGAAAAGAGGTAGCATGGAATCCACGGCATGATAAATTTGTAGAAAAAATTATCAGTTGGACACGATTCATAGATGATTTATTAATCATCTGGGATGGAATGCAAGTGGAATTCCAGGAATACTTTGAAAGTCTGAATACCAGCATAACAAACTTAAAATTCACCTATGATATCCGCAATGAAAAGGTGGTATTCCTGGATACAGATATATATTAAAGACCATCAAATTCAAACCACACTCCATCGGAAAGTAACAGCCACAAATGCCACCTTGCAAGCAACAAGTTTCCACCAACCATCATTGATATCAAGCATTCCATATGGCGAATTCCTCAGAATTCGCAGAAACTGCAGTGAGGAGGAGGAGTGGCAGAAACACAGCGCCACCACTACTGAAAGATTCAAAAGCAGAAAATACAATCAAAACATGGTAAAGAGATGTTGGAATAGAGCGAACGAAAAATCTAGAGATGAATGTCTCATATCCAAAAGCAAGGAGAAGAAATCAGAACCCGAGCCTATAAGATTAATTATGGACTTCTCACAAGAATCAAAAGAAATATCTAATATCTTGAAAAAGAATTGGAAAATCTGCAGTTGGCTAATACGATAGGGAACTTAATGGGAAAACATCCAACCATTACCTACCGCAGAGCCAGAAATTTAAAAGATCGATTAGTACACAGCCATTTTAAAGGGAGAAAGAAGAATAACTCTTGGCTGAAAACTAAAGGCTTTGTCAAATGCCAAAACTGCAAGGTTTGCCAGATTGCGAAACCTTCAACAGAAGTCCTAATGGCAAACAAGAAAGTATGGAAGATCCGGGAACTCATAACTTGCAAAAGCCAATATACAGTGTATGTGATTGAGTGCCGCTGCCCATTCAAATATGTAGGCAGCACCATCTGTGAGCTGAAGAAAAGAGTACTGGAACACGTGCGTGCCACGATCAATAAGGACAGAAACAACGCAGTGGCCAAACACATGGAGCTACACCACAATGGGGATTGGAAGGCCCTAAAGTTTTTGGGAATAGAGACTGTGCCAATAAATGAACGAGGAGGCAATAGGGAGAAAATTCTTCGCCAAAAAGAATCACGCCACATCCTGAATTTAAGAACTTTGACCCCATACGGCCTGAATCAATCTGAGGAATTATATATACATCTGTAACCCATAAACTGTCTCCCATACTCTAGAGAAAGGAAAAAAAAGTTGGAATACAACATGAGAAACAAATCAGTGAAAAAAATAGAATAATACAATGGGCCCTAACCAGTCCATATGGCGGAACAAACCCACCAGAGGGATTAAAATGAGAAACATAATGATGAACTTATCCCCACTGGAGGGATGTGTATATGAACACTGCAGTTTGAAAATAATATGTATTATTTGGACAAGTGTGAGCCGTTTTATTCATTGATCGGTTTTGTGTAATAATATATATATAATTTTTGTTTCTTTTTGCACTTTCACTGTTTTTGTAAAAAAGAAAAAAAGAAAAAATGTTTGTGTGTATATTATAACTCACAAATTTTAAGTCACAGTAACATGTAATATTGAATGGGAACTACGTTACCTATAATGCTTAGAGGTGCTTGTATTGTCTGGCAGGAAATGACGCAACAGTGTTTAAACATAAAGGACAGGGTTTGCTCGCGCCAGAACATGACCGTGATCAAGGTATTATGTAATACTGAAACGCGATGGTTGTTCACCTGTATCCTGATCAAGTAATGAAGAAAATGGAAAAATAAAAAAACTGCAAAAACTCTGGGAGAGTGCGACCGACCCGTTCTTTCGGTGGTGAAGGAGTTGGATATATATATATATATATATATATATATATATATATATATTCACTGAAAAAACCACAGGTTTCAGGGACGTTATAGTTAGTTGGACATTTCACTCGTACAAAACCAGAGAAATTCGGCCGTTATAGTTAGTTGAGCTAACTATAACTCGCGCCCCCGCAATGCACTGCTGATGACGTCACATATTACATCAGGGGGTCAGGGTGTTTCTACCCTGCCCCCTTTTCTTGTTTTTCAACCTTTTTTTTTTTACTCTTTTCTTGTGACTCGGTTACCGAGTCACAAGATGGCTGCCAACACTTCCTGGTTTGGAGTGTTGGCAGCCAATCAGAGTGAAGCTCGTGCTCGGGAGGAGTCGCGACTCCTCCTCGGTGCTCAGATATCGATATTTTTCTTTTTTTTATTTCTCAGGAACTACTGAACGGATTTACACCATTTAAAAAAAAGGTCGCTTTCTGAACCAAAAGCTAACTTTTTGCCAAATTTGGTGTAATTCCGTTCAGCAGTTCGGGCTGTATCCGTGTCTAAAATGTCCTATTGAAATTAACATGGGGAAAACGCGTTTTGGGACCCCCTTTTTTCTCGGCCCCCGCTTGACGAATCACCCCAAAACTTTTAAGACAGGAGCTGACCGGAGCGCCCCATTAGTTTTGAAAATTTCGCGAAGTTTCGTCAACCGGCACCAAAGATATTGGCAAAACAAAAAACGCTTTTTGAATAGAAACGAGGTCCTACTATAACTACCTACTGGCGACCGCCCGTAGGTAATATATATGTTTTGATCATGGTGGACCAGCACCACTTGAATAGGTATATGTGCAGTTCAGTATGTCTTGTATTGTCTCCCCTTTGTCCTCTCTTGAAATTGTTTGTGTTTTTAAAAAAAAGAAATGTTTTAACTGTTATTAAATGCTTGCGTCGTATAATATTGTGGGGAGGCAGTCAATGCATGCACAGTGTAAATTTAATGCTGTTGAGCCTTCCTTGGGTGGAAATGTGGTTTTCTTTATAATATTAGAATAAAATGTGGAATTGTTACTATACAATGATGTATATGAAAAAGTTTTAACTCCTGTGTGGAAATTATTAAGAAATTAAAACTTTGTGCAAATTTGATATTGACGTGGTAGGAGTTTATGGGTGCACACATTTGAGGTTTGAGTGAAGACTGCGGATTGACTGTCTGAAGATTTATAGGTGATTTGCTTCCCCGAGGGGAGGACTGATTTGACTCTTTCTAGGTAGGACAAAGCTATATATAGCAGGGGGAAAGGAGGAGAGTGCGGTAGGTTTGCTGTTACTGGAATTTGTGCTTGGAGAAGGCGTCTGTGGAGGCATGAATACCTTGTTTAGTAATGATCAGATCAGGGAAGTTTGGACAGAGTAATAACATTACTGGTAAGTAATTTATTCTTTAAAACAAAAGGGCCTGTCGGTTTTGGGTCACTTGAGATTGGGGGAATTCAACATCTGGAAAAACGAAACGTAAAAGTAAGACACCTGGACAAAACAAATGACATGTAATGGGTACAGTTCAGAAGAGAGTTAGGGGTTTTCATTCTTCAAGAAATACTAAATTACACTTTTTGAATACCTCATCACTGGTTTCTTTCTTTTTTTTTTTAGAAACTGCAAGCTGGCAATATGCCAATGAGATGCTGTTCAATTTTCATGTAAACTGTTGTTGTGTAAAACACCCCTGTGTAGTATGTAACATTCCTTATATAAAATTGATGTCAAATTGTTTTTATGTAAACTACTCTCACACGAATGAAATTTTTCTCATATATAGCGCACATCGAGTCTTGTTTGTATTATATAGAACACAAACACGATAAATAAATGTGGTACTTACTGTAATACTGAACTATACTGATTTGCTGATCCAAAGTGATTACTGTTAGCGGCAAGTAACTTTGGCAATGTTCAAAAAGACTCTGCAATTTAATGGTAGGAACAGCTGATACTTTGGGGTATATTTACAAGGGAATAGCGCCACCAGGACGCCACGTTTAGCGACGTTCTGGTTGCGCTATGTCTTTCTCAATATTTGCAATGCAGAGTTAAGCCACTTTTTGTGGTTTAACGCCGCCTTGTAAATACGACCCCTTTGCATGCATCACCTTGCGTGCTAGGGGCGTGCAATTGGTGTTGCTGTGGGCATTCCACTGAAACACCCATTGCATTTTGACGCTGCCTAGATTTACAAGGATGTGCAAATATGAGGCAGCATCAAAAACTAACACCATGCAATATCAGGCGTTAGAATGGCAAAACGAGGAGAAATAGTTTTATTTCTCCTTGTTTTTGCTTTTTCTATTTGTGGTGCATTTTGCAGCACACACAGAAGTAACAAATCGCCATTATTGATTGTTTATGTGCATGAAGGGACACCTTGCAGACAAGCAACAACAGAGTCTAACACCTCTTAATATTTCTTAAAGATTAAAAATGTGGCTATTGTTTTATTGGAAATACCTTGTTCATGTTTTTTTAATTGCACCGTATCTTTCTTGACTTCCCGGTCTGCTGCGGGATTTTCCCGATTGAGCAGAGGAAGTCATCCAACCCTCACATCCGGTCCTGTGCTGTAGGGGCCAATTAGCAGGCTAGTCATTTGGAGCCTGACTACTTAAACAGATGCCGGCACGGATGCGCAGTAGACCTTGCAGGCAAGCAACAACAGAGTCTAACACCGCTCAATATTTCTTAAAGATTTAAAATGTGGCTATTGTTTATTGGAAATACCTTGTTCATGGTTTTTTAATTGTGCTGTATCTTTCTTGACTTCCCGGTCTGCCGCTGGATTTTCCCGATTGAGCAGCGAAAGTCATTCCACCCTCACATCCGGTCCTGCGCTGTAGGGGCCAATTAGCAGGCTAGCCGTTTGGAGCCTGACTACTTGAACAGAGGCTGGCACAAACGTGTAGTGGACACCCATAGCAGGCGCGCCACAGGCACGCCGCAGGCACACTGAGCGCCCACCAAGGCAAGCGCGTCTGCGCCTGTCCGAGCCTGACCGTCGCTAGACGCCAGGATTCCTACTCAGATTCCACCAGATGTAAGTCGTGCAAAACTCGCATATTCTTCCGCACCTCTCTACAATATTTATGAGCAGCGTCATTGCTCAGTATCCCTGGAGCAGTGTTGTATGCATAGTTTTCCTCAAGTTTTAATGGGTCCTTTAAGCTGTATAAACTGCAAATTCAGCCGTATTGTTGACTATTGTGAAGATGTAAAGGGGAGTGAGGAGTCAATAACTAATGTGTGTGCCCCCACTATAGTTTCAGCCTCAAGTAACCCTAGTGTGGATGCCTCTGCTCTGCCACTCCAAAACACATGTCTATTTAATAGTTTTTTATGTAAATTTAGGTCCCTACCTAAACATTCGACTGAATGTTTGGGATCATTTTGCTTCTTTTTTTTTTTTAAAACCAGAAATAGGCTTTTTAACAGAAACTTGGTTAAGCCCTATCTCATTACCAGACATAACGTTGGTTCTCCCCGATTACTATCAACTTCTGAAAGATTAGGTAAAGTTGTGGGAGGCATTGCTATTGTCTTTCAAGAAACAATCCAGGTTTCTATTATAGACTCCATAAGTGTAGACTGGAAAGAAAGCTGTATTTTTACATTGGAATTCATTTCTTAAGATTGTTGGAAGGATGCTCTGCTCTATCGGCCGCCTGGCCCAAAAAAAGATTTTAATCATCGCCTGACCAAATCCTTAGTGACTTATGTGTTGTCATCACAACAATTTCTCCTGCTTGGGGAGTTTAATTATCATGGAGAAGAGTTTGTGGACATGGAAGTAGCGCAACTTTTATCAGACTTAAAGGCTTTAGGACTGCAACAAAAGATTAAAGGCCCTACTCACTTGGGGGGGTCACACTCTGGACTTAATCTTCACCACCTCTAATGCACTGACCTGTGGACCCCCCCTGCCTCTGACATGACGTAACCACTCACAAATCTGCTTTCAAATACCAAAAGCTGAGATGTCTGAGAAATCAAATCTGAGCAAAAGAGAGTCTCACGTCAATGGCAGCACATTACTCCTAATACTTTCACTGAAAAATGTGATTTCTCTGTAACCTCAAAGGACCAAGATATAAATCACACCTTAGCGGACCACTATAAGGCTTTAAATTCTGCCTTTCATAAAATTGCTCCCTATAAAATGCACTCTAACAATAAACACAGAACTCATGCACTCTGGTATACTCCAGAGTTGAGACAGGAAAAGTCACTGTTTAAAAAGCTGAAAAGACGGTGACGTTTGACTAACAACCCTTGCAACAGAGAGGCATGTAAAAGAGAACTTACTAAATACCATTGAACTATAAAAACTGCTCGCAAAATCTATATTACTAATCAAATTAGTATCACTAGAAATTCTTCCAAAGAGCTTTTTAAAGTCTTAAATGACTTTATTAATCCCCAGGCCTATTCTCAGACGATTCAAACTTCTCAGCAACTGTGTAACTCTTTGGCTGATTACTTCGAGGATAAAATCATGAAAATGTACCGAAACTTTGCCTCACCTTCTAATTAGCCTTCAGCGAAGCTGAATTTTAATTACCCTCCCGTGAAAGATGCACACAGCCTGGGAAAGTTTAACGCTCTTGATGTTGAACAAATTCAAGAGGCCATAAACAAGGCTAAATCCAGATCTCCTTCTGATCCGTGTCCGGCTAGGATCTCTGTGAGTTTTGCAATGCAGATCTCGTCAGCTATTAGTTCCCTGTTTAATGCGACAATAGAGACAGGGAAATTCCTTATGGCCTGGAAATCTGCACAGACCATGCCTATAAAAAAAAAAAGGCCGATTTAGATCCCTCAATCCTTTCTAATTATCGGCCAATTTCTTACTTCCATTTCTAGGTAAGATTCTGGAAGGTCCCATCAACAAACAGCTGACAGACTACTTGAAGGAAAATAATATCTTGGACCCTTCTCAATCTGTGTTTAGGTCGGAGCACAGCACAGAGATGGCCTTGGTTACCGTGGCAGATTCCATAAGATTTTCCTTGAATGCTAACCTCACCTCTATGCTTGTGCTCTTGGACGTGTCTGCAGGTTTTGACACTGTGTCACATGATAAGCTGTTGCTTAGGCTAAATGAGATAGGGATATATGGGACTGCACTGAAATGGTTCCAAGATCAATTGTCTAACAGATCTCAGGTGATCTCATTGGGCGACTTTAAGTCACGCACTATGACGATTGACAAAGATGTACCCCAGGAATCTTGCTTGTGTCCCACCTTGTTCAATATATATGTGGCCCCATTAGCCACACTCATTAGATCTTTCGACATTGAAATCTTGTCATACGCCGATGATACGCAGTTGGTCATCTCCTTTGACAACAAGGTGGACAAAGTGAAGGAACTTTTCTCAAATGGGATGAAAGCGGTGGCAGAGTGGATGACTGAGAACTACCTTCAGCTTAATCCTGGAAAGACTGAGGTTATGCTTTTTGGAAAAGCCCAACAAATATGGACTCTAGATTGGTGGCCACCTGAGCTAGGGAGTGATCCCACTCCCTGTCAGGTCGTAAAAAATCTTGCCATTAAACTGGATCAAGCCCTAATAATGACGGACCAGGTCCTATCAATTACAGGTACCTGCACTTACGGCTTGTTAGAAATAGGGGTCTCTAGTTGGCAATGGTTTGCACCTTTTGCCAAGTAGGGACCCTTATTCCTAGTTAGGGTAAGGGAGGATACACTTCTAAAATAACCCCTGCTTACCCCCTTGGTAGCTTGGCATGAGCAGACATGCTTATCTCAGAGGCAGTGTGTAAAGCATTTGTGCATGCATACAGTAACACAGTGAAAACACTACAAATGGACACCACACCAGTTTAGAAAAATAAGTAATTTTTTATCTAAACCAAACAAAACTAAAAACAACAAAAATCCAACATACAATACTGAAAAATAGGTATTTTGCAAGATAACCTTTAAATTGCAAAAATATCTCAAAAACACAGTTCTTCTGAGTTGGTAGCTCCAGCCGGGGCTACCACGATGCTGAAAACGACAGAGTCTAACAGTTCCAGCCAACCGCGTTGGTACTGGTCAGCTGTAGTGTGACAGACTCGTAGACAGTACTTTTTTCATTGTGGCTGATCCCGTTGGTACGAGTTGGTCGGGGCAACTGTTGTGGTTGCGCTGTGAAGTGAAGCGGTGCAGCGTGCAGTGCCCTCGCTGCGCGGTGCAAGCAGCGGCTCGGAGACGGTCGCCCAGCAGCTGCTCTTCTCCTCTGTGGTGACTGAAACCAGCGGTTCCAGAGACGGTGCCCAGAGGGATGGTGAAGTCTTTGCTGTTCCTGAGACTCCTTAAACAGGGGACAAGCTCTACCTCAAGCCCTTGGAGATACTTTTCAAGAAGGATACACACACAGTTCCTCTCCTTGGCAGAAACGGATACTGCAGGCCAACCCCAGACAGCACACAGCAAAGGGGCAGTACTTCTCCTGCAGCTTTTCCCAGCTCTTCTCCTTGCCAGAGGTATTCCAGAAGTAATCTAAAGTTCTGGGGTCTGGGCCCCAATATTTATACAGCATATACAGCATACAGACTGTTGTGAAATGATCAGTGACTTCTTTATAGACAAAATAAACTCTATCTACTCCTCTTTTAACACAAATGCCCCAACTGACTCCAACAGCTGGGTAAACACGGATCCTCTTCCTAATACCACAGCACAGTTGGGCAGTTTCGTCCCTTTCTCCCAAGATGAAGTAGCCAAAACTATGGGGGAAGTCAAGTCTGGCTCTCCCCTCGACCCCTGTCCTCACTTCATCTTCTCACAAATTATCCCCACCCTCTGCCCCTATGTTACGGAGCTCTTCAATAGATCACTTGAGACAGCAGTATTCCCGGAGGCCTGGAAACATGCAATAGTCACTCCCCTGCTTAAAAAAGAAGGTGTAGATGTGACAAATCCAGCAAATTATAGGCCAATATCCCTACTTCCATTTCTCTCCAAAGTAATGGAGAAAATGGTCAACAGACAGCTGTCTGCTTATCTGGAATCTAATGGCCTTCTGGACCCATCTCAGACAGGCTTCAGGGCCACAAATAGCACGGAGAAGACCCTGCTGGCCGTGTTTGACAATATAAGAGCACTTCTGAATCAGGGCAAGGTAGTTGCCCTGATCCTATTGGACCTGTCAGCAGCATTTGACACGGTCTCCCATCAGCTCTTACTTCACAATCTCCACGGAAAAGGAATACATGCCAAAGCACTCCAATGGCTCAATTCATTCCTCAGCAACAGGAAACAAACATTACAACTGGGCGCTTTTTCTTCCAAACCAAAAATTCAGAGCTGTGGTGTCCCCCAGGGAGCTTCTCTTAGCCCCACCCTTTTTAATGCTTATGTTTCACCACTGGCAAAAATTGGCTCTAAATGGGGCTTCGATATTTGCTCATATGCAGACGATACGCAATTAACAATAGCCATTGGTAATGACCACGAGAGCACAAGGACCAAGCTTAACAATTGCCTTACTGAAATGGCAGCATGGATGTCCGATCACTGTCTCAAGCTTAATGCTGACAAATCTGAGATCCTGCTTTTTGGTGGAGCCACCACATTTGGGACGCTTCATGGTGGCCCCACTCTTTAGGACACGCTCCAGAGCCCAAGAGGTGTGCTAAGAACTTGGGCGTCCTCATGGATGACAAACTATCCATGCAGGATCACGTACGGACCCTCTGCGGGAAAAGTTTCGCCTTACTAAAACTCCTAAAAAGGCTTTTTCCCTGGATCCCTTTGGAAGATAGGAGGACAGTCACCCAAGCATTGCTTGTTAGCAGAATGGACTACGGTAATGCCCTGTTTGTGGGCATGCCAGACTACCTGTTTAAACGTCTCCAGGTAGTACAAAACGCTGCAGCTAAACTGGTCTGCAATAAGGGCAGACTAAGCTCAGCTACTGAATGCCTGAAACAACTTCATTGGCTGCCGGTGCGCCAAAGAGCACGATTTAAGCTCCTGGGGCATACCTTTAAGGCACTACACCGCATCGGTCCCAAAATTCTCCAAGATAAAATCCGATTCTACACCCCTCCTAGATGCTTACGGTCACAGCATCTTGCGCTTGCAGAATCAAAAAGGATCAAAAAGGCTAAAACCGGGGGACGCACCTTCTTGCACCTCGCGGCCTTACACTGGAATGGGCTGCCAGTCGAACTTCGACTCATCAATGACTTTAACACCTTCAGAAAAAAATTAAAAACACATTTATTTCCCACCTAAGCAGATCCTTACTTCCTCCGGCCCTTCTTTTCAGCACCAGATCTCGCCTCCTCAGCGCCGTGATATCCCGTTGGGATGAATGTAGCGCTATATAAATAAATAAATAAATACATTTCTCTTTGTTCTCTTGAGGCAGAGAGGCTCTTTGCTCAGTCAAAACCAGTTCTGTCTTCTCTGGTCCAGCTTCCCGGCAGGAGGTGGAGACAGCATTGTGTAAGGCAGACCAGGCCCATTCAGGTGCAAGGAAATCTCCTCCCCCTACTCTAAATACAGCCCAGGTCTATTCAGCGCAGCTCTAACTCATTCAGGAAATGCAGGACACACATCAACCCCCGTGGCTGTCTGAGAGAATGCCCCTCTCCAGCCCCTGTCACTCCAAAGCCAGACAGTCAATCCACAAACCAGCAGAGGCACCCAGGATGGCTAAACAAGAAAATACCCACTTTCTAAAAGTGGTATTTTCAAACACACAATATAAAAGTCATCTTTACTAAAAGATGCATTTCTATATTCGAGTTCAGGCATACTAAACTCCATCTTTCTATCTTGTCCCAATGGGAAGTTATATTTATAAAATGTTATAAATAGACTCCCATTCTATCCTATTGGACATCTAGCCTTTCCATAGTGAAAAACGAAATACACTGTATTTCACTGTCAGGACATGTCACACACACCAGTACATGTCACACACACCAGTACATGTCCTACCTTTCACATACACTGCACACTGCCCACAGGGGTACTTTGGGCCTACCTTAGGAGTGACTTACATGTAATAAAAGGAAAGGTTAGGGCCTGGCAAGTGGATGCACTTGCCAGGTCGACATGGCAGTAGAGACTGCGCGCAGACACAGCAGTAGCAGGTCTGAGAACCCTTTGAAAGGCTGCTTGTGTGAGTGGCACAATCAGCGCTGTAGGTCCACTAGCAGCATTTGATTTACAGGCCCTGGGCACACACAGCTCACTGTACTAGGGACTTAGTAGTAAATCAAATAAGCCAATCATGGAAACATCAATCCATAATAACAATTTACACATAGAGCATATGCATTTTAGCACTGATCAGCAGTGGTAAAGTGCCCAGAGTCCTAACACCAACAAAAACAGGGTCACAAACAGGAGGCTAAAAAGCAAAACGTCTGGGGATAAACCCACTGAAAAAGCCAAGTCTAACACGGCTACTAAGGAAAGCCTTGCCTTTTCTTCCGCTTGGGGCTAGGAAAACCCTGGTACAGGCTCTTGTCAGCAGGCTTGACTAGGGCAATGCTCTTCTGGCTTCTGCCAACGAGACCCTACTCTCTAAATTACAGGTCATGTAGAACACCGCTGCAAGACTGATCTGGAAGGAAGATTTTAATCTTCCTTCCAGATCTGCATCACTCCCACTTTTAAGAGCATTACATTGGCTACCGGTCAGAAAGAGAATTATATTCAAGATCTGCTGCCTCACCCACAGAGATTTAGAGGAGAAAGGGCCAAGATACCTACACTAAAAGCTTAAACGATATCTCCCTGTCAGAAATTTACATTTAATAAGAATAAGAGCTTCTTACTATTCCCCGCAACGTTTAAGGTGTGGAGACAAACCCCTCTCTTATTTGTCCCCTACCTACTGGAATTGGTTATCTTTCTATAGTCTCATACGCTCTGAATACACCAAATGTAAGAAATTATTGAAAACCTTTCTATTTTAACTCTGTTGTTTCTGGCCCTGTTGTAGTGACCTTCTGCTGTGCTGAGATACCTCGTTGGGGTGATTCATGCGCGATATCAAATCAAAATAACATAACATAAACAATCATTCCCTGCAACACAGGCACTCTTGCACAGTGGTGCAAGGGTGCCTGATTGGCGCTAGGCAGCTAATTTTAGAACCAATGCAAGCGAAAACACAGGGGTGCGCTGTATTGTTGTAAATACGGCGCAACCCTGCATATTGGAAATGTTGGAGCGTGGCGCTGCCAAATTTGGCACAGCTCCGTGCTCCGATTTTTTCTTGTAAATATGCCCCTTAGTTTAATTCTGGCAATCCTCCCATTATTATGCCTGGCTCGACATCAGAGCTGGTCACGTGATCTATTGTTACCCATTCATTAAACTATATAAAAAGTGGGCTTATTCCACTCAGAGGAGTATTACCTCCTCACTTCATATAATTGGCTGTTAGGTCATTAATTCTCCCTTCTAGGTAGTGCTTCCATTGGAATGTATGAAGGACTGTTTTACATTTGAAAAAAACACTGAATAATCAAACAGTTTGCCATAATCAATTCTTTATCTCCTCTATTCATTCTCTAGTGAAAACAATTACTTTTGCAATTTTTTCCCCATTATTGGTAACAGCATTACGTCTGGCTTTATTATTCTAAGCATCATTTGTGCTTGCAATGCACGCAACCAGCATTTTTGCATGCATGTGGTTGCATGCATCAGCATATTAAAGCCAGATCTGCCAGTGTTTGTTTCGTTTTTTTCAATGTATATATGGACTCTGCAGATTAGTGGTAGGATAAGCAGACATTATATTACTTCTAGCAATTCTCACGTATTTTCTTTTTCCGCAGGAAATGCTGATCGTGATGCAGTCGTTCGTACGTATTTGAATTTTAATTTGTATTTTAATGACATTTAGAATGTATGCATGTGGGTGTGTCGCTTACACACTGAGACTAGATCACTGATAAAAAGACAGCTTTTTCGAAGAATAAATATTAATAACATGTATATTTTATTGTAGAATATCGTGACTGGATACCTGGTTGGGCTGTGCAAAATGGGAAGGCTTCAAGAGTGCCATCAAAACCGTGCTGTTCTTTAAATCACCTAATACCTCTTGTTATACTTTTGTTAATGTAGTTCTACCCGAATGAGCTTGTCCTGCAGGCAAATCTGTATCGCTGTTTCATGTATAGTATACAATGGTTATAACGTTATTTACTTTGCACCAATGTTTTATTGTTTCTGTTGTTTTCCTAGTAATTTGTTACCGTAGGATGCAGCTGTACTTTACCTTCATTCCTCCGCTCCACAAGCTCTTCTCTTCAGGTGCCGTGCTTTCCTCTGCACAGACACCTAAATGGCATTAGCGCATTTTTCAAAATGTGCTAAATATGATGATGAATTTGAAATCCTGAAAGTCCTCACTCCACGCGGCCTGTAAATACCGAAAGAGTATCCCAGGTTTTGCAGTGAATTACCGCATCCCTTATTTGTCCCCCTTTCACGTCACTCCAAGAAAAACCTGGTCTAATGTAAAACAACAAACGTTTGTAAAATATTTGCAAAATCAGGTGCGCAGATTCGAATTTGTCATGTATCTGTGTTAACTGCTGCGTAACCATGGCCCGGATTTGAAGCCCAGCTGGAATGAGTGCCCGCGATAGAATAGGCTAATATTGTTTGAATGAGAACATGATGTCGAACGTATTTTGGATATGGCGCCATTTATTTTTTACCACTTTTTTTTTGTTACTTGTCATATGAATGATGTTTGCTCACAGTGCCTAAACCCCAGCTGAAAGTAAATGTCAATCAATTTGTCATAGTCCAGCAGCATGAATGCTCCCGTAATTGCTACGTACTGAGCAATATAAAACAGTTACGAACATGTTAAAGTATTGCATATCAATAAAGGTGACAGTAACATAAAATGTATGACCCAAAGAAGTGTTTGAGTGCTTTGTTAGCCACAGGAAATCAAAGGTGGTCTTATAAACCTAGGGCCATATTTATGACCCGGGTTTCGCCGCTCTTGCACCACGCAACCTGTTGCAAGAGCAACACAAACCTTAAGTCATATTTTTGAAGCCACGCAAAGCCACTTTCCGTGGCTCCAAAAATATGGAGTAACGCAATACAGCGCAAATCGTTGTGTTGCGTTACTCTGCCTTGGGTAGGTGTTTCATGGGCGTTGCATGGGTGTCGTGTTTTTTTGATGCATTCCCAGATTTACAAGACTTTGTAAATCTGGGAATGCACCAAAAAGATATGCCTCCCCAGGGTAGGCATAACGAGGAGAAATATCTTTATTTCCCCTCGTTCTTTCCTCTTTCTACGTGTGGTGCATTCTGCAGCACACATAGAAAGAGGAAAAGCCTCTCAGGATTGTTTTTGTGCAGGATGGTGCTCACTCCTGCACAAAAACAATCCTGCCAAAATGACGCTAGCGCAAGGGGCAATGACAGGAGTGCGCCTATTGGATAAATTCCTGCGCATTCCTGCTCTTTCCCTGTGATGCAGGGCCGTGCAACAAGGTGACTTGGAGTGCTGCCCTGTGCCACAAAGGTCATAAATATGGCCCCTCCTGTTCAGTCATTTTATTGGTCCCATAATCCTCCAGAGTTCATTTGTTAATGATTTCATGTTGCTTCCTTCATCCAAAGTCCAAAGGAAAAACATGTAAAAAATGAAAGTTTTCAGCTTTCTTAAAAGTTTGGAGACATCTCATCTTCATGGTTTGCACCGTAAGTTAAACACCATTGATACCCAGTCACTATGTTGAGGTTTGCGCTCAATTGCGATCGCCTCAAATGCGTATTGCAGCTGATGCACAATATGTAGACAAATGCTCAATTGTGCTTTATAATGTGCAGAAATAGGCTAAAATGCTCACTATGTACACTATTCTCTCAAATGTCCGGTGCACCCTCTCAATAGACCGGTCTTGTCTCCAAGGGGCTATCTTGTCTTTGTCCTATCTTCCTTTTGGATTCTCCTTAAGAAGAGCCAGTGGTAGGATGGTGAAAGCAGTCAATTGTGTGGCCTATCACACATGAGCTTGTATCTATGTTAAGGGAGGCAACTGAAGCACACCTATCACTTAAGCATGCCAGTGGCTGTAATCTATCCTCACATGGCATTGTTCACCTTCCTCAATCCTACACAGGTTTTTGTTATTCTCCCCTCTTATGTCACAGAATGAGGCAAAGTTTCCTTCCTTTGCTCCTCCCCTAGGCCTAAATACCAAATAGGAATTTGATGAGGAGGTAGGAGGTATAAGAGATGTGTGTTCCCACCCCTTGTTCCATCCTTAGCCTTCCTCAGCTTCCTGTTTCCTGCTGACAGAAACTACAGAAAGGAAGCATGGCTCTTATAGGCCTGTGTACTAGCAGTTACTGGCCCCCAATTTGTAACCTCTGAGGCAAGTGAACCCCTGCCACCTCACCCCTACATTGTCATGGGAGTCAGGTAATGCTCTCTGTTACACATTGCATCCCACTGTTTTTTTGGTCTTACCTACTAGACAGCTTTTAGCTGTCTGCAGCAAAAACCTCTTGTGGCCCATACTAAAAATGTAAAGTGGACTTAGAGCCCACCCATTGCGTACATTGTCTGGGTTTATTGTGACCTATTTGCTAGCTTCTTATTTGATCATGTGCCTTCCTTTTCTTGTGGTTGTCCTTCCCCTGGAGCCTACATCTTTACCTTCCTTTTGATTTTCTGACTTGCAGTTTTTCCACTGTTCACATTTAGGGACCTACATTTTTATTTTTGTTTAAGCACTTCATCTGAGTACATGTGCTTTCTCTCTCAGGGGGATCTCCAATGATAATCATAAGCACTGCATAGCCCTGCCGACGTACAGGGATCACTGACCACTTCTTTACAATAAATATTCTTAAGTGTAGATGTTCGCCTTTCTTCAGTGAGGCCAGGATAAGCACTTAATTTATTAAAATGTTTTGCAGCCTATAAACAAGGCAATATTGTCCTATTGCTTTAATTTGTATTTAAAAAAAGATTATTATAGAATTAAAAGACCAGGAAAAATTAGCAGGAGCTGCATTATTTGTCCTTAAAAAGCTCATTCACAAACCATTTTTTGAAGGAAAATGTTGACGAAGGAAGAGGACAGTGTGGACTTATAAGCTGCATTTCTGCAGATATGAAAAGAGACTCTGTGCCTTTCAAGGCTCATAGCCCACCAGTATCCCACCATGCCCACTAGGTGGCAGTTACCTCAGTTTTTAGGTCGAGCCTATAGCAGCAGCGCGCATGCGCTGCTCGCTTTGCGAGGCATGCAGTTATCTAGTATGGAGTGGAAGCTCCGCCCACTCTCTGCCCATGTTTTTAATTGGCTCCTGTCATTGTCTTTCTTATATGCTGCCGTCTGATTGATTATGAGGCTTGTTAGTCCCTCCTTATTATGGCCATGTCGTCATTCGTATCCTTCCACGGCTACTGGCCCCTTTACTTCGAGTGTTGCACGGTATGTTTTGCTTAGATTGTGAGCACTATTTACTTCTCATGACCCCCCCCCACAGTCCGTGCCTTCTGGCCCCTCCCCTGCCGCCTGCCTGCACTCCCGTGCCCGCACTCACGTTTGCAATGCAATAGGTTTCGCGTAAATGTGAGTCCTATTGCATTGCAAATGCTTGTTTTTGTATAACGCTGCCCTGTGGTAACCGGGAATGCCAGACTTGCAGGGCTCTCGCGTCGCGGGCTGAGGAGATTGGACTTTGCCTTCTCTTGCTCGCTTTTTCTTTCATTTCAGCTTTACTTTCGATTTAAAGAGACGTCAAAGACAACTGCATTCGTGTTAGGGGTGTTTAGACGCAGAAACAATATGATATTTAGGTGAAGTGCCATTCACTGCGCAATCTCCCATTTATTCTTTCCAGTGGGCATTGAAGTTCTGCAGCGCAAAACCGATGAACCAATTACACTGTTTAAAATGTTTACTTTCCGGCCACAACTCGTCAGTGCTTGTTTCAACTGTCGTCCAGGGCTCTCTGCTCAGGGGGAGGAAAGGGGAGCCGAGGCTGCTGGTTAGGCTTTCCCGCGCTCCCCGGCTCTTTAATTCTGCCACTTTGGCGATGTATCTCAAGATTGTGACGTTGTCACAATTATTAACAGCCGAGATTTTGTGAACAGGCATGGGAGTCAGCGGCAATCACGAGTAAAAAAAACCTGCGAGCAGCCAACCTTTTTTTAGGTCGAGCTTAGGCAGCGCGCATGCGCTGTCAGGAAGACCTGAAGTATTCGATAAAGGACTTTGCTCCCGCCTGCTGCCTTCCCATTAGTTTAGTGCAGAGTCACTCTTCTTTGCTGCTGCCTAACTGGTTCACGCAGCGAAATGTCACTTACGTTTTTTTTACAGAGCAGCACCGCCTAGGTTCAGTTTCCTTCCACTTCCATTCTACATCTGTTGTATCAGAGAACTCTGTTTTTCTAATTGATGCAATGTGGCATGCCGAGGTTTATTTTGAAATATGGCGACACCGAGCACAAACACCAGAAGCTGCTTGCCTTATTTCCATTCCATTCCAACAAACTTTATTTTGGTCAATATAGACCATAAAAAGTACAAGTTAAAAAATGCATTTCACAGATAAAAACAAATAGAATAAAAGAATACAGGAAAAGCACGAATGAAAATTTGTGAACTTGTCAGCATTAAAATACATCAGAATAGACACATGGTGGGAAAATGAAGGGCCTGGGCTAAGCCAGCAATGGAGCAGGACGTGCTCGACTAGAGCTCCGTTGAGGGCTCCCTGTACTGGCCTCATTTATCCGACAAAATTGCACTGCATGGTCTGAAGCTCCGGGGTGAGTCTGAAGCCAATCGGAGACCTCGCTCCGCATCAGGACCCCTGGCCTTGTGCGACGCCGGGAAAGCCTGTAGCAAGCCGGGGACACAGCTCACGCAAGCCCGGAGTCTAGCTCCGCCCACAGGGCCTCGGCGAGTGACGCACTTGATCTGGCGGGGCACCGGAGTGCAGGGTCAGAGTTGCCCTGCACGGAGGACCGCGCCCGACATCCTGAGACCCCGCACAGTTGGACCGGGGCAATTATACATCTATTTCCCGGCCGCACAGCCCATACGCATCTGCGCCTCCGACAGCCGCCCTCGCGGCAAGAGCGCATGACGTGCCCTACCTCCGCGCCGGAGCACCGGAGCCGGGAGAGTGGACACATACGGAGGCGCTGACGGCCTACGAGAGTGTGCTGCGACGTCGAGGCCCTGGGACGGCGAGGTGCATACGAATCGCAGTGGATCCGACTCGCCTGGCCTTGAGGTACGCTGCGGGCGGTGGAGGGGGGGCACAGTGATTGGGCGTGTGGAGGGCCCCGGAGTGAGCAGCTACATCGTGATCCTTCGGGCGCCCCCCCCGCTCTTCCCCCCTCCTCGCAGAATTGTTCCGGTCCTGCCGCTGCTGATCTACACTGCGAGGCACCCCCAGCCCGTAACTGCTGGGCCCATCCCCTGCACCTCTGCGTCAACACCCGGAGGCAGTCTGCGCGGCGGGGCTGGCCTCCTCTGCCATGCAGGCAACTGTGAACATAACTCACCTCACATTGTGCACTCTACTTCCTCACAAGGCTGGTTTTAAATGGACTTTGTAGAGGCTCTCCCAGTTACACGGCGGCTGGGTCCTGTCCGCTGGGTGGCGGAAGAAGATACACCTTTGGCGAGGAGCGGCGACAGTGGCTGGCAGGAAGGCCGCCCCCCCTTGTTGATTACAGTGAACCACCGATCTGTAGGCCGGTAACCCAGGAGTGACCAAATCAGATCACAGTCATCAATAGACGAGCGCAGACGACCCAGTGGTGTACACAGTCGCATACTGGCAAATGCGCCACCACTTAACCTTATTTCCCTCCTAAAACACTCACGGGCAGAAACTGAGAAATCCCACACCAAGGCTGCAGGCCACGTCCTTCTACCACCTAATTACCTGGCGACAAAAGACACAGCCTGCAACTTCTCCTCTGTAACCGGGACTGACTGGAGGCTTCAAAAGGTGCGCATGTGGTAGGAACTACAGCTCTGGACACAGCAAAGAGCTGCAGGGGTACTTCATGTGGACAGTAACACAGCTACCATTATTTGAGCCGTGCATGACAACGTAACGTACAGACAGGTGAGGAGAGGATATACAACAGGCCTCATGCACTAACTCTCTCGAAGCATCTAACAGCGCATCAAGTCTTGCGTGTCTGAAATTGTGGGGGACGGCGATAGCGTATACTATCACAGGCCAGTGATCACCAAGTGTATACGCCTGGGTCCGATGTCGCACGGCACGCGCGCAAAGGTAGGAGCAGGAGGCACCCTAGCGCCACCCCTAGCATCTAAAACTAAACCAAGTAAAATGGCGGAGCCGACCCACGCTGACCCAACCTCCAGCAAACTGGACGCGGTGCTTGCGGCAGTAGAGAAGCTGGGAGAAACACTTAACCAAATTCGTACCTCTCTTGAAAACAAAATAGATAAAGTAGCAATTGATCTTACCCACCTGCGCGCTGACCACAGTAAATTAGCGGACCGTACTGCCACCATGGAAACTACTATTGCGGACATTACTCCTCAAGTAGCAGCAGGGGACAAACATGTACAAAGCCTTCTTAACAGAGTAGATTTCTTAGAAGATAAGGTTGAAGATGCTGAAGGGCGGGCGAGACGGAACAATGTTCGCGTAGTAGGCCTGCCAGAGAAGGAGGAAGGGAGAGATCCAATAACGTACGCTGAAACTTGGGGTAATGTTCTTTCCAGATTATACGATACAGGTCCAGAAGCAAAGATTCTCTTTCATGGCAGTTAAAAAACGCCTGCGCCAATACAACCTTCAATATTCTTTGTTATATCCGGCCCGGTTGCGAGTGGTTGCAAACGGGAAAGTGCACTTCTTCAATACCTCAGAGTTGGCGGAAGATTGGATTGACACATATGCTCCCACAGGTTCTGGAGCTGATGCTGCTGATATGAAAACACTAGCACGCGGTGTGCCATCTCGTCGCCGCAGAATGGTACGGAGGCGGAAACAGTTGCGGACCTCCCAACGTGTAGGACCGGACCAAGATCAAGTACTCAGCGGGCAGCGTGAGGCCCTTCGAGCAGTGGCCGACATCAACGGGTCTATGATGGAGGAAGGCGCCTCCACTCTAAGCCAGCAAGAACAGGCCAGCGATGATGACCTTTCCGATGACTTACAGACGTCACAGGACTCGTATGAATTGCCAACCGTCACCCCACAAACATCTGACGACATCATTTGAAGTACATAATACAGTCCTCTATTGTGAGTTGTGAAACCTGAGGAGAGTTTCAGTAAGCAAATGTAACCTGTTACTCACTGCGTCACTCGGAGCACTACCTATTGGTAAACATACTCAAGCCGCCATGCGTCTGGAGCGAGGTAACTGACAAACTGATAGAACCAGAGCTGTTGTCGAAAGTTAATAATAGCCACTATGTCTTTAACAAGTGTTTGACGCTATTCCCATACTGTTGTGGTGAAGCCTCGACCTCTGCCCCTTTAAAGTTGGCCGGTAACTGGGGAGCCCCCCGAGACAATGCTACGAAATTTGTCTAACTTTTTTTCATAGCATAGCGCGCAGATCACCCCCCTAGTCATTGTTTAAATGTTGTTTTTATGCATAGTTTGGACGGTTGCTCGTTGCACACTCGCCCTTCTGGAATTGTTTATATTTTTTAGTTTTACCTTCTATTAACTGTGATATTCAGCTTAGTTGTGACGTATCCACTCGCTTCTCCACTGCTACTGATATGTATATACAAAGACATCAGTTAAAGTAGGTACATGCAGTGCTTTAAATGGGCCGGTACTCACAGGTACTGAGTACCGGCACTTCTAAATCTCTGGCGCTTGAGTACCGGAACTTCTCTTTGTCCAAAGAGAGTACCGGTACTCATGGGGCCATAAACCAAGCTCAGTGAAATTGGCATTAACAAAAATAAGCGCCTCACAGCTGACAATGAGTGGGTCCGTTTTCGTGAAGCACTCTGATCGAGTGCTAATCTCTCCTAATAATGTGCTAATTGAGCGGCGGCCCGTGGCATTCATTCTGAGCTGGCAGGAAGTTTGGGAGGGGCCCGAGTCACACTGTGATTACAGACACAGTGTCCACTCAGGCTCTGTGGAGACAATAGCACAGTAGCTGTGTGGGCAGGGCCTGCTAACAGGCATATCTCCTGAATCTCAGAAAATCGAAGAGAAGGCTTCCTGCTGTCATAGCAGAGTACAGCAACACTTGTTTGGAGCCAGAGCTAGGAGGAAGGTGGTGACAGTGACGCTGTAGCACAGCACTGGGAATTAAGGTTTAGTAATGTGGGCAGCAGCTAATTATGCCGAGATTCTTCTTGTGTTAATAGGCAGGAAATGTCTCATTCAAAAGTAATTATCTTTTTTTCGAAAACAAATATACGCTGATTGTCTAATTTTATGTGTGTGGAATGTTCTGGTTTCAGAATGCATACAGTACTATTTCACGTGTAGTGTGTATGCCCTAGAGGATGCTAAGGAATGCTGCCTATTCGTGCACAATGTGTATTTTTGGTGTTAAGCCTACACAGAGTAAGATCATGCCCTTGTCTTACTGTGAAAGCTGTTTGATATTGAGTAGAGATGAAGGCTCGTCGCCGAGTTGCTGGCTGTGCGAACAGAAGAACTTGATCTTCTCCATTTGAGCTCATTGTGTGATTCTGGGCAACTTGCTTTAGCTAACTGTGCCCCAACTCTTAAGTGAAGCTTAAAAATGGGCTAGGCATATGTACAAGCACTGTGCTTGAACACATCTTTACTTAGCGTTTGTAGTTAACTATTTGTGAGTTTCAGTAATTGCTGGGCCTTGTCACAGTGGTTTGCAGGCTTCCAGATGTATTTCCCAGGTTCTTTCAAGTTGTGCATGAGTTTATTGCATATGGCGGACCACAAATGGGTGTTCTTGTTGCATCATTGTGGTCTTCCATTCACTCCATACGTGTATGTGTTGTTCGTATACAGCTATGTTGCAGGTGTAGTGTTAGTCATCCTATCATACACTGCAGCTTAGCCCTCCAAGTTATGGGAAGACGTGGCTGCTCTTTCCTATGAGTGTTTTGCACGGGATTGCCTTCTGTATTATTCTCCTGGGGGTCGCTACCCAATAGACTTTCATTTGTGTCTACATTGACCTTTTAACAGCTCCTCCCATTGGAAGGTGAAGCGCGTGGCAATGGGGAATGAGCTGGAATGGGGTGACATTGTTTTTGTGCTGTTGGTTGCAGAATCAGTGCTGTCTAAAAGTCGTCCCCAGGACAGGGGCTCACTTAACAGATATGGGAACACTGTATATAAACTAGGGGTGGGCGGAATTTGCGTAGTCGCGCTACGCAAAGCTCCGCGAAACGGTAAAAAATCTCCGCGAGCACGCAAAAGTTCCGCGAACACGCGGAATTGCTTGTTCCGCCCGTTCGCGATGCTTTTTTCCTGTTCGCGAACGCTGTTTGCGTGCTCGGGGAGAAATATCTCGCGAATACGCATTTTGAAAGCGCGAACAAGCAAAAAATTCCGCGAAGCTGCGGATCGCGGAATTTTTGGTAATTCTGCGTTCTCCGCGGAACGCGAAATTACCCAAATTCCGCAAATTCCGCGAGTGGAACGGAATTTACAGCCCAGGCCTAATATAAACCAGCTTTGGCCACATCTGCAGATCTGGCTTCAATGTACCAAGGCTTATAAACACAGTCACAAATGCTATTTACATGCATTGCACACTTACATGCATTGCACACTTACATGCATTGCACACTTACATGCATTGCACACTTACATGCTGCTTATGACATTACAGTTTGTCTTATGTGCTTTGCCAATGTTAGGAAAAAAGTAGCAACTAGCATTGGCAAACCAAATAGGTCCCACTGTAGTGACCTATTGGCTTTGTCAAAGTTTTTTTGCCACAAAGTGCAGCATCCCAGATGCGGCGCAAAGTGGCTAAAGTTTTTTTTAAAACTTTAATGGGGCACCTTGTATGATTTTGTAGAAGTGCCCGCCACAGCATGTGCTCGCCTACAAAATTATGCAGTCGTTATTTTTTCTTTTTAGTTACTGATCCGGGTTGGATTGGTAACTAAAAATAAAATAAAAATGCAAAAGTGTTTTTTTCTTTTAAAGCAAGCAGGAGTGGGGGAGAATGGAAGCAACATAGAGAAGGACAGTGGAACCGACAAAGCAACAGAGAGAGGATGTGGCTGAACGGCTAGAGCGGCCAACCTTGAAGCAGAGGAACCAGGTTCGAGTCTTGGCGGGAGACTCAAGCATCCTGTGATTCTGAAAAAATCACTTAATCGCCCTGTGCCTAAAACTGAATTTGTCTGTCTGTAATGCAAGTGGTGCTCATGTAAAGCGCTCTGATACCTTCGGGTTGAGTTTGCGCTATATAAAACTGCAAAAAAAAAAAAAATGTAAGCGCTTCTAAAACACAGGTACTAAATGCCCTGGGTGCGTGCACAAATGTCCCTGTGTGTGTTCTTGCATGAGTGAGTGTTGTCTGCAGGGTCCAGCACTGCAGATATATAGTATGAAACCCGACAAGCCCTGTATTACCACACCCTGCCCATGAAGCTCATGTGAAAGGGTGCGCTTGTAGCTAGTGCAAGGCCACTCTCTCTTCAGTGCAGATCTACTTTCTCAGCAGTGTTTCAACACAATTGTATTTTGTTTTTTACAGGCCGTTTTGGGTTAATGGAGGGGCTCTGGGAAGGGTAGAGGTGGGTGAACCAACAAATTAACAAGGCGAGCCCAGTCATAGCCGAACTAGGAAGTCTGGCTTGGCCTTAAAAGCTCATACATAAGTCGAGCCCTGAAAACATTACCATTGAAATAAAAGTGTATTTGTTTCATGTGGAAGCATTTCACCTTGGTGCATAAGCTCATATTACAGCATTGAGAGGAGTTTGTGCTCCCACCATGAGGACAATGCCATTAGTGATCTAGGAAACAGGTCACTATTCAGGTGTATATCGTATATGGCCTATTTTCATTTAATGAATTAAGCAACATTATAGTGTATTAAATCTAACACAAGATGGGATTGTACCGCACACATCTGGAACTTGTGCATTTGAATATACTATCATATGTGCTAACAAAGAAAATGGAGGCTCGGTGAGATAAAATATTTGTCTGCTATCACACAGTTTGCCAGGTGGGGAAGCTGGGATTGATCCCAGAATTTCTGCTATCACATTGTGCAATTCAGCCTCTAGATGGCTTCATCTTTCTTTCTCTCCTGTATTGCAATTGAGGTCACTATTTTGTCTTTATTCTTTGCACATGAGATTAGAGTTTGGTTAGCAGGCACATGCACTCTCACAGTTCAGTTTATTTTTGGCTTGAGAGTGCAGGAGAGCCTGGAACAGAGCTAGACCCAGGCATCCTAGCTCAAGCTTTCAGCAGCTTGCCCGACTCCAGAAAGAGGGAATCAAACTTTACAGCAGGTAAGGAGCTTTAAAGCAAAGCTCTGCCGCATAGGAGGGGCTGGGTGATGTCTGCTAAGTGGCAATGAGATAAGAGGGTTAACCATAGTTAAACCTTTCCAAAAATTGTTAAGAAAAATATCTTGTGCAAGTCATATGTGATCTACGTGTTGCACCATGAGAAGCCCACTTTAATGATAAATGTACTCTTTTGTACGTATAAGGGAAATGGAATAATCAAAATATACCAGAAATGCTTTCGTATCATTATGCACATCTGCACACCAATTAAATCTCAATCACATTAAATGTGTGCCCCTGGCCGGATCCCTTTGCACTGCCCATAGCCCCCCCCCCAAAGCCCCGCCCCCAAAGTCCCACCCCCCTAGTCCACGTCTCAATTTGGTGAGTACCTGCACTTATTTTTTTCCATTTAAAGCACTGGGTACATGGAACGTGAGAGGAATTCACACCCCGTCACGACGGTATCTAATTTATTCTTATCTCAGGAGACACCATATACAAATCGCTCTCCTCCAGGAGACGCATTTACCCAGATCAGAATTAGCGCATCTGCACCATCGTTGGCGGGGACAATTATATGCCACGGGCTATTCAGCATTCGCACGAGGGGTTTTAATATGGGTCAGACCGGGACTTCCCCTTAAGGTCACCGACACGAAAATTGACGAGGAGGGTAGGTACGTAGTGGTGAAGGGTATACTGGACGGCAGGCCAATTGTGATCGCATCGCTCTATGCGCCAAACACAGAACAGGGGGCCTTTCTGGATGACATTTCACAGATACTAGCACCTTGGCATGACACTCCTCTGATACTAGGAGGCGACTACAACAGTGTATTAGACCTCACATTGGATCGTTCGTTTCCTCCCCTTCCAGGCACTAGCATATCTACTCCCATGCGAGCATTGAACAACTGGGCGACGCAATGGCACTTGGTAGATGCATGGAGGCACCGAAACCCAACTGACAGCATATATTCCTATTACTCGGGGGCGCACCGGCTACATGTACGCCTCGATCGTTTTATGATCTCAAACACCCTGCAGCCGAATGTCACTGCAACACTTTACCTAGGGCGGACGCACTTGGACCACAAACCCCACACACTAGACCTAGAGTGGGAACATACCAGGCCTCCAATTCCAACCTGGAGGTTACAACCTGACACATTACTAGAAGCACCCTTTCGTAGCTCATTAGCCACTGCTGCCGCTCAATACTTCGACGACAACGCAGGTACGGCCTGCACATCGCAATTAGAATGGGATGCATTTAAAGTAGTGATAAGGGGCCATTGCTTGGGGACACATGCAGGAATGCGTAGACAGCTGGAAAGAGAGCTAACTGACATAGAGCAGAGGTTACCCGTGAGTGAATATGAGGCAGCCGGGGAACCTACAGGATCTTTAGCTATTGACAGAGAGGAACATTCTCGATTGCTGGACAGGCTCCGCTGTTTAAACTATGCAGCTCACTCTGCATGGACACATCATCAGGGAGATAAGGCGGGCAAACTACTCTCGTGGCTGATTCGCCAGGAGGTAGCAACCTCACCGGTCACATCCATACGAACAGCGCAGGGTACCACACTGTGCTCTCAGACAGATATACATGAGGCATTCACATCACATTATAACACATTGTATAAATCCCAACTGCAAGCCACACCCACAGATATCCAGTCCTATCTTGCAGAGCTAACACTACCGCAGCCTACTCCAGGACAAAATGAGGAACTTAACGAACCCATTTCACAAGAGGAAATTAGAGAGAATATATTTTCATTGTCCAATGGCAAGTCACCAGGTCCAGATGGCTTGCCTGTAGAGTTTTATAAGGCATACTCAGACATCCTGGTACCACAATTGTTAACTTTATATGAAGCCGCCATTGAGGACTCTGCCCTCACAACCACACAAAATGAAGCGACACTGGTCTCCCTGCTAAAACCAAGCAGAGATCCAGAACTCCTTGGCTCTTATCGCCCGTTAGCGCTTCTCAACACAGATTATAAAATATTTGCTTCCATACTGGCCAAGCGCATTGCCCCGATAGTTAGAACATTAATCCATCCCGATCAGAACGGATTTGTCCCCACTAGGAGCACATCCCTAAATTTACGCCGATTATTTAAAGTACAAAAATATGCTACGGATAATTGGCTGCGATCCGGTTGCTTAGTACTCGATCTAGAGAAGGACTTTGATTCCCTGGAATGGCCTTATCTTGCAGCAGTACTACGTAAATATGATTTAGGGGAAGGATACATACAGATGGTGCGACTGCTCTACCAACGTCCCACAGTCCGGGTTAAGACGGGTAAGTTACTCTCAGATGCACTACGCATAAAACGGGGCACACGACAGGGGTGCCCACTGTCCCCATTGCTTTTCTCTCTCGCAATGGAACCCCTAGCGGTAATTCTTCAAGACAGTGGCGCGAGCTGGGGCATACCATTGGGTGACGGATTGCATACAGTCTTATTATATGTGGACGATCTATTATTGTACATAAAGGATTTACAGAATATGCCCCCAACCATAGCCGACAATTTCCGTAAATTTGAGAAAATGTCCGGGCTTCGAGTAAACTGGACAAAATCAGGAGTGCACTCGTTCAGCGAAGACATGATTGAAACAGATATAATAATCAATGGGACTACCCTGACCTGGTACCCAACCACTTTCAGATATCTGGGACTCTACATATATAGATCCCCTACTGATGTACTCAAAGGCAATCTAATGAGAGCCATTGCTGCCATCAAAACGCAGGTGCATTTCTGGAAAACCCTTCCACTGAGCGTAATGGGCCGCATTACCCTAACTAAGATGATAATATTGCCAAGACTGTTATACTATTTTTCAAATCTCCCTGTATATGTCCCGGTCAAGATACTTAGGAACTTGGAAAGTATTTTTCGAGACTTAATTTGGAATAAAGGAAGGCCTAGAGTAGCATTATGGAAAATGTATGCGCCAACGAGCAAAGGCGGGCTGGCAGTTCCAAACATGGAGCTCTACTACCTAGCATCCCAATTGCAGTGGGTAGCAAAGTGGATGAGTGGAAAAAATCTAGACGATACTGCCACAACATCTCCACCGTGGACTCAATCTCAACTCTATCACCTATTCCATCCCATTACTCGGCTCCCCCGCCCACCTCAAATGTATATTGAATTAGCTCACAGGTGTTATCGAAGGAGCCTCCAGCTAACTCGCAACACACTCCCCTATGCCCCATCGATACCACTAGTAGGAACTCCTAGAGGCAGAGAGAAAGTGTCTGAAACGGAACTGATGGCTTGGCACGAGGCAGGGCTGGAAGCAGTGGGGGATCTATATGCAGAGGGCACCCTTTTAACTTTTGAAACATTAGCTGTAGAGAACAATATCCCTACGGGTCATTTCCTTCTACACACTGCTATAATGCGGACTTTGACAAAGGCCTGAGGAGATATGACGGCCGAGCCACAAACACATCAACTCTTACAATACTTGCACGTCATGGGAGAGGGTTCGCACGTGGTCCGTTGGTTGGTGGACGCTCTCCTTGCGCGCACACTGACACCACTGACGAGTCTCCGCGAGAGATGGGCTGTGGATAGGGGACAACCATGGACAGATAAGGAATAGGACATGATAATCGCTGGCCCCACGTATATCCCACGTAGTTCGAGATTTAAGCTCATACAGACATATATACTACACAGGGCGTACCTCTCCCCAGATAAAATGAATAAATACTTCAATACTACTACCTCTTCCTGCCCAAGGTGCCAATTAGTAGATGCTGACCTTTTACATATGCTATGGTCCTGCACCTCACTTCAACCATATTGGCATGCAGTTACGGAGGCATTAACGAAGTGCACCAAGATGCCACTACAGTACACATGGAAACTTTGCATATTAAGACTATGTCAGCGGACGAAAAAAAATAAAGTAACTTCCAGATTCAGGGATCTGGGATTAATAACGGCAAAGCGCCTAATCACGAAAAGATGGAAACACAGCGACCCCCCAACACAAGTCAGCTGGGTGAAATCCCTCGAGGTGTGGGCGCAGGCTGAGAGCACCACATTACATAGAGAGGAAACTGCGGGACTACGCAAGTATCCAATAGCGCAGTCCTGGGACGTCATCCTTAAAGCGCTCATGCATCCAGACGACACAGATAGTCCTGCATCTCCACAACTAGCCAGTGACATTGAAGAAGCTGTGGGCCAAAAGATGCCCCCCCCCTCGCCACAAACGCCCTAACGAGACGCCCTCTTCCCTCAACACAGAATACACAGTCAGTTGTTCCTGTGATACCCCAGAAGCGTTCGTTACGTTACAGCTCTTCCAAAATCCACACACGAACACGAGTCAAGCACAGGCTTTAACACACCTCGACGCATATATCCCAACCCACCCACAGCATGTATTAGACGGCGTTCGTTCAGCATTTTATATATGGTCTTTTTTTTTTGTTTCTCTTTTTCAGTTTATATTTTTTTCTTAGCATAAAATAAACAATGTGTTATCTCTTGGCCTAAACACAACCGCAGGTCATTAGAACATTACGCAACGCAGCAATACCCGAATATAGATCGCCTATCTACATAGCATTCCAATGATAATTTTTTTTTAGCTGGGAGCTGCATTTACAATGTGAATTTGCATAGCAGTGGTGACTATTGTAATCAGAGGCAGCAGAGGCGACTAAGAGATATAAAACACATTCATTAACATGGAGATGCAGATGCAAGTGATGCTTTAGCATGTAATAACTTGTCGAATATTGAAATGCAATGTAACCATGCTCTCAGAGTTACTGCTATCTTATTGTGCTAATGTATGATTGGTTTAATATATCATGTTTGTATTACAAAAAAAGAAAATCTAATAAAAGAGATTTAAAAAAAAAAAAATGGTGGGAAAATGAAGGGGTCCAGGCCTTCGCCCCGACCTCACCCAACAACCCGGTCAAATTCCCTGTAGAGAGCCATTACGGACATAAACAATATAAATAAAATATTGTCTGTACATGTTTAGAATTCATCGCGTTTCCTGGTTGTTAAAACTAGAAAGGACGTTAAAAGAGTTAAAAAAGTTACAAGAAGAGAGAGGCAGCGTACACTATACACGTTTTTAACACTGTGGAGCCATGTTGGTGAACCTCCTACGGGTATGCCACATTGAATTAAGGAAGCGGGATACAGCGAAGACTGTAGGTGGGTGGAGGTCATATTTTAGGACTCTCCATACAATGGATGAACCCTAGGTTCCGGCAGAGTGTAATAAGCCATCGCTGTCTGGCTGACTTATAGGCAGGACAGAAAAAAAAACATGGAGGTCTGACTCAAGCCCGCAACTACAGGCTGGGCAGCCAAGGGGAGTAGCTTTTATCCATTTATTAGTAAAAGCACGAAGCGGCAGGGACCCCAGTCTGAACTGGATGTATAGTTTCCTTGCAGAAAAGGGTTGTATGTCATCCAGAAAGTGCTCTGCGAAGTAGTCATCTTTAATCCTAAGGAAATCAGCTGTCAGATGTCCTAATGCCGCATCCCCCTGGACATCTGCTAACTTGAGCAACCTGTAGGCTTTAACTAGTTCTTGGCGTGATGTCGTGGGGCACGAATCTTCAGGGTTGATCCATAAGCTAGATTTGCCTAGTCTGCTACATAAGTCCTTAACATATATGAGTCAAGGTATTTTATCCAGACCCGGGAGACTCAGTAGCTCCTTTAGTTCTTTATGGTAGGCTGCTAGCTCCGGAGTCGCACACAGTCTATGCCAGAATGTTAATGGCCTGAGTCCAGACTCATCAGTTATCGGTCTGATTCCTAAGTCCATGCTTAGGGGAAGGAGAGGGGTACTAATTGGGAGACCTAGCAATTGCCTAATAAAGTTGTTCTCTGTTTTCGTTAGTCTTTCAGAGGGGCGATGACCCCATAGTTCGGCCCCAGACAATATAGCACCCCTCGCTTGGACCTTGTAAATCTCCACTATAGGGCCAGCTGGTTTGTAAGAGGAATTTCTATAGGTTTTTGCAATGCCCCCCGCGATCTGGGCTAGCTTCAAACTAGCTTTGGCCAGCTGAGGGCCCCATTCAAATGTTTCTGACAGTGTGACACCTAGATAGTCAAAAACTGCGACCCTCTCAAGCGGAGTACCATTTAAGGAGGGGTTTGGGCGGGATGATTTGGCTGGATTAAACACCATAAATTTAGTCTTTAGGGTGTTTATTTCCAGCCCCCTCGTTTTGCAGAAGATGGCAAAGCCATCTAGAACCCTCTGAATGCCCATGGGCGACTTAGAGAGTAACAGCGTGTCGTCCGCAAACATCAATGCTGGTACCTTGTTGCGTGCCAGCTTAGAGGCGTCGTTGTTTTCAACCTCGTTAAGATGGGCAACCAGAGCATTATTAAAAAGACAAAACAGGGTAGGGGCAAGCACACACCCCTGCCTTACTCCTCTATTTACAGGGAAGCGGGGGGGTTAGTTCCCCGTGCTTCCCAAATCTTACTTGGGCGAAATTACCCTCATGCAGTCTTATTTTCTACTTCGTGCGGTCAGTGTTTTACATACTGTGACTTTGCCCGAGTAGCAGTTTGTGTATGACATGCAGCTCTCCTTGTGCTGTACTTCGCACTACACATTCAGACCGATTCACGGGTGTCATGTTTTTTTAAAATCTTTAATCAAGGCAACTTCGCGCCTTTCTTTCGTGTCGCACAGCGCTGCATTCCTATAAGCCGAAAGGTAAAATATCTGCCTTCTCACCCACATTTCCAACTTCATGTACGTTAATTAGCACCATCGGAGTTAATAGGCGTTCCCGTATTAAAGCCCTGATCAAGCGCGTAACCCATGCTTTAACTTTAAGCATGAGGGCTGCGCGCATTTGTTTTGTTTTGCAAGGCGTGGCACTCCTGCACTTTAAAAACAGGATGACCGCCTCTCTGCCCGGGACAAATATGAGTGTCAAACCTATCCCTGTGAATCAGCCGAGCACAACAACCGGGAGCTGCTCACCTTACTTTCTACTTCGTGTGGTCAGTGTTTAAACGTTTACATTCTGTGCCTTCGCTCAGTTTCCCCAAGTAGCAGCTATAGATTGTGTACGACATGCAGCACTCCTTGCTAATCAAGGAACATGCTGTACTTCACGCTACACATTTAGACCCACTCACAGCCTCCATTCTTTATGTTTAATCAAGGCGAACGCGCGCCTTTCTTTTGTTTTGCACGTCCTGCATTTCTACGCTTTAAAATCAGGAAGACGCCGATCTGCCTGGGCATCCTGGAACAAATGAAAGTTTCAACCCCTCTCCCCAATAAATCGGACACCTAGGACAGCTGTAAGAAATCCCACCACCCCCTTTCCTTAGCAGAGCGGGCTCCAAGAACATATGTGAATGCCAGATCCTCCATTACCAACTACGCCTCCAACCTCCAGTAGAATCGCTGTTCTGAGGCCTCCCTACTCCCGATCTTATTCCTCCTCATGTTTTTATTGCAGTACTGCTCTCTGACATCAGTGAGACTCTTCGTAGTCACTTGCCAGTGTATACAAAAGAAGGTGAAACATATGAAACATTCCATGGAGTACACCACAAATGTGCAATTTGTCAAGTGCGGACAAACTGTTGTTCTGTTCGGTCGTTCTATGATTGCCTTGTAACACTGTTCAACAACCCGTAGCAGAAGAGTATGGTATATCATGTGAACAGTAAAGCAGATACCATAGATTAAGTCACGCCATACTGCAGTTCAAAATAGCACAACAGAGTTTAGCACAGTCTGTGCCAGCCTGGTGCAGCTGCGTACATCACATCATAGCACAGGACAACGTAGGCCAGCACAGCACATTGCAACGCTGCATAGTACAGAACTGTTTAGCCCAGCATGGGACAACAAGGTACAGCACCACATACCACATAATTTAGTATCCACATAATTCCACTGTGCACCATGCCACATAATTTGCACACAAATACACTACACACCACACAATTCCACAACTAACAAATCCTATTCAACCCACATAGTTCAACTCCAAACCACATACATACACTCCACTCCAAACCAAAACACATAGATAAATGACAGCCATTTACAATCCCAATAGCGCTAACTCTCGCAAATGCGAGACCTATTGCATTGCAAATGCTTGTTTGTATAACGCTTCCCTGTGGTAACCGGGAATGCCAGGCTTGCAGGGCTCTCTCGCTTCGCGGGCTGAGGAGATCGGACTTTGCCTTCTCTTGCTCGCTTTTTCTGGCATTTCAGCTTTCGATTTAAAGAGATGTCAAAGACGACCGCATTTGTGTTAGGGTTGTTTAGACGCAGAAACAATATGATATTTAGGTGAAGTGCCATTCGCTGTGCAATCTCCCTTTCATTCTTTCCAGTGCACTACACTCAATTGCGTCTCCTGGGCTCATGACCATGCACTCCGCTGGCCTTGCTTCGCCCCTGCCCAGCCTTGTCAGAAAAGCAAGTCAACAAAATTACGCCACCCAAGTATATTCTGTACAATTAATATTCCATCGCGCTCACAGATTTTCAAAATAATATAAATTACCTGTATACACCCGTTCCATTCGTTTGCAAAATGTCACTCACTGAGACCACTAAAACAAATGTCAATGTTTGAAAGAACCGGTCAAAATGTTCCAGTTCTTTCCAATGATGTATTTCAAGTGTTACATATCCAGCTCACAATTGTATGGAGCAATGCATGTTCTCATGTATGAAAAACCAGGAAGCATGGTTACCTTTTAAAAACACATCCCCTCTGATCTCTCATGTGCACATTCTTCAGGAATGTTTTGTTGAAAGTATTTTTGTATAGCGCTACGTCACTCTGTGTGTGTGTGTGCGGGCTGGAAGGTGTTTTAGCTCTATCTCTACCTCATGGAAATAAGGGAATAAGCGTACTGAGAAGGATGAGGTAAAGCTGGAGTCCACGTGGCGTCTGAGTTTAATTGGTAGGCAGATAATTGCCAGGCTGGATGAATTTAGCTGTCTTAACATACCATGTCTACTTGTAAAGCGCCTGGTCGCCAGTGTGTTTCTTGGCGTGTCAACATCTGATCTCGTACTCCCTCTACCTATAGAAATAGAATTCAAGGGGTCCGATTGATCTCTATTCACCAACAAGCTTTGAACATTATCATTAATGGTGACATACCTAACATGGAAACAAACATTTCAAGTTGACTTAATTAGGAAAACATTGGGCCACGTTGCATGAAATACATTGAAGCAAAAGAGTACAGAAGGGGTACACGGCTCTTGTGTAATTACATAGTGCAAGTGTAATTGACTCTGTGATCGATTTGCGCATCGAGGCTCTAGTCCCATACCATAGACAAGAGGAGGATTGTAAGTGCACACAGTGAAAGATCCGCATTCACAGCTGCTTGAATGGCCACTGAGAAGAGGATAGCGCAGTTTCCAATTGTTAAGAGGCATCAGAATCATAGACTACACACAGGGCCACCAGAATTATGAGATACTGCGGGCGCTACTTCTTCAGCATAATTATGTATTTGCTGTATTTGCCACAAAATTCATCATCTGCTGCATAATCTGCAGATTTTGACAGAAAAAATAGTTTCGAGCTCAAATGGATCAAAAGTTACAAAAAGCTCAGCAACACATGTTGCTGTGCAGTGGAGGCCTTTCTCAAAGGTGGACTGGTCACTTTTCTAATGTTTCTTGCTGTATTTGGGTGTTAAACTTGTACTAATGAGGTGAAACGTTTCCCCAGACAGTTTAAAGGTGTCAAAAAAACAAAATAATGAATCAATACTGTCACAAAATATGCAGCCTTAGGTTCCATAATTAGCCTATTGTTCCTCAAAAATTTAGCGAACCCTGCCGCATAATTTGGTACTCCCCTGCCGCATAATTCTAGTGGCTCTGAGTATACATCACCTATTCCTCTTGAGGACTCTCTCTGCTTCCACCCATAGAAGTGCAGAAAAGACTGTAGTTTTCAGGCCATGATCCAGGGCCTGCTATGAGTTTTGGACCGCAGCTGAGCACCACACTTTGCTATTTGGACAGGTTTTGCTTATTTGCACAAACACTGCACTTTTTACACTTTTCCATGCACAACGTTAAATCACATGCACGTAATGTATGACAGCATTGACCTGTATGGCTCTCCTTTAGAAAAATTATTGTGAACACCTTTTGAGTCCCACTTATTCACTGCCCTCATATCAAAGCAGTGAAAAAATTAGTTTAGTTTTTTCTCTCCTCTGACATCAGATCAGTGAAACACCCGGCTCCCTTTATAAGGTCGTTATACAACACTGGTCTCTATAGACCAGAGGGAGGTTGTGGGGTCCGCTGAATTTTAAACTGGGAACCCATGTTTAAATCTTGGCGGGAGGCTCCATATTTTGTGCTTTTTGGAAAATTACTTAATCTCCCCGTGCTTAAAAATAAATGCTTTTGTTTATAATGTAACTGGTGCTCATGTAAAGTGTGCGAATACCTTCGGCTTCAGTCTTCGTTATGATAAAAACTCCTAAAAAAACAAAGTCTAAACGCTTTTTGTTTTAGGGAGAAAAATTATTACATACATTAAAACAAAAAATTCTGGGATTACATTTGGTGTAGAGGGGTGAAGGCACAGGTTTCAGTTAAACTTTGTGCATCAGATACCTTTATTTTGTCTCTGTTTATCTCACTTCAATGTCAGGAATTTACGCTTCTTTTACATGTTTACTCGGAGCTACAGGATGGAGACAGCCCTGCTGTAACGAAGCCCCAACAATTAAAAGCTATGTGTAGTTTTTTTTATTTTATGTAGGCCTCTAATTACGATAATTTCGACTTTTATATTTCCGGTATGCTACTCTTTTTTGTCTCAGTGTCTACTCTTCTACCTTCCCTCTTTCTATATCTCATATTTACCCACACACTCATACTCTATTTCAATTAATATCTCCTACATTCACATTCACTCTCAATATAACACACACTATCCATTCACCCTCTTTCACTTTCACTAATTCTCACTCTTCCTTACATTACCTCACTATCAACAACAAACACACACGCAATTTCTTTCTTTGTCTCTCGTTTCAAGAGGCTGACATAATTGCAAGCAGCCACATTGCTCTACACCATAGCTTAAACACATTGGCTAAGCCAATAGCTCTAGCTAAACACTTATAAGGTCCCAAAAGCGAGACCTATTGGCTATGCCAATGCTTGTTTTTCTGGCTGCTGGTGACAAGATCTTAGAGCACTGATCTCTGGCTTTTTTTGGCTTTTTTCTTAAAACATTTCTCTCAGAATTCGACACCTTTGCTGGACGGATTTTAAAATTTCCAGTGTTTTACTGTCATTTTCTGAAACCAAAAGTATTTTTCTAGTGAAATAAAATGCCAATTTTATATGACAAATGCCCTACCTGTGGCAGAAAGAAGGCCAAACCAGACCCTCATGATGTATGTATCATCTGCCTTCCTGACAGCAACATCCCTGACAGATGTCAACACTGCAGGACCGCTTCCAGACGTACCCTGAGGGACATGGAGAACATTTGCCTTCATGGAACAGAAGAGCAACGCAGAAAGCAGGATGCGCAGTCTGAAGGTGGGACATCGCGTGAGCAAGAAGAGGGTCAGTTCTTTACCAGGGCACTTCCACCTTCCTCTGACAACTCCATGAAAGGGAGATCCAAAAATGAGAGAATCTTCAAAAATGACATTGTTCCAGGCCGAAATTGAGGACATTGACGTCGAGACAAAGTGCGGTGCCTACATGCTCGCCATTGAGAGCTGGGTCAATGTCAAAAAGCAGACGACATTCAACATCGAGAAATATAGTAGGTCGGTGTTAAAGGATTCCACAACGTCTAGACACTGGAGACGTTCGACGTCGAAAAGTCTGTCGACGTCGAGACATAGAGGAAATCGACATCGAGAAGCCTGTCAACCTTGAGGCATTCCAGACCTGCAGAAAGAGTCAGAAGGTTGAGACCAAGAAGATTACCATCAACCTCTGACTCAGAATATTCCAGGGTGTACTCGCCATCATCACTCGTTATTCCGGACTCTCCTCCACCTCTTCCAGCTCCTTCAGCGCCTACTTCATGTATTTTGCCTCCGCCTCTAGGTCACGATCAAGACTGAGGTCACTTTATTCCACCAATTCCTCCAGTACTGGAAGATAGTCACCCACACTGACAGGTTCTCCCTAACCAAGGGTCCCACCAGTTGATGACATCAATACCTTCCAAGAGGGGCTTAATGAGGGGCTACAAAACTGAACATTTCATTACCTGCACCATCAATGATAACATTTTGAAACTCTTCACCAACGCGCACCATTAGGACTCCTTCTACCCCTAGTGCCGGGTTTATTAGAGCCAGCCATGGAACTGTTCCTTACGCCAGCTACAGCCAAAGCAGCTCCATCTAGGCTTCAGAAAAAATAGAAGCCTCCGGAGCAGGACCCATTATTCCTGCGATGAAGATCCTCCTGCTAATTCTGTTGTGATTTTGGCTGCAAAGAAAGTACATTCTCCTACTCCTTCACTCACAGTTCCACCAGACAAGGGGAGTAAAAAACTGGATTCAGTGGAATGCAAGATATGCGGCACAGCTGCCACAACCATGAAAGTGGCAAGTGCTTCTACCCTGATAGGCAGGTATGACAGAGCCTTAAGGGACTCCCTGCAGCAGTTTGTTAAAGAACTCCCAGGAGACCGCAAAGAGGACTTCCTCAAAATTGTGAATGAGAGCATGATGGTCTAGAACCAGGTGATTAGTTCTGCTCCAGATTCATCTTTGCTGGCAGCCCACGGCTACTGTCACGGTTTGGCCTTCAGACGGCATTCTTGACTACACCAGGCTAAACAAGAATCTCAACAAACGATACTTAATCTTTCTCGGATAACACTCAGTTTGGGAGTCATATGTATAACGAAATGGCTTGAATGAAGACCGAGATAGAGACCTTAAAGGCAGTTGGTCTAGAGAAATACAAGGAGCAAAAAAAACACCCTTACAAACCTTACGAAATGCGTTTCTATTCACATAGGGTTCAAACCTCTTAAGTGTTGCAGGGACACCACCAACAACAGCAGCAGCAGCAAAGATTTTTCCAGCAGCACCAAAGGCATCAACCTAAGGGAAGAGCTGGCCACCAAACTGCCAAAGCAGGAAAGCCTCCTACAGGCTCCAAACAGTGAGTCTCTCCTTTGTCTTCTTCTGTTACCCACTCCCGTAGGGGAAGTATTTCACAATATCTAACAAAGTGGTAATTCATCCCAAAAGGTGCCGGAGTTCTGAATATCATACCAAATGGTTGTCTCAGATTCACCAGCCTACCACCAAAATTCCTCCAAAATCATCCAATCAACATCTGCAAATGCTGAGATCAGAAGTGAACTTCCTTCTGCAGAAGCATACAGTGGAGCTCGTTACTCCCAGCCAACGTGGAACAGGGAGTTATTTCATATATTTTTAGGTGAAAAAGAAAGTTCCAAAAACAAACTCAGACCCATACTAGATCTGAAAGTCGCAAGTCACAAACAAATGGATATGTAAAGAAAAGTTCTGAGTGCTAGCATTATATCAAATGTATCCTCAAATTTATCAAGAAGGCTCTGTTCCATAGATCTTCAAGATGCATACTTTCACATTTCAGTAGCCAGAAAACATTGCAAATTCCTGAGAGTTGCAGTAGGTCACAATCACTATCAGTACTATGTTCTTCCTTTTGGCTTCAAATCAGCCACCAGTACTTTTTCAAAAGTGCATGGCAGTGGTTGCCGCACATCTCAGGAAACTCAGACTTCGTCTATCCATAACTAGATGACTGGCTTACCAACGCATAAACGCAACAACAAGCGCAGCTTCATTATCGAATAACTATCTTTACTCTCAATCAACTAGGTGTTCATGTCACTCCCCAAAAATCGGCTTCATCACCGGTCAAGTCTCTACATTATCTAGGAGTAACTATCAACACCATAAAAGCAAAAGTGTATCCTTAAGGGGAGAGACTGTTATCCATACATCTGATATGTCAATCTCTCATCAAAGCTTCCCATTGAACGGTGAGAAAAGTGTCATCACTGCTAGGTTTGATGGCATCTTGCATATTTCTGACGCCAAATGCCCATCTCTACATGAGACCACTACAAGAATGTCTGGAGGACCAGTGGAGTCAATTTTCAGGCAACTTGGAAGACAAGATCACAGTTTACCTCAAAGCAAGGGAATACTTCTAATGGTGGTGCAAGCAGAAAAATCACCTTTTAGGAATGCCTTTTCATCAGGATGTTCCCTCTCAGACAATAGTGACAGATGCCTCTCTGTTAGGTTGGGAAGCGCACCTGGATCATCTACAAATCCAGGGAATATGGTCAATGAAGGAAAAGACTTGTCATATCAACCTCCTAGAACTACGAGCTCTTTATTAGGTGTTGAAGTCTTTCCAGCCATCCTTCAAAACAGCATCCCTTCTTGTTCAGATAGACAACACAACATCAATGTACTATCTGAACAAACAAGGGGGGACAAGGTCCAGAGCCTTGTGTCGGGAATCCCAAACAATATGGAATTGGTTGCTAGCCAGAGATCTGAGAATCACTGCAACCCATCTCCTGGGGGTACAGAATGTTCAAGCAGAATCCCTGAGCAGGTTTCTTCAAGAAAATCATGAGTGGGCTATACACAACAATGTTGTTCAAAAGATCTTCTGCTTGTGGGGTTTTCCTCACATAGATTTATTTGCAACCGCAGAAAACAAAAAATGCCCAAAATCCACCTCGAGGTACTGTTAGTCAGAGACATTGGGGAATACCCTATGGATCAACTGGTTTGGCAATTTCTCTCTGCTTTTCCTCTGATTCCCCCTAATTCTATCAGTAATCATCAAGCTGTCTTACTTGAAGGCCAGAATAATTTTGATAGTTCCGGTGTGGCCCAGACAATGATGGTTCACGGACCTTCTGCAAATGTTTGAGCGTCCACACATGAGGCTGCCATATAGACTGGACCTTCTCATGAAATTCGGAGATCAGATGGTTCATCCCATTCTCTCCTCTTTGAGTTTGCCAGCATGGCTCCTGAGCTTGTACAATATGGACTTGGCCAAGATGGCGGACGGTTGAGGGGCGCTTTTTAGTCTCTCCATCCCGCCATTTCATTAGCACTGGTAAGTGCCCTTCCTGTCAGCCCTGAATCGTCCCCTAAGCCTTCTCTAACTGACAGCCACCGAGGGACACTAGAAGGGAGGCTACAGACCTCATCTTCCGTGGGGATCCGGCCTGCTGAGTGACGCCTACGGGAGACGAGTGCTGCGCTTGGAGGCAAGATGACGACTGCCAGGCTGGACTGAGGCACTATGACTCTTCCTGCCCTATACCTCAGCTCAGCATTCGGAGGGGCCCATATCCACAGCCCGCTGTGCCTTCCCGAGATTGGGCTTCGCAAGAGACCCCACCTGGTGCCGGCCGTGAGAGAGAGAATGGCCTCCAGGCCTGGCTGACTATGTGAGGCTGGGGCGGCCATGGGTTCCCGGCGGTCCCACTGCCCCTTTTACACTGGGGCAGGAGGAAGTTGTTGCTGGTGTTCCCCCCGCTACGTGCTGTTGAAACAAGGTGGTGGTGTGCCCCGTGCTGGGACTTCTGCAAAGGTGATGAGGGCTGCCTAGAGATGGGCGGCCCCACTCCTCAACCTCGACCTAGGTTCCCCGTGTGGCTCTCCTCTGGCCCAAAAGGCCCTTGAACTGCTACCCTAAGCTTGCCCAAGTGGCTGCCAGCTCCATTGCTGTCTTTGTCCCCGGCCGGGGACTGGGCCCCATTGGATGGAACACAGAGCAGGAACCTTGTGGGTAGCTCCACCACCTCTCCTGCGGCCTGTACCCACCTGCTGCCCACAGGGTACCCCCGCAGCCCCCCACATAAGCTCCTTGGCTGTACCCTTAATGCTGGCTGGCTACTGGGTAGTGAGGGGGATCCATAGTGGCAGAGGGCGTACCTGGCCAGGCTCCTGGCCTGGAACCACTGAGCTGCTGCTCCTGGACAACTGCTGCATGGGATTTGAGCGGTCGCACACCCTTTGCGGTTCCATCATGGCTCACTGGTGGGGAGCAAGGGATCTAAAGGAGGGCCCCCTCCCCATGCCCTGCACTGAACCGGACAACCGCAGACATGCGGTGGGAGATACATATCCCATACCGTCATATTGGGAGAGCCAAGAACAGTGCGCCTTGGGGATGCCTGGCTCCTTTTTGTCTATAGATATGTAACTTTGAATAAAAGAACAAACGATAAATCATTCATTTACTCTCTTTGCTGATCCGAACATCATATATGAATTATAAAATACAGAAAATACGGATTTTTTGAGCCCTGAAGAAGTCCCAAGAGGGACGAAACGCGTTGGCAGTTTTGTCCAGTGTGCGTCTGTATTTTAAAGAAAGTGTTTATGGACTAAAAGAATAAAGACACCGTTTTCTACAACCAATAACACGACCTCTTTGCTCTTTCATTTGGGAAGCGATACTTTTATATCCGGTTGGGTTTTCACATTATGGACAATAATCTCCTTTACAAACAGTTTACTTGTGTTCTTTGAGTGCAGGGTCATCTGTGTTTAACTGAAGGAGAGGACATTGGCGCCCCCTCCCCCTCGGAGACTCCAGATGGGTTACAGGCCTTGCCTGGGCCGCATAGGACCTCGCTGCCTGCACTCGAGGGCCGTGGGATCTCGAGATCCCTGAGCATCTTGCCCTTCTCCCAGTCGGTCCTTTACACCCAGGTCCCTACCCGCTCATTTCATGGCTGACCCCTGGGTCGCTTCGCTCCTTTCCTTCCAGGGACCAAGAGCTGTACGTGGTCAGGCCTAACCCTGTGGGGCGACGCAGCCTTCACAACTCACCATCGTCTCTACCCTGCTGGGGCTCGATCTCAGAGGACCGGGTGAGGACCTGGTCCTCTGCGTGGGGTGACGCAGTGGGTTTGGGTTCTTCCCTGGGACTAGAAAGATGCTTTTCCTCTCCTCACCCGCTTTGGACCGGGCCTGCTTCATTCAAGTCCCTGGATGCTGCCTCCCTGCATGGCCAGTTCCCTCGCTCCCGGACTGCCCTCTTACAGACACGCCATTCTGACACTCCCAGGGGCAAGCTAGCTAGAACTCCTTGCAATCTGCACACTGCTGATAGTGGTTAAATTGGCACATGTGAATACACAGCCCGGGGCTGGCACCTTACTATGAGGCAAAGAGGCGCCTAATTAGCTGGAGCCAAGCTGGTCTTCTCAAGGCTTTGGGGGGCCCTGGCTCATACTCCCCCACCGGAAGATCACAGTTGGCTTGATACCCTTTTCAACATCTTCCTTATAGATGGTCACCACTATGTCCTCTGCCAGGGTGGAAAAAGACCGCTTCCTTTGGGGCATGCTGACTAGGCCTGCTGGGGGAGCGGAGGGCCACAAGGCACCTACACCAAGTGCGGGTCATCTCCCGGAGCAGGACGATATGGGGGGGCCATTGACCTGGTCTTTCCTAGAGTGCTTATTCTCAGCACTACAGGACAATCTGCAAGTGGTGAAGAAGGAACTCTCAACTGACCTGTGCGAAGTTCACCAGGACCGAGAGGAGATGGGAGACAGGGTCTCTGACCTGTAGGAACAAGAGTCCGGACAGGTTGAGGAGTTGGAGTGGTTGGACCAAGAAGTTCTCCGTCTAAAGGAGCAACAACTCGACCTCCAAGCCCATGCGGAGGACTTAAAGAACTGCTTCTGGCATAATAATATATACATAAAAGAGGTCCCAACCCATGCAGAAGGAACTGACTTGGGAGAGTATGCTGGAGCCTTATTCCTGCAATCTTGGGGGCCTCAACGGACACAGATATGAAGCTGGATTGTGTCCATCGTGTGGGTCTGCCAAAACCAGACAAACCCCTCCTTCAGACATCTTGGTTTGCGTTTAAGTTTTTCAGCTGAAGGAGAGAATCCTGTGCAAAGCTCGAGAGACTCACCTGATCCAGTTCAGAGGGCACACTCCAAGATCTGGCGTCCATAACCCTTCAGAGGTGCCAGGATTTTCACCCCATTACTGCTCACCTAAGGGAGGCTGGAATATCGTACTAGTGGGGCCATCCTTTCCAGAATATCTTTCGGCTCGACAGTAAGCAGTACCAACTTACATCCCTTACAGAAGTCTACAAAGTACTCGGCATTAACGACCCCGCGACAGATAACCGTTAGCCCAGCTCCCAAGTCACATGGCATGTGAGCGCTCCCGTGGCAGTGCACCAAAAGCTCTCCTGTTAACACATGGCCCGATCCAGAAACCATAGCACAGGAGAGGCAAACCATCCTTAAAACACTGTCAGAAGATGCTGACGAGCCTGAAGTGCCCTGAAGCCAAGGGGACTCCTACACCACTGTTTTGTTCTCTTCGGTAGGGGGGTGAGATGATGGCGGGGGCGGGGGATGGGGCTTTTTCTGACATGCACTGGTTCAGCAGTTTCCCCTCCTCAGGGACATCTTCTACTTTCGAGGAATTGGCAGAGCATGCCGCCTCCTGCCTGATCCATGCTCAGCGACCTACGCCATTCCTCGATGGACTTTTCTTGTTATTGATTTTCTGTTTCTCTATTTATTTTTCAGGGGTTGTTGTTTGTGGGTTTTTACTGCTCCTCCATACTGAGTCGACTGTGGGCTCTTCAATTGGTGCCTCTTGGTCTTATTCTTGCTGGGGTTGTTTCGCCACTGTATGTCCTTCCCATCTGGTAAGGGAGTCCTTACAGCTGTCCACCTCTTCGCCCTGACTTCCATGATCTTAAGGTTATCAGCCTCAATGTAAGGCCCTTAACAATCACACTAAACAGTATGTTTGCCATCCCCTTTAGAACAGGCTAGTGGTGACATATGCCAGCTATATCAGACCCACCTACTCTCTAAAGATGTACCCAGAATGCAGTCCTGCTGGTTCCCATGCCAGCTCTGGTCTTCATGTCCTTCTAAAAAAGGGGTGGGGGGGGGTAGTCATTCTTTTTTCACGAGGGTTCAGGGGGGAAATCCTATTCACAGCTGCAGAAGTAAAGGGATGCCTCCTCTCAGTATGGCTTAAATTGGACCCCTTTCACTTCACCTTGGTGAACATCTATGCACAAACGCAGACTGCGGACTGCAAGTTGTCTGGCGACAGCTTCACCCATTGGCCAGAGATTATACATTTTACTCAGCAGTGCATAAAACATATGCACGCATTGATCACTTTTTGGTGAACCCGGCCCCTTTAGCCCTTGTTACAGAGATGGACATTGCCCCTCGGTCGCTTTCTGACCATGCTCCCCTCTCTTTGTCCCTCCGGTAGATGTCACCCAATCAAGGTCTTCGCGCTGGCACCGTAGAGATTCCTTGTTGCGGTCTCGCTGTGAAGACTATAATGGACTATCTCCAAACTAATGACACTGGGGAAATATCCTGCTTGTCAGTTTGGGAAGCTTTGAAGCTGGTTGTGAGAGGAGAACTCATAGCAATCTCCGCAGCGGAGAATCGCTGACGTTGGGACTAACAACAGCTCTTAGAGAAGTCGGTCGTGGAGCTCGAAGTCGTTCACAGGCAGATGGGTGCCCCCGGAATATGTCTGGAGCTTGAAAAAGAGCGGCTCGTTCTTAAATTCTTTGACCTGGACAGGGCAGAATATGCCATGGTATGTCTTGAACCCAAATTTTACCTCGGGAGTAACCACTGCGGGCATATGCTAGCACATCGCCTCTGTAGTGAAATCCACTCTGGGGCATGGAAGGCGATACGGATTGGACCCTCTGCTGAGGTCCACTCAGTCGCAGAGATTGCCTTGGCCTTTCAGGCCTTCTATGGTTCTCTGCACTCTATTTCTGATGGCCCCAATGAGGACCCCTCGCATTATCTTCGTGGGGTCATCCTTACTCCTCTTCCGGCTGTGGAGACAGAGGCTCTGGACCAACCCATACGAATAGAGGTGGTCTCAGACATCGCTTGCCTAAAGCTGATGAAATCGCCGGGACCCGATGGCTTCAGTGCCCAATTCTATAAAGCTTTCTGCCATGAACTAGCCCCCCTGCTTACCCGCCTCTACAATTCCTCTGCTGAGTCTGGCTCCCCTCACTGACTCTATGTTGGAGACTGCTATTTCGGTTAGATCCGACCCTTTGTGGGTCATACAGACCCATTGCACTCTTGAATATAGATGTCATGCTATTCACCGGTATCTTGGTGCATCACCTGATAGAGCCTGACTAGGTGGGATTCATTCCAGCGTGCCAATGCGGCGACAACACCAAGCGCCTCCTACATCTCCTTGACAAAATTCATAGGTCACAGAAGGAAGTTCTGCTTCTATTCATTGATGCAGAGAAGGTGTTTGATCGGGTTCACTGGCCCTATCATTTTAAGACTGTGCAGAAATTCGACCTCTGTGATAAATTTTGCAGATGAGCCTGTTGTGCCTACAGCGCCCCCAAGCCTCAGTGAGGTTCGACGGTCGCTCGCCCCCTCCCTTTCTTATATTGAGGGGCATGTAACAAGGGTGCCCCTTGTCCCCTCTTCTTTTCGCTCTGTACATTGAGCCATTGGTGCAACGGTTACAAGATAATCCGGACATCGCCAGGATTCATTTCGGAGGAGACAAACATCTCATCAACCTTTACGCTGATGATGTAATTTTGTCAATTACTGACCTCTATTTCTGCGCTCCCTGCGCTGGTTGAAGAGCTCCAGCTCTTTGGGGAGACCTCGGGATTCAAAGTCAACCTGCAGAAATCCCAGATTTTGAATCTCTCAGTCACTCCCCCTCACAAAAAGATCTTGTGCTCCAGGTTTCCCTTTGAGTAAACAAAGGATTCCTTACCCTACTTGGGCATTAAACTGGCTCGGACTCTCCCCAAGACTCTAGATTACAATTATTCCACTCTTACCTCTCAGTTATGTGGGGGTCTGTCTACATGGAGCCATCTCCCCCTCTCATGGATGGGCAGGTGATGGGTGAAAATGACTATTCTCCCGCTTGTACTTTACCTGTTCCAGACAATATCGCTGACCCTTCTATCCAATGCCCTTCGCTCCCTCCAACTGTATATTAATAAATTGTTGTTGGATGGCAGAAAATCTTGTCTTAGTCAGCAGGTGCTACACCACCAGAAACGCGACAGAGTGGAATGCCGCTCTCCGAAAAGCACTGGTACTTCATGGACCAGGATGTCACCCGATCCAACACATGGAAGGAAGTCTGGTTGCCACGTAAGTACAGGGCTTGATGTCTTTACTGTTCACCAGTGACAAGCTCAACGCTTAAGGTTTGGGATTCCGCAGCGCTTAAGACAGGACTTATGACTTTTCTTTCCCTAATGACTTCAAAACTAGCTAACCCTGATTTTGCCCCAGGACAGGAACCAGAGAGATTTCGGCTATTCCCGCTATGGGGGGGCTGCAAACGCATGGGATGCCTCTTTGATCAAAATGGGCTTATCCCCTTCGACCGGATCAAAGCCGATTACTCTTTGGCAGATGCTGACCACATTCAATACTTGCAGCTGTGGCACTGGTTGACGATGCCAGAGAACAGGCAAGGGGCGGGACGACCAATGACTCCTTTTGAGAGGTAGATACTTCTTAAAATGGATGACAAACACCTCATAACTGAACTATATGCCTTTCTGAGCAGGGAGGTTTCCCCGTAAAGGTCCAAAGAGCAGACACGATGGGAGGCAGAACTGGGGAGGGCCCTTACCACCAAAGAATGGGAGGATACTTTCTACAGGGTATACTGCACGGCACATAACATGGCCAGCACTGAAACCGCTTATAAAATTGTCTCTTATTGGTATTTGACTCAGGAGCGACTCCACAAGTGGAACACGGGACGCTTGAAGGAATGCTGGCAGGGGAGTGGGGACACCAGGACCCTCCTCCATCTTTTCTGGCATTGTCCAAATCTCCCTCGTTACTGGGACCAAGTACTAACCAACATTGACACCGCATTGATACCTCCATCCCAAGGTTTCCAGCATACACCATTCTTGGGCTTTCGAACCGCTTGACCTATCCTCTACGCTCCTCCCAGTAGAAGCAAATGGCACTAGCGCTCCTGGCGGCACAGCAAGTGATTCTATCCCTTTATGGTACCGACAGGACCCCTGATCATTCCTCTTGGCTACACAAGTTGTGGTTCATCCTGGGGATGGAGAAGCTGTCCATGTCTTTGGATCCGAGCCGCAACTCCTATCCCGATAGATGGGCACCCTTTATACAAATTCTTTCCTCTGAGTTTAGAGAACTAACTTGCCCAACCTATCTACGGCTGCTTCGCTTGATCCCCCATGGGTCCCCTATTACAGACTAGGCAATGGCAGGTACCCTGATTTTTCCCCTCCCTTCTTTCTAACTAACTGCGAGACCCCCACTGTTGATCATATATTTGCTGATTTACGGAGGAGTGGAGGGTTGTTTGATGGGTTGGTCTTGTTTCTCAAAACGCCTGACTTATGCTGCCGGCCCAAAGGTTGTAGGCAAACAGCTTTGTTAATTGTGCTATGTACCTTCCTTATCGCTGACGACCTTTGGTTGTCTGCGAATAGCTGTGTATTGTCCTTGACAGGCTTTAATAAACTTCTCAAACGTCCATCAATGTGTTCAACCTATTCTTTTAAATGAAGAGATTCTGTATCTGGTGTTCAGATAAGAACTTTGATCCAACTACATGCCAAGTAGAAGCTATACATCCATACCTGTTTTATCTGGACAAATCCAGCTTGCAGTTCTCTTCTATTGAATTCTATTTGGCAGCTATTACTGCCTATAGGGAATGTACTTCACAAACCTCTTTTTTCAAAGTTCCAGTTATTAAAGACTTCCTGAAGTGTATAAAGACAGTTTTACCTCCAATATGCCGTCCCTCCCTTCCCTGGGATTTGAACATAGTTCTCTCACGTCTCAGGGCATTTCCTTTTGAGCCAATACATGAAGCCTCCTTACAACTCCTTTCTTGGATGGCTGCTTTTCTAGTGGCTGTCACGTCAGCACATAGGGTTAATGAGAATCAAGCTTTATGCTCTCACAAACCATATACAGTATTCCATAGCAGTAAGGTGGGTATGTGCACTCATCTGAAATTCTTACCCAAAGTTGTTTTGGATTTTCACATTAAGCAGTGCATTACTTTGCCTACTTTCTTACAGCACCCTGCCACTCCAGCAGAAATAAATATCCACACTTTAGATGTTTGGTGGGTCTTAAAATTCTATCTAAACAACACAAAAGACATACGCAAGTCAAATCAATTGTTTGTAAACTATGGCCCTATAAATAGAGATTTAACCACATCTGAATAATCTATATCCAGGTGGATTGTTTCTTGCATCTTGTTATGCTACCAGAAAGCAAATAAAGATCTCTCTGGTAGGCCAAAAGCTCATTCCACTAAATGGAAAGCAGCTACAGCTGCTTTGATGAGAAATATTCATATTGATGAAATATGCAAAGCAGCTACGTGGAAATCAGTTCTCACTTTCACCAGACACTATTGTTTGGACTCAGATGCAACAGATTCTCAAGTAGGACAGGCTTTGCTGAGAAATCTCTTCGCTTAGTATTCTCTATGGTTCGTCTTTTTTCTCTTTCGCCGCAGTTTGTAGGGGTGGACTTGCTACTCTATTCTGTGCTTATGATTATCAATGGAGATCCCTGAGAGAGAAGGAGTGGTTTCTCACCTGTAATCCTAGTTCTCTCTCAGGGGAATGTCCATTGAAATCACAAGCAACCTACCCTCCTCCCTGGTAGAGGAGACAGAGACGATTCTGTTTCCCTTGCTTGGTAAAAAAGAACTGAGATAACTGCCACCTACTGGGCATGATGGGATACTCTTGGGCTATAAGCCCTTAAAGGCCCAGAGTCTCTTTTCATAGCTGCATGGATGCAGCCTATAAGTCTACTTTGTCCTCTCCCAATTTCCTTTAAAAAAGGTGTGAATGAGATTTATAAGGACAAATAACTCAGCTCCTGTTAATTTTTCCTGGTATTTAATTATGTATTAATCCTTTTTTAGAATCAATCATTTTTATTAGGTGGAAGTCATGATATATGAACACAGCTTCCTGCCTACATCCCAAGGCCGGCAGAGCGAGATACTAGCATTATTACACAGCGTTTAGGCACACAACCCGGAGGCCGGCCGCGTATCAAGCAGAAGTGTAGGCCATTCCATGGTATCTTCCAATTTAGATAAATGCATTAATCCTTTTTTAAATGCAAATTAAGGCAAATGGCCAATATAGCCTCATTTATGGGCTACAAAACATTTTAATAAATTAAGTTATTATCCTGGCCTTACTGAAAAAAGGCGAACATCTGCACTCAAGAAAATATATATTGTAAAGAAGTGCTCCGGGATGCCCGCAAGTGGGCGGGACTATTTGGTGCTTATGAATTCAATGGAGATTCCCCTGAAAGAGAACTAAGATTACAGGTCAGAAACGATTCCTGCTTGCTCTCTCCTGTACTGCACTCCCAAACACCCTCTACTCTCAAACACCCGCTACTGCTTGCTCGGTTTTGCTCCCTCTGCCTCTCCTTTGTAGCTGCATCGACTGTTATAACCCCCTCCACCCAGTGCTCTGCGCTATTCCGCCCTCTTCCCATTCTAGTTTTTAATTAAAAAAAAATTTTCAATTTCCCTTGCCCCTTCCTGTTGATTCATTCTCCCCACCTGCTCCTTCATTGCTCCCCACCCCTTTGCAGATCTTTACTTAATTTCCTTTTTTTGATAACCTGGCAGCTGCCATTGGCTTCTGAGCAGCTCTGCATTCTGAAAAACACATTTGCACAAGTAAAAGATAGTTTTCTTTAATTTACTAATCCAAGTGGCATCTTTCACTTTGGATCGGTAAATAAAAGAAAAACATGCACCAGAATAATTTTGTAGACACAGGCTTGCGTCCTGACACCTGCATTCATTCACACTTTATCAAGCAGGCATGCTTACAGAATGATGCAGCTGCTAGCAGTGGCCGCATCTTTGTGCCTTTAGATTTTTTTCTCTATTGTGTTTGCATCTGGGTCTTTAAGGTCTGTGAACAAGGTGTATTTTGTTGTGTCCTTTACTTCGGTCAATGTAGTAGTCCTTAGGCTATCTGCTACTTCATTCCATCAATCTAGTATCAAGGGCAATCTATAAAAATATTGTTTAGTACCTAGCCGATCATCTTATGCTGTAGGTACATATTTACTTTCTATACGGCCCAGAACAGGATAATGCATTTCCAGGTCAGTTCACGCCGCCAATTTCCAATCTGCTTCTCCATATCTGCATTGTTAGGAACGTCTTATCAATGGTCCTTCAGAGGACACCTAACACCCACAAAATCCATTAATCTGGATTTGGGTACTTAAGGTGAGGATGCTATTTTTATTTTTTTTATTTTTTTATTTATTTATATAGCGCTACATTCATCCCAACGGGATATCACGGCGCTAAGGAGGTGGGGTCTGATACATATTAACAACATGTGCTCAGCGAACAGTTGCCATTTGCATTTAATTTATCCTATTCTAATGCCTTTTATTTTGTCACTTAATCCTGTTACACTCACTATAGATTCCAGAGTCAGGTCCCATAGTAATGGGATGAGATAAGATCTCTAATTAGTTCCTTTTGAATTTGTATGTTATAGCTAATATAAAACTTTTATGATGAATCTGGTGGATGTTTTGCCATATATTGCTTCTATTCAATGACAAAATATGCCCAAAGTTCATTCTTTTTAGGATGTATTTAGATAATGCCATGTTACGCTGCTGAATGCTTTCTCGCTTTTCCGGCTCTGCATGGTATTTCTAATCAGTGCAATGTTTTTGGAACCTTTCCTCCCTTTGTTATCAATGATTGATCAGGATCAACTAATTGTCACTTGACTGTACTCAGTTTAGTCACCCAGATTTTAGTCAGAATTTTGACCTAAGTTGATCAAGGAACCTGGTCTACATTTCAAAAATAATTTTGGATTCTAACCTACCGGGGTTAGGTTATAAAATAGTGAGTGGAGATGTCATTGTATTAGGGAAAGCTCTGTTATTAATCATTAACATAAATTTACTGTAACATAAAATACTCTTTATTAATTGTATGTTGCATCCATCATTTTATGAATTAATTAACTTCATAGCATGTATTCACATAACAGAGATTCATTCAAATTCTCATCATTTCAAACTCATGATAAAGATCTGTGACATATCATCTTTAAAAGAATCCTACCTGATATGCATCAGTTTATGGTACTTACAATATCAACAAGTGATTCATATTAAGTAAAGTATAACCTTCACTTTTCCTCTGTCCCTTTGCTGGATCAAATATCTAATACATCTAAGATTAGCAGATGCTTTAATTGAAAATTCATAAATGTATAAATTGCTAGAACTCTTTCATTTAATTCAAATACTTCGGCTAATGTTCCAGATGGGTATTTGTAATCTAAAGAGCAAATGTGGATCTCAATCAAACAAAGTACAAGTCCTCCTTAAGTAAGAAATCAAAAATGCTGTTGCACTAGTGATATTCAAAAACTCTTTTTGAGATTCAACTTACTCAATAGGTTTAGTACTTCTAACTTGTTAGACTACTCCATCTATATAGTGTAGAGGTCATTAACTATTTGTTGCATTCAATTTCACATTACTGGCTTTAATAATGCCCCCTACTAAAAATGAATTCTATTCTAGAAAAGGCAGCATATGGCCCCTACTGCAAATTTCTTGGCACCCTTTACATTCAATTCTCTATTATTGTGCAAGAATTAAGTTCCTCAATTTCAGATGATTTCTCCACAATCTGCATTTAAGTTATCAAGCTGCTCTCTGTCCCAATTTGAAAGTCTTGGGTTTCAAATGACACTGCAAGTGGAATTAACTGTACGATTTAATAATTGGTACCTAAATGTTACCTTCATGTTGAAAGGAATATCAATTTAGAAAATATGTTTTGTCTCTTAAAATGTCACCTAGACCAACTTATGTATTTGTACCACAACGTATGCGTATGAGTTTACTAACTTTAAGGTAGATTTGTTAATATAGCAGTTAGGAACTTGTCTTTTTAATACCAAACACTAAAATCTTCCTCTTTTACTGGTTTATCGTGAGTCAGTTTTTATAATAGCTAGGAAAATCTGAAGACTGTTGTAGCCTGACTGCTGTCTGGTCAAGGAGAATTGGCTTTTTAATCAGCATAGAGGTGGTCCTTGGTGTGTTATCACTCAGCTAAGGTCCTAAACTATATGAAGCCAGCTTGTCTAACGATGTATGCTTATTTTACTGCTTACTTGAAAAATTTAGTGAAAGTCCCTGCACCAACTGCTGTCAAGTTTTCAGCATCATTTTCAGCATGCACAACCACGCCATAGTTATCACATTCTTTCCACACAGGGTTTCAAATTACTTTATCCAGGGCAATCTTAAAACATACAAATTCACAATGCAGTGGAACGGCACCCTTCATCACACAGTTCTTTGCCATAAACAACAATTCAACCACATTGTTGAAATTTCCTTGTAGAAACCAGTTAAAAGCTTAGAGGTTGGGTTTGTTTTTTTGCCTAATCATCTGATTGAATTAATACCCCTCTTGTGACTTAATATAGCCAGCAGTGTATGACCAGATGAAGACTATTGCCTTTATTGTGGATTGGTTGCAATATTGATCCCCTCCTCTGTTTTGGTAAACTGGAGACTAACAGAAATGAAACGTAAGAAAGACTAGGTTTGCACTCAGTTTGATAGTGCAGAAATAGAAACATGCATTTTTTACTTCATTGCCCAAGCTATATAGTTATCAGATAAATATTCTGCCTGATCTATATCTGTGAAAAACATAGACTTCCCATGGAAGAACAAAAACAGTTCATATTCTCATAGAACAGCAGACTATCAAACTACATGAAATAGCTGACATATGTTAAATCGTATCACCAGGGCAACACAAAATGCAATCTCAAGTCTTCATTAGTGATGTCATGTATTGATAAAGGCCTTAGTTAGAGTTTGGCAAAGCAGGTCATCCATCAAAAAGTGGTGGACTCTCTGTCCATCACATTAAGAGTGCAATTGACATCAATGCACTCTTAATGTGGTGGATAGGACACTTCCCACTTTTTAGCAGATGTCCCATATAATATCCAATTCTAAATAAGGGCCCTAGAATTTGGCTTGTGAATATCTGGTTTGATAATGTATGAGACACAATGAGTGAGGGAGAGAGCATTTTATCTTGCTTGAAATTTTAGTGTGGGGTTCTGTGAAGAATTACAATTAGTGACAGCAAGAGAAAGATGAAGCCCAATAGGAACTATGCTGAATATGCTGCACCTATGAACCTGTCAGTTGAATAACAAGAGTTATATTCTGTACTACCACTTGCCATGAGTCATTTAATTGATATGAACTCTCCACTTTCTCTAGCTTTGACATATTTGACATATTGGTGGTGAATCTTTGAAAAACAAAACCGGGAATTCAGGACTTTTTGCAAACACCTTTTTTGGCAATATTTTGGGAATTTACTTCTCCTGGTAAAAAATTGTGGATTTCAAGCCATGTGATGCCTGTCACAGGCAGATGTTTGTGAGAGACCCACACTTGGTTTTTCTTTGGTGCCTGGAGTGGGACCACGACTCCAATACCTGCGACACCTGACACACCATGCACCCAAAGGCAATGAGGGAGCATTCCCTCAAGCTCCTCACTGCTCGACGTCAGACGACCCGGCAACGCTCGGTTCCGTGACTGCTCGCCGTCAGGTAAGTCCCACCGAAATAGGACGTTGAAGAGGTCTTTGACTTCACAGCACCCGTCTAAGTCCTCTTGCGATGCGCTGGCACTCTAGGCCTCGCTCCTTCGCAAAGCCCATGCCGGGGTCCTTTCCACGCCTTCCTGAATTTCCTGGAGCCGGAGCGACCCCTGCCCAACTAAAGTTCTATGAGGCCATGCACCTCATATATGGGTAGCCCGACTCCTCTGCAGTGTTTTTGGTGCCCATGGGTCCAGGAGGGGCCCCCACTGGATTCACATCGCTGGGTTCGCAGTCGGTGCCAGTCGGGCCCCTTGGATCCGGTGCTGGATCCAGAGCGGCACCACCCGTGGGACTGCAACCTTCCTCGTCACCTGCTCCAGTACTGGCACACCCAGCAGTGCCCACCTCAACCCTACTGTTATACTCGCCTCCAACACAGAGCTGGTTGGGCGTCATCAGGTGCCAACCGAGGGCCATAACCTCAGAGTTGGAGCCAGCGCCCTTTTCTTATGACAAGCCCAGAGAAGGGTGATGAATGGGAGGGGTCGGATGACCCTTATGGATACCAGCTGACACGACCCTCGCTAGTTCCGCAGTCTGTTCCTCTCTTGTGCACCTGTTGGCTGCTTTAATGACCCCGTAGGAACTCCCCCCACTCGCTTTGCTAGGCGGTTGGGGGTGCTAATTTTGCTTTACTTGTGTCTCATTTTTATGGTGGTTTTGGGCCAGGTGTTTTGGGGGCTCCCCGGGTGATTATTGGAATTCTGAGCCTCACCTTTTTGTTATGGCCTCCTTTCATTTCCATAGTCTGCAGCTGTACTCGAAAACTCGAGTTTTAAGAATACAACAGGAGTGGTTGTCACGTGATTGGAGACGCAGCCATCATGTGACTGGAGGTGCGGCTGTCATGTGATCGGAGGTGCGGTCTATTTCAATTGCATCTTCCGTATCATTGACGCTTGGCTTCATTTCCCCCCTTGGAGTGAGAAGTATCTCTGACACTGGCTCCACACTTCTTGTTTCCTGTTATCTTCTTTTGGGTCCCGTATTCCTAGCAGTCAGACAGAGCACCTTTTACATGCACCGTGGATCCTCATCTCCTAGCAACTCTACATGGTGCAACCGATGCGTAAGACCATAAACTCATCAGTTGTTCTTTGTTATGCCCCCCTTCTCTCCCTAGGTCAGTGCACTGTGCCTTAGTCTGCCTCAGTAGGGGTTGTGGCTTGCTTCACTGACTTCCAGTAGCGGCTCACCCCTGTAAGCCCTGGGCACAGCTCCTCCCTTTGTATACTCAGCCTGCTCATTGAGGCTACGAGACTGTGTTCTACTTCCCTCATTTCCTTTATGTCCTTTTTGGCTATCGTGACTGTGGCTTGACATCCTGAACTGGTTTTCCTATGCTGCTAATAGGAATATTTATGGAATTACTCCTACAGATTAATGGGAGTTCTATATTGTATTTCATGCATATTTATAACATGAGTGAGCATAGTCCTCTGGTATTTTTTTGGAATGAAGTTAGATTGATTCTAAGTTCTGGGTGCGCCTATTATTGTAGATGATACTTACCACGATTGTGTTTTGTTTTTTCTCTAAAGGACGTATCGCTCGAGAACGTTACCCTGTTGCTTGTGACATTGACTGGGGTCCCTATACTGAGTACCTACCTTGAGTGAGCCAATTTACTTCAGAAGAATTCTTTCCTATTTCCTTTTCCTCCCTTTCCCCTTAAGACTAACCAACCACGGCTGTTCCCCAGTCAATGTGGAGGATTAGTCCTGAGGTGAGAGGACGAACTATGTCCGAATCCGTGGTACCTGGAATTCAGGTGAGTGGGACCGCGACACCAGCATCCCCTAGATAACACTGAGGACAATAAGTATGGGGAACTAGTGGATGCCAGTGATTTGGACACCTCACCAGACGCTGGCTTGGTCTCTCCCCCTACCTTGGCTATGGAGGAGGGTGACTCATTTACAATGCCAGTGTGAAGGGCGGCTGTGGTCTTGGACCTTACGCTACCCTTTTGATGGAGATGCTTCAGCCGGGAGCTGCCCCAATTAAACCCTTACTCTCATTTAATTACACCATCATAGATGTTCTTCTTGGGGCCTGGTAAGCTCTGCATGAGGGCTCCTGTGTACAGGACAGTAGCCTGCTCCTGGGGACCCTCGTTTCTTCACCCAGGAACCCACCCGAGAGAGCATGGTCGTCCAAGCCTCCACTTCTCAATTCAACGCTGGTGCATTCCCTAACACTCCACCAGATAGGGAATCCAAGAAATGGGATAACTTTGGGAAAAGGATGTTCTCTTTCTCCAGCCTAGTACTGCATTCGGTGAACATTGCATGCCTCTAAGGGCCAATACACCCATACGATCTGGGATTTGGTTGCGCAAGTGCCGTCCATGGTCTCAGATGAGGCCCAAGCCATACTCTTATAAACTGTTGGGGACAATAGAGATGCTGCAAAGTTCACCATCAGTTGTGGACTGGATATGACAGACTCGCTGGCAGATCAAATTTGTCATTGGTGGCCCTTAGGCACCACGCCTGCCTGAGAACCACTGGCTTTTCGTGGGATGTCCAAGTCTTACTCATGGACATGACCTTTGATGGTTATCGCCTTTTTGGTGACATGGTGGCCTCAGCGCAGGAGCGCTTCAAGGATAGCAGAGCAACAGCCAGGCCCTTTGCATTATCCATGGCCCCTCACAAACCCCAGTCCTCCTTCCGCCCCTTTCATTGCTATGGAAAGGGAGGTGTACCCATTCACGTTTAATCCCTCCCAGCCACCAAGGCCAACAGCCTTACCAGCCTGTTCATGGCCAAGGAAACGGTTCCCACAGTCCTAGTTGGGCGACAGCCACCTAGCCAGAGGTCGAGCCAGTCCACCACTCCCTTGGCAGCTGCAGCCTCCAAACTCCTTTAGTTTGCCCTCCTACCACCACGGGCATCCAGTGGGGGCAGGATATGCCATCACCTGCACCACTGTCAGTCAATCACATCCGACAAGTGGGTTTTACAGATCAATCAATCAATCAGGGGTTTGTTAAAGCGCGACTACTCACCCGTAAGGGTCTCAAGGCGCTAGGGGTAGGGGGGGTGCAGGTACCATTCCATCAAGGAGGGGGTCTGTCGAAGTATAGATAGTCCAAAGGGTCTACTCCATCCCCTTTCTGGACACCCCTCAACTCATGCCACCCACTTCTGACCAGCTGACGGAGGAACATCTCTCCTTGCTCTGTCAGGAAGTGTTGGCTCTCTTGGCCAAGACAGCCATTGCGAGGGTGCTGGCATCCGAAGTATGTTGCGGTTGCTATTCCAGCTACTTTCTGGTGCCTAAAAAGGACAGAGGTCTTCGTCCTATCCTGGACTTGCACCATCTCAACTTCTCCCTGAAGAATAAGAATCTCAAAATGCTCACATTAGTTCAAGTCCTGTCTGCTCTGGATCCTTGAGACTGGATGGTAGTGTTGGACTTCCAGGATGCATACTTCCACATCCCTGTCCTGCCTGCCCACAGGCGTAACCTGCAGTTCATGTTGGGCCAAGAGCACTTTCAGTTTGCCGTGCTACCCTTTGGCCTTGCCTGTGCCTCTAGGGTGTTCACCAAGGTGATGGTGGTGGTTGCAGCACATCTGTGGCGGTCAGCGGTTACAGTCTTCCCCTACCTCGACAAATGGCTGTTGAAGGTGAGCTCGCCCCAGGCAGTCGTCTCCTATGTTCAGACTACGGCGGCCTCCTGCACTTGCTGGGGTTCACTATCAGTGTGCCGAAGTCACATCTGACTTCCGCTCACACACTCCCTTTCATTGGTGCTGTTCTGGACACAGTGCATTTTGAGGCCTGTCCTCCCAAGCAGCGAGTCCATGATATTCAAGCTATGATTTCAATGTTTCAACCTCTTTCGTGGATTTAGATGAGACTGACTCTGAGGCTGGTGGGCCTCATGGCCTCTTGCATCCTGCTAGTGACACATGCCCGTTGACATATGCGGGATCTGCAGTTGGACCTGAAGGTCCAGTGGGCACGGCATCAGGAGAATCTCTCCCACATGGTCCAGGTCTCTGAGGGAACTGCAAAAGACCTGCAGTGGTGGCTGACAAACTGCGATTTGGTCAGCGGCAGAGCGCCAGCCAGAGTTTACTGTAGTGACGGATGCGTCTCTTCTCGGCTGGGGTGGCCATCTGGGAGAGGTGGAGATCAGAAGACTCTAGTCTCCAGTGGAATCCCAACTCCACATCAACTTGCTGGAGCTTCAGGCGATCTGATTGGCATTGAAAGCCTTTCTTCCTTCGATAAGGGGGAAGGCTGGTGCAGGTGTTTACCAACAACACCACCGCCATGTTGTACAGCAACAAACAGGTTGGGGTGGAGTTGTGGACTCTTTGTTAAGAGGCCTTGCATCTCTGGACATGGCTGAAATGTCAATGCATTTTCCTGGTAAATCATCACCTGGCGGGCTCTCTGAACTCCAGTGCGGACGGACTTAGCCGTCAATGCCTAGAGGATCATGAACTGCATGTCCATCCAGAGGTGGTGCAAGGTCTCTTTCTAGACGGGGGAGAGCTTTGGTTAGATCTGTTCTCTACCACTGAGAACATGCAATGTTTGTAGTTCTGCACGCTGGAGTTTCCAAGGTGGCTCCCGCTCAGATACACTTTTCGCCTCGATTGGAGCTCCGGTATTTCTGTACATCTTTCCACCAATACCACTGCTGGCCAGAGGTCTCAAAAAGATCAGGAACCCCAAAGGGCCCAAGTCATTCTTGTGGCTCCAGATTGGGCACGAATAGTCTGGTATCTAGACCTATTGAGCATGAACTTCCGTTCTCCTGTCAGACTACCTCTTCAGGAGGATCTTCTGTTACAGCATCATGGGAGGGTCCTGCACCCGAATCTAGGCACCCTCCATCTTCATGCATGGAGATTAAGCGGCAACAGTTGACAGCTTTCAACCTTCCTCCTGAAGTCTGCAATGTTATTCTGGCAGCCAGGCGTCCCTCCACTAAGATGGTATACGCCTGCCACTGGGACAAATTTGTGGCACGTTGTGCATCCAAGAGCATCGACCTTCTCTCAGCACCCCTTTTTTGGGTTTTACTATTTGTTCTATTTTTGGCCCAGCAGGGCTCTGCTCTGGGCACAGTAAAGGGCTATTTATCAGCCATTTCTACATTTTTGCATTTGCCAGACAAACCTTCTTTGTTCAAGTCACCTATTGTTCCTAGGTTCCTCAAAGGTCTCCAACATATTTTCCTCCCAGGCCCTTCATCATGCCCCAATGGAACTTTAATTTGGTTCTGACTTTTCTAATGTGCATGCCTTTCGAGCCGTTGCACAACTGTCCACTCCATTTGCTAACCATCAAGACAGCTTTCTTAGTGGCCATAGCATCTGTCAGGGGGATCAGCGATCGTTTTACCTTGAGCACACAAAAGAGTTGAGTAGATTATCAACTCTTTGTATGTTTTGTAGGAGTCAATAAATGGAAGGCCGTGCAGAAACGGACCATATCAGGATGGATAGTGCACTGCATGAAGATCTGCTATGCATTGGCCAAAAAGCTACCCGCTGAGGGCCTGCGTGCTCCTTCCGCCAGAGCCAAGGCTTCAACCACTACTATAGCTCACAGAGTCCCTGCCCTGGAGATCTGTCAGGCACCTATGTGGGCATCTCTGCACACGTTTACTAAGCACTGCTTCCTGGACAGTCAGGTCTGTTGTGACAGGAATTTTGCATGTTTGGTCCTGCAGGACTTTTTGGTTTAAATTCCGTTCCGCAGACCAATCTCTGGGAAGTATTGCTTGGAAATCTATTTTAAGGGAAGGATTCCCCGGATAGAAGTCTCTAACAGATGAGCAAGTTTCTTACTTTCTGTAATACCTTATCTGATAGATACTTTGTCTAGCCGCAGATTCCTTACCGACCCTCCCATCCTCCCTGCTCTGCGAACTGATTACACTGTAGGGTCACCCTTCTAAGGGCCTTAGACATCCATGCCAGTTTGTCAGTGTTCCTTGTGGCTCTGCGGTCGTGGCATGAAATGTCGCGAAATAAAACCTCAGGTCAGCGTGTTGGGATGGCCCCTGTCTAGGCACCGCACATGTCACTTCCGGTGCTGACGACGCTGACACGGAGCCAAACGATGCCACCTACCAGCATGCAGGGGTACTGCTCAAAAATGTCTGAATCTAATCTGACGGCTGGAGAATATTCTAAGGTAAGGAATGTGCAGCTAGATAGAGTCTCTATCACATAAGGTTTTACGAAGGGTAAAGGTCTGTGATTGTTTTTAGAATGTAGTCTTTCTCTGCAGTGTCAGATGTATTTTGTGGGCAGAGAGTGTTAAGAAAACCAGTTACTTGCATTTGGTAATGCGCTTTCTGGATGATACTCTAACTGCAGATTCCCACCTGTAAGAATATCCCCGCCCCAGACTGGATCTTGGAAGCTTTCCCAGGAATGCTCCTGTGTGCCGATAAGTGGTGACATGTGGTTCCCCTATGACTCCGTACCAACCTGGACAGTGGCGGCTCATCCGCTAAGGCTCAAGAGGAAAACTAAAACGATAATAACGTATGGTTATTATCATTTTAGTTTTCCTATTGCAAGTCAGTGGCTCTCAGGGTGGGGTTGGCTAGAGCAGGGGGAGGAGTGGTTTACACTCCCTAAGTGCGCAAGACTGCTTGGCCGGCCCTCTTGGGCTGGCCAAACAGTCCTGCGCACTTTGCATCTTCCCCACCAGGCTGTAATGCACAACCTGGTGAGGAACATGCCTAGCCTCCGATTCCCTAACTGAGCGCCGATCCATGGCACTCAGACCAATCACAGCACTGAATTGCAACGTTGTTAATAGCTCAGGGGATCCTGGGAGCTTCCTGTTGCTGGGACTGGAGACAGGTAGAAGAGGACGGAGGAGAGGCGGCCCCCTGTCGGCCCGCCGTAGCGAGGTAAGTGTTTTATTTTTATTTTTTCGTCCCTCCGTCCCCCCTTGCCCCCATACCCCTCCCGCATCACCGCCCGGGTCCGGTAGCAGCCGCTACTGAAACTGGAAGAGATGGAGACAATTTGTATATAGGCACCATTCCTGAGCACTGACAGCAGGCTATTTTCCCCCCTCAGCTCCCTCAAACGTGCAACACTTCAAACAAATTGTAGGTGACAGTGTGCTGAAATCTAGCTTGACACCTTATTATGTTCAATAGTTCAATCCACAGAACATGAAGATCAAAGGGCAGAGAGGAATCAGAGTATCCACCAGCAACAGCATTACGGAAGGTAAGGAACTTGTTCTTCAGATGGATACTTCTAACTGCAGAGTCTTCACCTTACAAAAGATACCACAGCAGTACCTCCCAGAGGGACCAGGCAGTGGACTTAAACTAAAACGTCTTGAAGAAATGAACAGGCAAAATGGCCATCTCATTGGATATGGCTGTCAAGGTAGTAGTGTCTCATGAACATGTGTACCACAGCTCACATCACAGCCTGTCAGATGTCCAGAATGCTTGTTTTCGGTCCCGGGAGGACCTAGCCTGGCAGTTTGGGCTGGACTGTTCCCATGGGGAGTAGAGTCAAGACTGATTTGCATATGGCTGGGTTTAAACTGGAATGGCATGGTGAGCAAAAGATAGATGGATTTAGGACCAGATCTCTGTACTGGGGTGAATGTTTGACATTGTTCAGCATTTCGTCCATCAATTGTTCTTTTTGCAGATGTCCAGAACGGTCAGCTCTATAGCCAGTGCCAAGTTAGCTGCCTTGGTCCTGGTGGAATGAGTCCTTAAATGAGTCTGCAGATCTTTTAGAGGTTGCATCTTGGCCAGCGAATAGCATATTTTGATGCCGGACTATCCATCTTGGCATGGTCCTCTTCTGTACTGTCTTCCCTTTGTTTGCTCTAGAGAATTCTACGAAGAGCTGTGCAGCCACATAATTGTACCTTTTGTGGCTATTTAGTGTAATAGCTCAAACCCCTTTTAAGGTCGAACCAATGGAGTCTCTCTCCTCTTCCTTTGGAGTATGAAGGTGAGTGAAAAACAGTGGCTGAGTGGTAGATTGGCCAACGTGGAAAGACGCCACAACTTTGGGTATGAAAGCTGCCCAGGTAATCAGCACTAACGTGTCCAGAAAGGAGGTAGTGTAGGGTGGTTTCAGCAAGAGTGCTTGCAGTTCACTCAGATGGCACAGAGGTGGTGGCAATCAGGAGGACTGTTTGAGCGTCATTAGTTTCTGTGAGCAACTGTGCAGAGACTAAAATGGCGTTCACACGGAATATCAAAACCAAGTTCAAGTCCCCTCGTACTTTCAGTGAATGCTGCTGGGCTTCACATTAAATGCTGCTGGATCCCAGACTTCTCTTTCGTGCCCATGTCCTTTGTGTACTACTGGCAACAACACAGAACTCGGTAATATGGGCGACAATGCCGTGTATGTAACAGAATTGCCTGGACATGCATTAACTTACCAGAGATATTCAAGATACACTGCTGAGCGGTGGTGGAGTGAATTTTTGGCACCATTTCATGCTATTAAGGGAGAAATTACCCTCACATGCTGTAACAGACAGGGTTGCATGACAACCGGAACTCTTCGCCAATTGTAAGGCACCTCCTGTGGGGAGCAGCAAGAGCTGGGATGCTAACAATTCCTCTGAGGCAGTGTGATATCATCATACATTATTTTTGCTGGCAGTTATCTTAGAGTTAGTAAACCTACACCCTACCAGCACAACATACTTGGATCGCATGACATTGATTGTTAGGAAGCCCCTCAATGTACTTTAATGTGTGAGAGGTTAATGCTTTGGGCCCACTACCTGAGGGAGAACAATTTGGACAACTGATCCTCAGGATGTTTGCTGGTTTACCCTATGGAGCACAACACGTTATTTGTGACTCTGCAAGGTTTGTGGAGTGGCAGGAGGCTAAATCCTCCAGATATTTGGACAGAAAGTTACACGGGGCATAGAGTTGACCTGTTGCAATTTTAATAGCTAAGAATGAGACTGTGTTTAATCAAGATAATGGAGAATCCAAGTGATTTAAGCATGGGAACATTTTGGAGAAAGTGTTGCTGGCTAATACTTTAGATGGTACCTTGAGGAATACACTGGATTAAGCAGCAGATAATTTGGAGAATGATGCCATTTTGGTTTGTTACCATGTAGGAAATGCTCTGGTGACATACAGAGATAAACTCAAAACCTTACTTAATTGCTTATGTAAGAAAGGTTTCATTTAACTTTTTGAGTTCTCTCTGTGGGTGTAGCCTGTGGTTAGAGCTACAAAGCGTTTTGTAGATTTGAGATTATGCATCAATTTCGGAGTTTGAACGTAACTATATTGGTGGGCAGCCACGCTTTGCCTAAGTTGCATGCAATTGTAGCGTCACTTGATGGCACTGTAGTGTAGTTCCTATTTCCCTTATAGGCTCTGCGCATTGGAATAATATAACCTATAGGCTTGACATAGGACTAAGGTCGGTATGTCCCTATCGAGTATATTAAACTTAATTACTTGTGCCAGCTAGCTCAGAGGCCACTAGAAACTCCTTGAGAACAAGAAGGGAGTAGTTTCTGGCAACCGAAAAACATGACAACTTTGTTTCTCTTTAGAATCGGAACACGTCTCAGAATTGTGGAAACAATAGATAACAGTTTCACTCAGTCAATCGTGCATGCTTAGTTTCTACAGAGTTACACAGAAAGGAAAGACAGGCGTTTCAATAAAAGGGTTTTATTGAACAGTCTTGTTTCTCGTGCAAGAGATATGTGCTGTTATGATCACAAGACAGTATGCAAGATAAATAATGTACAGCGTAAGCAGTAGAAATAAATAATACTGCGCTAGCATTATTCTTTTAGCATATATTCACGTACATAAATAATATGAGCTAAAAATGCGAGTACTCATACGATGCGTCTCTAAGCTAGTTCTACCCCAATGTGCCTAACCTAGTCTAGGTGTAGGGAAAGGTAGAAGTAGGTGGAGTATTCTCTAGTCTGGTATACTAAGAGTATGTTTAAGTCTAGTATGCCAAGTATGGTATGCCAAGAGTCCCTCTAGGATCTAGTCAGGTCCATACCTTGAGAATGAGAGAGGTGGGAATCTCTTGCCGGATCTGGAACTCTAACACCCCGCGAAGGGAGTTAGAACACTGGAAGCTGGATTCGTCTGCGTGCAGGAATGACAGCGTCTTCTCAGTGCGTCAGGCCGGGATACGGGCTCCTCTGAAGTCGAGGTCTCCTCTAACTTGCTTGGGCAAGGGAAGGTATATTTATACCTGGTAGGTGTCGTGGAATGTTAGCATTGACGTGAAGTCGGACAGAGGAAGACGTCAGGAATGAACCCTTAAGGTATAACGGTTCATACATAATAGATGAGTTCTTGGAGAAATCAATAGTCCTGTGCTAGGGGAACTTCCGAAGCTTAAGGGTCTGGTTTCTAAGAACTCGTTGTGACGTTAGGGTGGACGGATGTCGGTGACCATGCCTGTATTTGGAGTGCACGGTTAATTCCTAAATAAGGACAGGGATTCTATGCCTATATAAGGGCAATGCGAATTGTGCCTATATAAGGACATGATTCAGGAAAACCTATATACGGACACCTAAAGCGGAATACAACACCCACTCCACTTTCGAATGAACGATAATACTAAATGCTAAACATTTAAATGCTAAACATAAAATTGAGTACCACATGTTGCTAAAAACATTTCTAAAAGCATTTTAAAAGAAGCTCAAAACCGTTGAAATGCAATAGGTACTGTACATTTAAAGCATCGGTTTCATTCTAAGCATATAATGGAAGTAAAACACAACGTGAATGAAACAGAAATATATACATATGACGAAATGGTCGATAAGTACTTAAAATCAAAGCCATTGCATATCATAGAATTAAATGAAATGTTAGACAAGTAAGGTGACAATGTGTCCCTGGAAGTATTCAAAGAAGTCCGTTTTATAAGACTAGTTCTACTGTAAGCAGATTGTTCTTTGCCATGTCATTTCAAAAATTTTAAAAGAAAAAAGGTTCAATTCTGGGAAAAGTTCCAAGTTTGAAAAATATGAAGGCCAAATTTCATTGTTGCCCTGGTACACTGTGAGCCGAATCAAAGTCAGTGTATGGGTCTGGCGTAAACATTAGATCATCTATTTCCGTAGCCAAAATATCGTCCACCGAAGTTGGCGACATTTGGAACACCTCGTTCAGGAGGTTAATTGCACAGAGATGAGAAACATCGCCTTCAGCAGAAGAAGCAATGTTCGCGTCCGTTGTTACCTGTGTGCCTGTTGATCCATCTCGTACCTCAGCAGCAGCCGGAAGCGTCTGTGAGATCTCAATGAATGCCGTCATCAGGATTGGTAGCCTCTGGGGGCAACACACAGCATGGGCCGTTATCGGGTCCAGCAGAGTATCGATATCCATTGGCATGACTGATGGGAGTGTTAGACAGGTGTCTAGCACGCATTCTTCACCGCAAAACAGGCAGCGTAGAACAGGTAAGATGCAATCTTGCCAGAATGGTCTGAATGACAGGAACCACGTTGTATTACGTTCCCGTAGACGAGGCATGCCCAAAAGCTGTACTATTCGCTCACGGCATTTCCGTTCAAGGAGGGCTCTCTCCACATCGCTCGGAGTGATGTTGGCGAATAGGCTTGCCATAGCGTAGTAGGAGGAATAGAAACAGAATTCCTGCAACAAGTGCTAGAATTAACGGCACACCACCAAACACCGAATGTGCGATGTTTGGGATGATTCCGAGGACAGCCTGGAAAGGTGCTAATAGTCCGGAACAGATGGTCTTAAATACATGTACAATTCCGCTTGTATCACACATGTTAAAGATACGTCCTATCATTTCTATGAAATGTATAGGGCAGTTTGTACGAGTTAAAGCCTGTATCTCAGCCGAAGTCCTTGCAACTTGTAAATCATAGATTTCTTTGGCCGAGGTCAAAGGCACTGATTGTTGTATAAGCATGGCTTTCTTTCTGCTTAAAGTTTCAAATCGTATAAAAGAGACATTCAACGAAGGCCATAAAGGTGACTCCCTGACTGTGTCTATTGGGGCAAACAATACTTGCATACAGCAAGTGACCCTGGAGTTGACCGTTACTAGATATGGGATGCCTGGCAACATGCCACAGCAACTCTGATCATTCAACATGAGGTACCTCCCATTAGAAAGTTGTCCAAACGTTGGATTAATCACAGCAGCTGGTGTACCCTGCTGGTGGCAGGACAAGTTTGCCACAGAACCATTACAAGCCCCGTACAAAGATATGTCCTGACAAATCAGTGAACCGCTTAGTGCACTTTCACAGTGTGTATCGCTTAGAAACACTTCACGATCCCCATTCCAACATCTATAGGTGTAAGGTAAATTCCAGGATGTCTTAATGTATTCTTTACCCAACCTTTCATATTTGCCTGCTTGCATCTGTTTAAGGCAATACTGAAACTGAAAAGTAGTCACAGGTAGACTAATTTTGCCATGAATAAGGCATTCTGTAGCTGGTTTTTCTGCCACTGTGAATGATAATTTTACAAGTTTTTCAATGCTCAGTACTGTATACTTTGCTCCCCTTTGTGCCAGTTCAAACTGTTTATCAGTTAGATTGTATTCTGCAAACAGAGCCGTCGTGTTGATAAAACGCCAAGGCACATAGCCCGCACGCAAAGATTGCAGCGACCAGCTTAATAACATAATAGAACGCAACTGAAATTGGCCTTGCTGTAACATGGCTAAATCTTGTTCCAGTATGTCGATAGCAGAGGATACAATACTGTCCAATGAATAAATTCTGGAGGACAAAGTTGTTAACCCATTGTCAACCACAGAGAGAGTTTTCTCTAAGTTAATAGGATCAAGTTCACGTATTCGTTCTGCGGCCTCCATCTGTGACACCTTCCATGCTTCATTATAAGCAGCATAGATGCCGGCATATATGAAACGTTTTTGACGCGGTTTTCTTGGTCCAAGCAAGAATTCCCTAAGGTCTGCGTCTTCTTTAAGTAAAGATAAGTGTTGTTTCACATCCTTAAGTGTAGATTTTTGCAGCCAATCGAGGCATAATTTTCCTACACTGTATGTTGTTACTACCCCCGGATGTTGTCTTTGGAAGTATCGTGGGTCTGGCCTATGAATAGTAAACCCCTGTGTTTTATTCAGGAATCTTTCTTGACAGATGTTTGTATCTGTGGGGCAGATCAACCATTTTCTCCAATCAGGATTTGTTCTGTTGATTTGTAGTATTGTGTCAATTGTAACCGCTGTCTGTGTATTGTTAATACTGGCAGGTGTTGGTACAGAAGGTGTTTTCATGTCTTTGATCTTGGCTAAACCAAGGCAAGACGTTTGTTGCACAGTGTCATTCAAAAACAAAGTTTGCTGAGGGATGATACATGCTCTAAACAAAGCTTCTATCCCCTGCACTTGCCAATCTTTAGTACCCCAGACAGATTTTGTGTCTATTGTCTCTTTCCACAAGTCGAAACAATGTCTAGACAGTTGGGCAATAAATGCTGCAGAATAAATCTGTTTTGTATTAGTTAACATAATTTTCAGTCCTGTTTTGTTTACATTTTTATAGTAAAATGTTTCTGGATCAGATGTATTGTACCCTGAAAAATATGGAAACTTTTTAGCAAATGTTTTTGAACTACCTTTCGGTGGTGTAGGACAATGCTCCCATTGGTTAAACATAAACACATTTCTAGGTGTTGCAGATTTATGCAAAAAATGATGACCATAGTGGTATTTGCAATACAGCTGTTCATAGTCTGATGAACCCTCTAAATATTCATTATTAGAAAATGCAGCAGACTTTTCTAGGTCAAACATCATGTTATTTACAGTTTCAAAGTCCCAATCATCAGAATAGGTACTGGATGAAACAAAATCACTTAGTGAGATCTTAAATAAATGTGGAATGTTCAAATGTACCGTAGGGCCGAATATATCAAAATCAGTTTTGTCCCACACTATACCATCCTGTATAGGAACGGCTGTGATGTTCACTGCAGACAAGTCTCTTGTTTCACGATGGGATGATTTGTGTGGTTTCAAAAGTAAGTTCACTTCTTTTCTTTCAGTGTTCACATGGATATATCTGCCATTTATAAGCACGCTCATAGTCATAACCAAAGCTAGCCAAAGCAGGAAGAAAAATATTCCAGAAATAACCCATAGTTCAATCCACGGTGAAACCAGATAAGTCTTTCTCAAAAAACGAAAAAAGTCTTGTACTTGCTGTTTAAATGTTTTTGATGCTGGCGACGTCTCGGGCTCACGCAGATCCTCAGAAAACGTATCAAAGTTAATGAAATAGCCAGAAGCAGTTCTGTCAATTGTTGGAATTGCTTCAGGATTTGTAGAAATCGCTGGAACCAGTTGATCACTTGTTACATTGGTGTAGACAGGTGTATTTGGACGAACTGTTACTTGAGTTTCAAGAGGGATGAGTTCCATAGCATTGTTGCTCAGTCCTTCATCTGTTACTGCTGAATTCTCGATGGTTATCAGTCTTTCAATCTGAACCTCTTGGATAGTAGCGAGAGGAGTGTGTCTGCTACTAGGTCGGAGTCCACGAGGCCTACTATTTAGTATTGGCCACATACTGTGGTTTGATGAGGTTGATTGACACAAATCTTTTCTCCTTTTTTCCAGCAAGGGGCGGCAGAAGTACTGTTCTTGTTCCGTGTATGGCCAGGACAGGTACTGGTTGTCTGTAAGAAGGTCCAAATTCCTTCTTGTCCGCAATCTTCTCTCTGAAAAAATCCCCAACTTTTGGAATCCAAACAGGCCTTGCTGGGACCGCCGATTTTTCCCCAGTGGTGGTTGGCTGCAGGAATACGTTGCTTTGTTTCGATCTTAGTTCATTTAGATCCTGTAAAACAGCCAAACGATCTTTGATATCAAAGGGTTTATTTTCCACCACTGTGCCTCTACATTCTAGATCTGGTACCCACATTCTTGTCCCAAATAGGACCTCATATGGAGTGACCCCCCCTAGAGAACTTCTTGGCAAATTATTTAATGAGCGTTGGACCCCATAAAGATGTTTGACCCACCCATCACCCGAACCTAATACCCTAGCTGTTATAGACTGCTTTATGTCCTGGTTTTTCATTTCCACAACAGAATTTCCCTCAGGATGAAACGGAGAGGAATACCGCAATGCAACGCCCAGACTGGCCATGGCTTCTTTGTAAGCCCGAGAGCTAAACGCAGGGCCCTGGTCAGAATGTAGCGTGCCTATTGCGTATGTGCCGATAAAGACTCGCAAATCTTTTATAACAGTTCGAGCGTCAGCCGAGCGCTGAGGCCATATCCATAGGAACCTTGACTTAGTATTTGTGGGATTGCAGTTGTCCACAAGGACGCCTGTGCATAGATAGTCTAATGCTGTCTAACAATGGTGTCTGTCCCTGGAAGGCTACTTCGTAGCATGGTGTCTGGTGGCGTTCTGCATCTCGCTGTACCTTACAGTCTATGCAGTCATTGATGAAGATGTGAATCTGTGTATTCATTCCAGGCCACCAGTACATCTCTTTTAATGTCAATATTGTTTTAGAGATCCCTTGATGTGACAGACCCTCCCCCAGATGTGTTTCATAAATCAAAGCTGCTCTACGTTCCATGTTTGGAATTACCCTATCCCCCACTCCAGGGATTCGAGCAAAGGAACGTTGTTCGCATCAATTACATAAGAGTACTTGAGTGGAAACTTTTTGGTAACGCTGCACCACTGCCTTTGCTCGTAGCATTGACAGCCAACATTATCTCACTGTCTATTCTCGTTTTTGAACGAGTGATCGCAGCTACGGAAGCCGTCTGAACAGCCCCCTTTGCGGCTTCGTCAGCCAATGAATTCCATGCAACGTGAACGCCATCACGTTGATGACTCAGTGTGTGTATCACGTGAGCTTTTGGTAGTTCGCTTTTTAACTGACCTACTTGTTCCCAAAGCGTTTTATGCTTTATTGTGCCACCTTTTGCATCTTTGAACCCATTTTCAAGCCAATTTTGTATATATTCATTATACGACTGCACACAATAGAAAGAATCGCACACTATTAGTGTGGGGAATTCTTGATCTGTACTTTCAAGTGCCAGTTTGAATGCTTGTAGTTCAGCTCGCTGAGCTGTACAATCTCCTAGAGATTGGGTTTTCGTGACCATAGGTCTGAAGTTGCCATCGCGCATGCGCCCTTTAACGATTGCGCACGCTGCACTGTAAGCTTGCTTACTCCCTGTTGCGGGTTGTGTGGATCCGTCAGTGTAAATTATGAATTCGTACTGATCGAGAGGCAGAATCTCAGTGGGCAGAGGACATTCATGTTCATATTGCAGGAACGCTTGTGTTTTTAAATCAGGATCAAAAACATATTCAACATCTGTTGCAGCAAGAGAATTAACCCATTGTATCCATCTAGGATGTAATGCTTTTGCATTTGGAATGCTCGCTTTAGTTACCGCCTCTAAGGCCGGAACAGGGGTTACGACTATAATGCGTTTCCCTTGGGCTAGAGCTCTTTCTTTTGCTACAGCGGTTTGAACTGCTGTCAGAATTTTTTCTGTTGAAGTGAAGCGCATTTCTGCTTGTGTATACAAATGTGATTTGTATGCAATTGGTACTTTTTCACCCTCATTAAATGTTAAGTAGGTGAATCCGCATTGACCCGAAATTATTCGGATCACTAAATTGCGTTGACTAACGCGTGTTTGTAAGTGATTTGTTGCTAACATGTTAGCTTGGAGTGAACGCAAGATTTCTGTGTGTTCTTGTGTCCAATTCTTGATTGAAAAATCAGGTTTGATTAATGCGTAGAGAGGTTTAACCCTTTCTGCGTAGTTTAGAATGTAAGTTCTTCCAAAATTTAGGAAACCCAGGATGGATTGTAAATTTTTCAGCGTCTTTGGAGGTTGGAGCAGCGCACATCTTTCTAAAAAGTTGGCTGCCAAGCTCTTGCCTTCACTTGAAAGCTCATATCCTAGAAAGAGTACATTGAGATGGGCAATTCTGGATTTTTTAAAGTTTAACTTATAGCCCTCAGAGGCGAAGCCCAGTATAATGGCGCTCACCCTGTTCAAGTGTTTGTCCAGGTCATCGTCTGTCAGATAGATGTCATCGACATATGACAATGCCTCATTATCATAAATTTGTAGTAACTCCGTTACGCTCGCTGAGAATAACCCCGGGCTGTTCTTGAACCCTTGTGGGAGTCGACAAAATTGATGCTGGGTCCCCATTATTGAGAAAGCTGTCAAGTACCTGCTTCCAGGTGCTATGTTTTGACAAAAGAAACCATTTGAGATGTCCAATGTGGTTTTATATTTTTTACGCACAATGTTATTCATTAATGCTGTACTATGTGCATTTTGCACTGCAAATTTTTTAGAACAAGTGTTTAAGTGTCTGTAATCCAAAACTAGACGATATGTATTGTCTGGTTTGGAGACAGGAAACAAAGGATTGTTCATTGAAGAGGTGCATGTTTCAATCACCCCTTGGTATTCAAGTTGATCTAAGATCTCCCTGACCTGTTTTTTAGCTTCTTGCTTTATTGGGTACTGCCTCTGTGCAGTAGGTTCATTTTTTAGATGTATTTTATGGTGAGGCGAGTCCTCATCCCATCCTACATGATTTTTGTATAATGCTGGGGCCTGGGCAACTGCCCATTTCCTGGCATAAGTATATTTTAGATGAATTGGAATATGGTTGGAGAAGGCAGGCATAATAATGTCTTCGCCATGTGGGCACTCCCTGACAAATTGTGGTGGCCAGTCTTTTTCTGCTAGAAGTATGTCATAACCCCTTGAAAGTTTTTCCCAAACGAGTGCTTTTACCTGTCTAGGTATGTCTCCCTCCATCCGGAGTGTTATTTCATATAACGTTTGTGGAGTACTAACCCTGGTGTCTACAGTCTCAACTGTGATGTACTCATTCAAGTCCACTATCTCCAGAAGTTCCTCAGGTTCTGGCGAGCTATTGTGACTTCTGCTGCACTGTCCAGCATTGTCTGAGCCCATTCTCCGTTCTTGAGTTGTGTTCTCAGTATCCTCGGCATGTCTGATCTTCAGACCTGCTACCTTCTTTTTTGAGAATTGAGGTTTTGATTTATTTTTCTGAACGTGTTTGTCGTCTCTCGATTTCGCGCGTTCTTCTCTATGTTCTGACCGTCCTCTTCTTTCCGATGTCTGTGATGAGATCTGAAGGGTACGAGAGGAACGTGTATCAGTATCTTGATACCTGTCAGGCTTTTTCAAATTATCCCTATTCCTGAGGTTATACCTCCTTTCAGAGGGCTCCTTTTGAGGAGACCTACCTCGGGATTGAGAACGTTTCTCATTTGAATTTTGTTTATTAGTTTCCCACTTCTTTTTAGAAGATGTAGGAGTTTGTTTAATAGAGTCCTTCTCAGGACTTTCAGATAGTTTTGGCTTCAATGGTCTTCCACCCAAACTATCTCTGCCTAATTCTGCATAAGATTGTTCTATTATTCTGGGTAGTTCTGTTTGATGTTCTGTAACATCGAATTCCTTAATCGTTGGCGGATCGCCACTGCTGCTGCCTCTCCTTTAATATTAGATAATATTATTGTTGAGACCTGGTCAAAGTTTTTCAGTAATTTCATACCTAAATTCAGAGCAGGCTCTGCCCCGTATTCGTTTTGAATTTGTTTCAGGACATCAGGTATTACTGCAATTGATGGAATACCATGTGTTTTAGTATAGATGGCAGCAAAGACTGAGCCCCAAGTGGTGCAGTCTTCCAGTTGTGGTGTGATCCCCATTGGTAAACAAATTGTTAGGATTCTGTGTTTCTCATAAGGGCTAGTATTTGGAAATACTGCTTCTATTTGAGTAATTTTTTGAGCTATCCAGAATGGAATTTGCTCACGTTTTGTGGGCATTTTTCCCATGACTGCGTATAGAGTCTGTGGTGTAATTTTTAGTGTATTCCCCTGTTGAGGGGTTTGATTTGGAAGTGTCAATGGTGGTTGAACTGTGAAAGTCCGCATGACATATTGGACTAGTTGTCTGTAAATTTTTATCAACTCTGTAAGTTGAGTAAGTAATTCCTCGTCTGACATTATATCGAGGTCAGGATGAGTAGTGTAGCCGGCTAGAATCAGCCATGTTGGTCCTGGTCTACCTAGTGGACCGAGACCGGTAATGTTTCTGTGATGTTTTAGGGCGCCTTTAAACCAGAGCTGATGCTCCTGGTATGTTAGTGGAATTTCAATATCCTCGAAAGGAATATATTCCTCTGGTGGTTCATCTTCTTTGTAGAAGTGAAACATTATTGTAACTGGATTTGATTCTGGGAATACTATCCATGAATAGAATACCTCTGTCTGAAAAGATTCGTGTGCCTCTATCACGAAAACTGCTCTACCGCCTCTTGGTGGTAGACCATGTTTTATAAGTTTTAGAGTGATGGCTCTTCTTAAGTTTGGATGGATGTCTATAACACCCTCCTCGGTTTCAATTAAACCTGTAAAGTTAAAAGCTGTTACGACTGGTTTAGCCGCAGCTCCACCGGTGTTGGTGGCATCGTCCCCGTGTTCGGACATTTTGTTTTTTGAAAAATGGAGAACAAGTTTCAAGGAAACAAAAAGATAAGGTGCACAATATTTTGGAACACTGTATCCTTCAATGTTGAGCAAACCAAACAACTAATATATAGGGTGCTTCCCTATTTAGCTTTGGCGGATATTTAACCCTACCCACTCCAGACGTCTTATGGAGTATGTGAGTAGGGGTCTCTGAGAAAAGCACGACTGAGTTACTCAGTATCTAGCGTTAAATTACTGCCTTACCAAACGTTGGGTGCCATGTAGTGTAGTTCCTATTTCCCTAATAGGCTCTGCGCATTGGAATAATATAACCTATAGGCTTGACATAGGACTACGGTCGGTATGTCCCTATCGAGTATATTAAACTTAATTACTTGTGCCAGCTAGCTCAGAGGCCACTAGAAACTCCTTGAGAACAAGAAGGGAGTAGTTTCTGGCAACCGAAAAACATGACAACTTTGTTTCCCTTTAGAATCGGAACACGTCTCAGAATCGTGGAAACAATAGATAACGGTTTCACTCAGTCAATCGTGCATGCTTAGTTTCTACAGAGTTACACAGAAAGGAAAGACGGGCGTTTCAATAAAAGGGTTTTATTGAACAGTCTTGTTTCTCGTGTAAGAGATATGTGCTGTTATGATCACAAGACAGTATGCAAGATAAATAATGTACAGCGTAAGCAGTAGAAATAAATAATACTGCGCTAGCAATATTCTTTTAGCATATATTCACGTACATAAATAACATGAGCTAAAAATGCGAGTACTCATACGATGCGTCTCTAAGCTAGTTCTACCCCAATGTGCCTAACCTAGTCTAGGTGTAGGGAAAGATAGAAGTAGGTGGAGTATTCTCTAGTCTGGTATACTAAGAGTATGTTCAAGTCTAGTATGCCAAGTATGGTATGCCAAGAGTCCCTCTAGGATCTAGTCAGCTCCATACCTTGAGAATGAGAGAGGTGGGAATCTCTTGCCGGATCTGGAACTCTAACACCCCGCGAAGGGAGTCAGAACACTGGAAGCTGGATTCGTCTGCGTGCAGGAATGACAGCGTCTTCTCAGTGCGTCAGGCCGGGATACGGGCTCCTCTGAAGTCGAGGTCTCCTCTAACTTGCTTGGGCAAGGGAAGGTATATTTATACCTGGTAGGTGTCGTGGAATGTTAGCATTGACGTGAAGTCGGACAGAGGAAGACGTCCGGAATGAACCCTTAAGTTATAACGGTTCATACATAATAGATGAGTTCTTGGAGAAATCAATAGTCCTGTGCTAGGGGAACTCCCGAAGCTTAAAGGTCTGGTTTCTAAGAACTCGTTGTGACGTTAGGGTGGACGGATGTCGGTGACCATGCCTGTATTTGGAGTGCACGGTTAATGCCTAAATAAGGACAGGGATTCTATGCCTATATAAGGGCAATGCGAATTGTGCCTATATAAGGACATGATTCAGGAAAACCTATATACGGACACCTAAAGCGGAATACAACAGCACATCGGTTTTCCTAACTTTAGATCTGGCAAATTCATACCATTATAAGTGACACTTGATGAGTTCTCTAAGGGGCATATGTACAAGCCCCTATTGGCACCACAACGTCACTATTACCGACGTTGTGGTGACAATAGGGGCTGCGCCTTATTTACAAGGCAGCGTTAAGCCACTTAATGTGGCTTAACGCTGCCTTGTAAATAAGGCCCCCTTTCACGCTATGTTAGCGTGAAAGGGGTGGGCAGTGGGTGTTGCGGTGGGCATTCCACCGCAACACCCATTCATTTTGACGCTGACCCCTATGTACAAGGGTGGCGTACATAGGAGGCAGCGCCAAAATTAAGACCAGGTAAATCCTGGTCTTAAGTTGGCGAAACGAGGAGAAATGCATTATTTCTCCTCGTTTTGCTTTTCCATGTGTGCTGCCTTGTGCAGCACACATGGAAAAAGCAAATTGCCATGGTTTGTTTACGTACAGGACGGTGTCCCCCCGAGTGGGACGGATATGCCCAGACGTGGGTCCCGTGCTCTCCATGCCACTGGAATCAAGCTATCCTGGCTGAAGAGGGGTGAAACCCCGAAACCGGTCCTAGGATGCTTGTTTCCAGTCCAGGGAGAACCTGGCCTGGCAGTTCGGGCTGGACTGTTCCCATTGGGCACAGGGTCAAGACTGATTTGCATATGGCTGGGTTCAAACTGGAATGGCATGGTGAGCAAAAAAACGATGGATTTAGGCCCAGATCTCTGTACTGGGGTGAATGTATGACATTGTTCTGCATTCTGTCCATCAATTGTTGTTTTTGCATATGTACAGGAAGGTGTCCCTTCCTGTACATAAACAATCTTTAAAAAAAATGCCCTTTTGTCACTTTCATGTGTGCTGCATGAAGCAGCACACATGAAAGTTACAGAATGGCATTTTAGGATTGTTTATGTGCAGGAAGGGGCACCTTCCTACACATAAACAATCCTCCCCTGCACGCAGACACCCTTGCACTATGGTGCAAGGGTGCCTGCGTTGGCGCTAAGTTGCTAAACTTAGCGCCATCGCAGGGGGAAACGCAAGGCTGCACCACATTCTTGTAAATATGGGGCAGCCTTGCGTTTCAGAAGTGGCGGAGAGAGGTGTTAAGCCAGGAAAGCTAAAGCCTCTCTCCGCCACTTCATTGTACATATGGCCCTAAATATCTAAAGGCCTTAGCATCGGGGTGTTAGAATGGTGGGCTGAGTGACAGCTGAGGTTATTGCAGAATTTCTGGATTAAGTGTTTTATTGGGAAGGTATACCAAGAAAACAACATTAAAGGGGGAGGAGGCCAGATTGAAGCAGCTCTGCTAACAAAGCCCCTGAATCTAAATTCATCAGCTTCCCAAACGTGGTTAACTCTTCGATCTGCCACAAGAAGCTATGTGATATATAAAAAATCTGGCACTCAGCACAGAAGTCACAAGAATACTGAAACTGGACACCTGTGATTATGTCAAGCAATACTTACCTCAAAGGGGTGCGCTCTTAATTTAAGTTAGATTAATTACATAATTCTAGGCGGTGCATAACAGGCAGATAGGGAAAATGCTTGGTCCTCCCCTCTCCCATTAGATGTTTTTGTTTTGTTACCGATGAAGGCTGTAACTGTTCTAGCCAGTGTCGTAGTACTAAATTCTGAGTGCAATATCGTTCCTCGTCATTTACAACTAAGTTTCTGGCCAGTCACAGTGACCCATTATGTGAGGGCTCTTAAGTGAAACCTAAATGTTGTATTGAATGTTAAGTGGAAGAAAGGAATGATTTGCACTGTATCCATTGTTGGGGCCATGTTGGTTAGGCTTCACAGGACATGGCTTGTTAGGGGTATGTTAAGTTAACCACACGGACCATGCATGCCAATCACTCAAATATGGACAGACACCCAAAAGCACTCATAGGGGTTGAATTAACATGATACAATAAGGGTGGTCACATTGTGGAATGTCAAAGTAATCAATTTTGTAGTTAAGCGGCAAAGAATCTGGGTGTACCTTAAAATAGTTATGCTGCAGGAAACTCACTTAATAGTGACGGAATATGAGAAACTTCGTTAGAAATTGGGAGTGATGGAGCATGATTTTTGTAAAAGAAACTGCTCAATGTAATCCACCTGTCGGTGTGAAAATAAATACTAAGGGGCCGATTCCGATCTGGGTCGGAAAGCTCTCCGACCGATCCGGATCCGGATTGTTTTCCGACCGAGCCGGACCCCTGCAGTCCGACCGAACGAGTACGATGCGGCAGTATGCTGCCGGACTCGGTTCGGTCGGACTCCCATTGAAGTCAATGGGAGCCGGTCGTACGACGTGTACATGGGCTCCCAGTGACTCAATGGGTACGTTGCGCACAGTGGGTACGCGTTGGTGCCATCCGCACCGTACACGCATGTATAGGGGGACCCATGGGTCCCCCCTGTGTCCGACTCGTACAGCTACGGGTGAAGGGGGGTCCGGCACGGACCCCCAAAGTCCGCGTCCGGGAGCTTTTTCGTGTCGGAGGCTCCGACTCGATCCGGCTGTCCGGATCGTGCATCGTACTGGCTCGGTCGTAAAACGTCTCCATTGCGCGCCACAAATCGAGTGCGAACGAGTCAGACGGAGCGGTTCGGACCCGGAAACGAGTCGGTCGGCGATTTCGCATTCACTCGCATCGTACTTGCTCGCTCGGACGACTGTACGAATCGGTCGGAAACAAAGCCTCCGACTCGGATTTGGTAAAGCTGAATCCGATTCGGAGCCCTACCGACCGAGATCGGAATCGACCCCTAATGCTTGGGAAACGAGAACTGCTAATGTTAACAGAAATTAGTGTACAACGTGAGAAATGTGCAAAGGCACGATAATATGCTCTACTTTAGTTAGACAAATAAGGACACATTAAGGACTAAATGAAAATAATATAGTGTAGATGTATTTCTAATGTATGTCACTCTGTCTCCCTTACTGCAGAAATTAAAAGCGACAAGGGAAAATGCGTTATTCTTCGTGAAAGTATAGTGTAGGATTTCTTTAGAAATAATTCTCTCTTTTGCTAAATAAATGTAGGCCTTAGACTATTAGGGGATGTGTTCACGTACTCCTGTCCCGAGATTTGTAACAATGCTGTCCTTAGCTGCAGACCTTCACATGTTACGAGTTGTTTCCTGGAGTGTAGATATTAGCCTAATTCTGTCTGAAATTATTACTTTCTTTCCTGTTTGAGCGAGAGTAGAAGGATGTTCGAAAGTTACTGTTTCATTAATTAAATACATTTGTAACTAGGTTATTTCCTCTTCCCCCAAGGAAGTTGTATAATGTACTAGACAAAGGGTGTTCAGAAATCATGGTTAGGTCATTGTCTGAAGACCACCACACCATTGTGTTTAGCCAATGAAAATGTTTGTAGAAAGTAGAAAGTGTAACAATTTAGTTGAGAAAAGGAAGTAGCAGTGTCTAAAGACCTTCGTGGGAAGGTGTTCTTCGGCTTGTTCTCAAGACTTCTGGGGACTTGTCCTGCGTTCGTGGAGTGCTGCATGCTGTGCTGATTCCTGATATTCTAGCTGGCAAATCCTGCTGAACCATTGAACTTTCCTGAGACTTTGCACATCATCGGCTGATGGTGTTGCCTCTGCTATTCCTAACGGCCATGGAAATAGATTTCCTACTAATGTTCGCTGAGCATTAGAATTTCCGTTCTTAGGTGAAGTATTTTCACTGCTGCTGTGTTTTTCCTCTTATTCTCTCTTTCCTAAGCTTGATGAATCTGATATTGTGATTTGATTCTGTTATGCAATTTTGTGATACTCTGTAACATTTGTGAACTGAATAATGTCATTCTATTTGGACTTTTGTGATTGACCATTCATTAATCTGAATAACAAAAGAGATAATCAAAAGAAAGGTGTTTGTCTTTATTCATGAGATAGAATAATTTTACCTAATAATTGATTTATGTTGGTTAGTGTATTTCCTTCATTCTAGGTCCTCATGGGGAAATAGCATTTCCGTGGTTTCAAATTCACAGTCCCTTTTAACTCTACCAAAGATCCGTCGGAGGACCTTTGTTACGGTTAACAGAGAAATAATGTCTTATGGGCCCGACATTATAGTTATGTTATTGTAGTTATTATAGTGTATGGTGTGGACGGTATGTGATGTTATTATTTCTCACCCGCTTCCGCTACATCAGTTTTGGTAGTTGCATCGGATGGTTAGTTAGATTAAAATTACTGTGTTTTTGAAAAGACGGAGTTAACAGACTGACTTAGACGTTGATATATTTGTTGAGTTTGTACCTTTATGTCACGTTGAGGTTTGTTGAATCTCAATGGAATTGACGGGTCCGACGTTGGCCTGAGATCCCGGGATAAGCCTAGATGCTGTCTTAGTGTGGCATACACTAAGCTTTATGTGCGAATGTCTGCTGGTAATACGGTACTAGGCGGTCGTCGAACTGAAAGAATCGTACAGGGAACTTTCTTGAATGAAGTAGTGGAGGGTTTATTTGGGTCACTTCAGAAGCGCAACTGGAGAAGTCCCAAGAATTTTCCGCTTGTTAGAGAGCAAATAAAAATCACACTGGTCGAGATTTTATTGCTGGAGTGTAGAGAGATCTCTTAGAATATGTGCTAAACACTTTCAAATTTTTTTTTTGTGGAGCAGACAATTTGTGTTTTATGTAGTTTGTTCTGTTAGTAAAAGACTTAAAGACGTTGACGCTGATTTTGTAAAGGGGGGTTCAGTAGAAGGAGTAGAACTGACGTAAAAAGGTGCCGCGCTGGTATTGGACAGTGGTGAGAATACGTCACTAAAAGTGCCGCGCTGCTATTGGTTAGTTAGTGTGAGTCGCGCGGAAATTGGACAGCGAAAATGTTTGGAAGTAGAAAAACATAACACAGAAGTGAGATTTGTAGATTTATTTACTAATACGAGCTTTAGATTTGAGAAAGAAACATGAAAATAATAAGTTTGTTAAAAACTCTATTTAGTAAGGATCAACCTCTGGTAATTAGAGAAGGAACTCCGATAGCTCCAGACGGATCGCCCGCAGCATTTATGGCGATAGAAAGGGGATATCATACTTGTACTTGGTTAGAAAATTGGATGAAATACACAGAACAAGATGGTAATTTAGCTTTTCCAGAAAATTGTACTTTTGATACCAAAATTTTGGAAAATTTAAGGAGACGAAAGAATGATTTGAGCCCACACCCAAGACCTATGCAGTACGAAGCTCTTGAAGAGTGGGATTACGAAGCATATAAAAGAGAAAGAGATAGACAGCAAAATAAATATAAGAATACAGTAAGCAGATACTCAGACGCTAAGTGGAATACTCGCAAGAAAATGTGAGGAAGAGCCACCATTATAGAAAGAACTGGATTATTCCCTGTTAGAGAGGCTGAAGAGACTGAAGGGGGAAAGTGTAGAGAGAAAAAGAAAAATTCTGAACCACAAGGATTGAATGCTAGTGCAGATGATGTTGATGAGGATTTCTTGAATGAATTATTGATGACTAGACCTCCTCCATATCAAGAGGAACAGGTTAGTGCAAATGTGAGTGTTCCGAGTGTTTCACCAAATGCTCCTTTAATTCAAATTGAAGAATCAGTGAATAGGCTACCTAATGATGAAAGACAGATCCAAAATGTAAATAGAGAAGAGTTAGTGAGAATGAAATCCACAATAAATCCAGATGTTTGTTGGTTCCAGTAACAATTGGCCCAATAGTTCCAGTGTATAATGAGGGGCAAAGACTTACTCAAGTGCATAATATTATGAATACGAATGAAGACTCAAGGGAGGCAGGACATTCAAATGACATTTCAGAAAGGACAAATGTAGCTCCTAGACGAAATATACAATTAGAACCAAAAAGATTAATGCAGAATGAAAGGAGAACAAATCAACAGACACCTAGCAGGTCAAGAAGTGATACAGGTAAAGGTATACAGAAATCAGTAGGTCCATCGCCAGAAGAATTAGATGTGTGGATTAGAGAGATTGCACCTGAATGTAGTGGGCAAAATAAAGATGTTTATACAGATGTGAGCAAATTGAAGGGAGATTTAGAAGAAATGATTGCAGGTACTATTAGTCCTGAAAGATTGAGCAGATATCAGGATGATGAGTTATTATTTTTATGTAAAAATATTACGAGAAAAGCGAGAGGCTTACATGAGACCTTTGCAGAAGTTGCTCAGATGTATGGAGTTGACATTGAGAAGTCGAAAGATTACAAAAGACATATAGATTGGATTTTACTGACAAAGATTTAGAGAATCTGAATGTTTCAGGGAAACTATTGCAGATTAAAGAGTTGATTAATACCTTGAGACGTTGGAGAGAATTAGACAGATGGAAAGGAAGATGGGCTAAAAACAAGGAAGATGAAAATGCAAAAGCGAATGTTGCCTTGCCATTGTATCCTGTGAGAGAAGCTGAAAAAGAATCAGCAACAGTTGATGCTGCCTCAGCATATCCAATGAGAGATGTACCAGGAGGTGGTAGGGTTCATATTCCTTGGTCAAGACAGGACATATTGTCATTCACGAATGATTTTCCTCGGTTGAGAAAAAAGCCTGTTGAGTGGTATAGGCAAGTAGAAAGATTTGGGAAAGTCTCAAAAGTGCTGTGGGTAGACTTGGATGGTCTTTTTCATATTGTTGTTCCAGCAGATTTGTGGATTGAGTGTAAAATTGCTGTAGATTGGCCAAATAAAGAATATCCAAGAGATCCAAAAACAGGAGCACCCTCAGAAGAAGTTATGAAGAAATATAATCAGGTTATTACATATTTGAAGGGAAAGATTTCTCCAATGGAAACAGATTGGGTAAAGATTGATAGGACGACTCAAGAGCTGAAAGAATCGGTACATGCATATTATGAGAGGCTTCTTCAAGTGTTTAAGCAATTTAGTGGTATAGAAAATATCACAGAAAAAGATATGGGGCATTTTGTATACAGGTTCGTGTATGGATTGAGACCAGAAATAAGTGCTATGATTCAGCAGCATTTAATGTGTTGGTAGGGTAAAACAATCGATGAAATACTTCGATATGCGAAATATTGTGGAGACGACATAGAAATGAGACATAAAAAGTTGAAAGAGAAGTTGATGGTAGCACAAATGAAAATGGCAAAGAAAGGGGGTTATCTAAATGCAGATAAGGTTGAGAATGGTCAGACTACTACTGGGATGAAAGGTGTAGTTACAAATGGCAATACTGTGACGCAAATGATCCCGATGGGTCAGGGAAGAGGTAGAGGTAACTTTGGTGATAAAGAAGATTTGAAGAAGAAATATCCTTGTTACAATTGCGGATAATTTGGACATTGGAGACACCAGTGTAAGAGTATGATAAATAATACAGGTCAGACTGGCAATTATGATCAAATGCAAGTCCAAAATCAAGGTTACCAGAATCATATTCATCAAACTCAAATGGGTCAAGAACAAAATCAAAATACATCATTGCGAGTGCACAATAGAGGTCAGAGCTTGCAAATACCACAAGCTCCTATGCCAAATCAAGATGTGTAGGAAGCTGGCTCTGTATATACTATACCAAAGTGAGGTATAGTGTGCACAGAGTCCAGTGGAACCCCAAAGGTAGGCAGAGGTAAAATTAGATAGAACCTTACTCTCTATTTGTGGTAGTGTGGTCGAGCAGTAAGGCAGTATCAGAGGACAGTGTTAAGCATTTGTTGTACACACTCAGTCAGCAAATGAATTCACACACTCAAAGACTGAACTTCAGACCAATTGTTTTTGTATAACAATATTCTTTTAGTTATTTTATTTCTAGAACCAAGCAAGCCTGGCACAGGTAAGCAATAAATACTTTACAGTAGTAAATGCTGATTGTAAAACAGTTCAATTGCAATTGTAAATGTACTATGGTTTGACTTACAGTATTGTTTCAGAGAAATGCAATCACTTGTAAATACAGTACATAGACTTAAATGGGATTTTCAGTAAAATAGCAGGTAAGTTGCTTTTAGATTACTTTTCTTACTCAGTGCTGTATGCCTGGATGCAGCACTGGGACAGTTCCTGTAAACAGGTGAGTAAAAACGTTTTTGTTAAATCGTACAATTTTAAAGAATTTCTTTAGGTTTCCAAACTCCCCACTTAGAAACTTTTTCAGGAAAAAGAGTCAATGTTATCCTATGGAGGAAAATATGGTTATTGGTTTTTAGGTAAGTATTCGGTAGTGGGAGTTGAGGTTCTGTGGGTAGACTCAGGGGTCCCCCAGGGTCAGTGATGCACTCTTGTTACACCCTCAGCGGCACTAGGGCGGCCGGGTGCAGAGTGTTGAGGCCCAATGTTATCCAATGGGGGTTAGGGGGCCTCCGGTTGGTGGCTGCTGGCAAGCAGGCCACTGGGTTGTGGGAGCCAAGCTCCTGGACTTTAGCTCAGGGCAAATGGGGAAACATATTAGCACCAAAGGTGCACCCTCAGCGGCACTAGGGCGGCCGGGTGCAGGGTGCTGTTTCGAGGTCGGATGCCCTGTTGTTTCCAATGGAGAACCTCCGGTTTGCAAAAGCACTGCAGGCAGGGAGACGAAGGACTTTTGGGTGCGACCACCACTTCGAGAGGTAAGTTGGGAAGTTAGGGGTTGGTTAGGTACCATCGATTTGGGCACACAAGGCCGTGGGGCGTCGGGTGCAGGGGTGCCTTTTGGGGTCGGATCTTCTTACCAGCTCCTGGTCGCGGTTAGGGGGGCCTTCTGGATTTAGGCTGCAGGCGTCAGCTGGAGGCTTGAGGCAGGTCAGGGGTCGCCGGATCTCAGTTCAGGATCGCCGGGGTGACCTCCTCGTGGTGTTTGCCCACTCGAGCTCCGGCCGTGGATGGCGGGTGCAGAGTCGGGCGGATTCGCGGTCTCCGGCTGCTGCCAGAGGTTGCAGTTGAACAAATCCGGTGTTCACGGGAGAAGCAGTCTTTGGAAGTAAAGGCAGGCAGGTCCTCTGGGGTTTTTGAGGTTGCTGGCTGCAGGACACACCGGGATTTTGCAGGAGCAGGTTCGAGGGGGAGACAGGCCGGTAGGGCTGGGGCCAAGACAGTGGCGTCTTCCTCTTGTTAGCTGCTGCACGGCTGTTCGGTCCTTCTTCTTCTTTTCTTCTTGTTTCTTGTCTAGATCTGAGGAAGCAAGGTTCAGGGTGCCCCTAAATACTAGATTTAGGGGCGTTACAGGTAGGTAAAAGGCAGGGACCAATGGGTCCCTTCCCTGGGGTGGCTACACCCCCTATTATGCCACCCTCCCGTGGGAGGGGGGCATGTGCCTGTCCCTGGTTGGCTGAGTCCCCCCATCTTCAAGATGGCGTGGACTGAGAGTTGTGCTTCACCTCGCCTCCCCCACCTGAGGGGTGGAGTTGGCAGAGGTGGGCACACCTCTCTTCTTCACTTGTTTTTCCCGCCGGTTCTCCCGCCCAAAGTGGGGGTCAGAACCGGTGGGGACCAGTTGCTGAGGGCAGCAAGTGGCCTGGGGAAGCTCAGAAAGGCGGCAAGCCTTTGAAGCTTCCCCTTCGTGAACCGTGCCCATCCTGGGGGAGGAGGCTTGGCACCTCGTCCCAGGATGTGCTTTGCTTCAGGCACCAGAGAGCAGCAGGCTCTCGACCAAGGGGTCCAGAAACATGTCTGGTGGTGGCAGCTGAAAGCAGCCACTCAGCCAGGACACTAGAGGTGGGTTAGTTTTCAGGGGGCATCTCTAAGATGCCCTCTGTGTGCATTTTTCATTAAATCCCACACTGGCATCAGTGTGGGTTTAATGTGCTGAGAAGTTTGATACCAAACTTCTCAGTTTTCAGTGTAGGCATTATGGTGCTGTGGAGTTCGTAATGACAAACTCTCAGCACCATATACTCTTAATGCCAGCACTGCACTTACAATGTCTAAGAATGGACTTAGACACTATAGGGGTACAGGGCTCATGCACCTGTACCCTCACCACTGGTATAGTGCACCCTGCTAGAGGGGTGACTGATCTATGCCAGGGCAGTGGGTTGTAGGCATGGTACACAGGGATGTGTGCCATGTCGACTCTTCACTTTGTTCTGCACCAAAAAACGCAGCCTGCAAAGGCAGTGTGTGAGGGTAGTGGTACAGGACCTCTAAGGGTGGCACAATAAGTGCTGCAGCCCTTAGAGGCCTTCTCTGGTCACAGTGCCCTGGGTACATGTGGTACCATTTACCAGGGACTGACCTGTGGCCAGAGATGCCAATTGAGTTAGTTTTGGGGAAAGAACACAGGCCCTGGGAACCTGATTGGCAGAGACCCAGGGCACATCAAGTAAAAGTGCATTAGTAGTCTGGCAAAAAGTGGGGGGTTTACTGCAACAGAAACCCACTTCCCTACACAAGCCCCCCCCCCCCCAGCCCCAAGGCCAGGAGACTCAGCCAAAGATGGGAGAGCCTTCCTAGTCTTTCAGGCGAGGAAGAGTAGAGGAAGTGGTTTGAAAGTTGCAGGGCCTACTCGGCCTTACATCCTTCCGTCCAGGTCAGTTCCTTTGGGGAGCTGGCCCATCTCAACAGTTTCAGGACCTAATTCCCAATGCTCTTTTCCTAGCTCCTTACCCCATCTTTTTAGTTTGGGTTCAGAGGTGTCTACCTCTGCAAATTCAAATTTAGCTAGGGCAAAGCCCAGCTTACCCACAGAGGTTACCCACAGCTTGAGCAACCCCACCATGACCAATAAGGTCAGGGGGCCTAACTTGCTATTTGGCAGGGGCTAGGCCACCATGCCAAGGACAGTGCTGGCACGAAGGCTAACACCCAGCAGAGGCTACTGACAGCTGTCAGTGCCCAGAACCACACCTTTAGCTCCTCACTGGTAAATGAAGGGGCTACCTTACAGGCTTCTTTGGGCTCTGGTTGCCTGTCTGCTGTTTTAGGGTGGGGGGTCACTACACTTGGTAGTGAACACCCTTCTTCCCCCCTCTGTTCTGCCAGCTGAGGAGCCACCAACTCAGGCTGGACAGTTGCCTGACTAGTCAGGGCTTTTTGTTGGCTAGGGGGGCCTTCACCAGTGCCAATTTTGGAGTTCTCCCTTACTGGGATAGAATCTCCCTGGCCCACTGGAACTATGGCTAACAGTTGCCCACCTTTCCTACACCGTTTCTTCTTTTTCTTTTGGGGCTTAGCTGCACTAACTGCAGGTTGAGCTCCCCCAGGTTTCTTGGGGAGGTCTGGCATTGGACCAGTACCTCTCTTTGGCTCAGAGCAACCTCTGGGTGGTCATCCTCAAGGATACAATCAAGGGGGAGGTCTTTACTGACTACCACCTTTCTCCATCTAAGGGTCCCAGCTATTTCTAGGAGCACTACAGCCACAGGCCTAACACTGACACCCCCTGGGACATCCTTACTCTTTTTGTTTCCCCTGGGACATACTGGTTTGAGAGAACCAACCTGTCATGCACCACAGTGTGACTGGCACAGGTATCTCTTAGGGCAAGGGCTGGGATTCCATTCACCAGTAGGTGGTAGAAGTGTCTACTCCCCTCTGTAATCTCCAACTCCCCTTTTGGGCCCAGTTTCCAGTTGAACGCCAGGAGGACCTCCTCATCTGAGGAGCTACCCTCCACAGCTACACTGGCAACCCCTGGAGCTACACTAGGGGCTTTGTTTTTAGGACAGCTAGGGTCCTTGGTGTGGTGTCCTGCCTTCTGACAGTTGTGACACCATACCCTGTTGGGATCCCAATTCTTACCTTGGTACCCTGTTTTAGTTTGTGAGGTGTCTTTGGGCCCACCCTTCTGGACAGGTGTTTGGGGGGCTACCTGGGACTCCTTACTTTTATCTTTAAGGGACTCACTGTCTTTCCTCTGGGGAGGTTTTGTAACCCCTTTCTTTTGGCCACCCCCAGTGGACATCCTAGTTACCTTGTCTTGACCCAGTGGTCTGCCTTCTTTCCCACTCCTTGGGGAGAAAGTGGACCTAGGTCTACCAGTTACTGATGCAACTTTTCATCAATGCAACTACTTAATATGTGTTCCTTCATAAACAAATTATACAGACCATCATAATCTTGCACTTTACTTCCAGTTAACCAGCCACCTAGTGTTTTAACTGAATAGTCTACAAATTCCACCCAGGGCTGACTCTGGGTTTTCTGAGCCCCCCTGAATCTAATTCTATATTCCTCAGTTGTGAGTCCAAATCCCTCAATCAGAGTTCTCTTCATGAGGTCATAAGACCCAGCATCTGCCCCAGAAAGGGTCAGGAGTCTGTCTCTGCACTTACCAGAGAACAGTTCCCAAAGGTGTGCCCCCCAGTGAGTTTTCTTCACTCTTCTGGCTTCACAAGCCCTCTCAAAGGCTGTGAACCATTTTGTGATATCATCACTCTCTTCATATTTAGGGACAATCCCTTTGGGGATTTTGGGATCATAGGATCCTTCCTTTTCTATATTTTTTATATTGCTGCCACCATTGATGGGTCCTAGGCCTATCTCTGGTCTTTCTTTTTCTAGAGCCAGGAGTCTGGTCTCTAGGTCTAATCTTTTGGTCAACCTGGCTAGCAGGATGTCCTCCTCATTGAGGCTGCCCTCAATGTCCTCACTGATACCTGATCCACCTGTGTGAGATCTAGGTACTGAGAGGTTGATTCTTGGAGTCAAGGGTACTTGAACCCTTCTCTCCCTAGGAAGTGGAGGGGGTTGATCTACCAGGTCATTCCCTTCCTCTACTTCCTCATTTGATTGGTCTTCACCATTTTCAGATGGGTGGTCCTTAGCATACCCATCCAACAGCTCCTGGAGCTTTTGTTTGGTGGGATGGGGACCCATGGTTATGTTTTTAATTTTACATAGGGACCTTATCTGCATGAAAGACAAGTGAAGAAAAGGGGTGAAGTCGAGCTCCTCAACCCTGTCCTCTATGTCATTGTGGTTATTTTCACTAATAGTTGGGTTCTTGTTTTGAGACATTGTTAAAAAAACTTCTAACCCTGGCTAAAGTGACTTGTTATTTTCTAAAATTCTAAAGGGACTTAACCAAGGCCCTAACAAGACTTTTAGTAATTTTGCAAAAATGCCAATTTGAAAAAATCAGGATTCTAAAGACAATTTAAGAGTTCTGTTGTGTGATCAGGTGGTAACCAAGTAGTCCAACAAATGCAAAGTTGTATATCCCACCGCTGATCCACCAATGTAGGAAGCTGGTTCTGTATATACTATACCAAAGTGAGGTATAGTGTGCACAGAGTCCAGTGGAACCCCAAAGGTAGGCAGAGGTAAAATTAGATAGCACCTTACTCTCTATTTGTGGTAGTGTAGTGGTCAGTAAGGCAGTAACAGAGGACAGTGTTAAGCATGTGTTGTACACACTCAGTCAGCAAATGAATTCACACACTCAAAGACTGAACTTCAGATCAATTGTTTTTGTATAAAAATATTCTTTTAGTTATTTTATTTCTAGAACCAAGCAAGCCTGGCACAGGTAAGCAATAAATACTTTACAGTAGTAAATGCTGATTGTAAAACAGTTCAATTGCAATTGTAAATGTACTATGGTTTGACTTACAGTATTGTTTCAGAGAAATGCAATCACTTGTAAATACAGTACATAGACTTCAATGGGATTTTCAGTAAAATAGCAGGTAAGTTACTTTTGGATTACTTTTCTTACTCAGTGTTGTATGCCTGGATGCAGCACTGGGACATTTCCTGTAAACAGGTGAGTAAAAGCTTTTTTGTTAAATCGTACAATTTTAAAGAATTCTTTAGGTTTCAAAACTCCACACTTAGAAACTTTTTCAGGAAAAAGAGTCAATGTTATCCTATGGAGGAAAATATGGCTATCGGTTTTTATGTAAGTATTCGGTAGTGGGAGTTGAGGTTCTGAGGATAGACTCAGGGGTCCCCCAGGGTCAGTGATGCACTCTTGTTACACCCTCAGCGGCACTAGGGCGGCCGGGTGCAGAGTGTTGAGGCCCAATGTTATCCAATGGGGGATAGGGGACCTCAGGTTGGTGGCTGCTGGCAAGCAGGCCACTGGGTCGTGGGAGCAAAGCTCCTGGACTTTAGCTCAGGGCAAATGGGGAAACAGATTACTCAGCGGCACTAGGGCGGCCGGGTGCAGGGTGCTGTTTCGAGGTCGGATGCTCTGTTGTTTACAATGGAGAACCTCCGGTTTGCAAAAGCACTGCAGGCAGGTAGATGAAGTACTTCTGGGTGCGACCACCACTTCGAGAGGTAAGTTGGGAAGTTAGGGGTTGGTTAGGCACCGTCGGTTTGGGCACACAAGGCCGTGGGGCATCGGGTGCGGGAGTGCCTTTTGGGGTCGGATCTTCTTACCAGCTCCTGGTCGCGGTTAGGGGGGCCTTCTGGATTTAGGCTCCAGGCGTCGGCTGGAGGTTTGAAGCAGGTCAGGGGTCGCCGGATCTCGGTTCAGGATCGCCGGGGTGACCTCCTTGTGGTGTTTGCCCACTCGAGCTCGGGCCGTGGACGGTGGGTGCAGAGTGGGGCAGATTCGCGGTCTCCGGCTGCTGCCAGAGGTTGCAGTTGAAAAAATCTGGTGTTCACGGGAGAAGCAGTCTTTGGAAGTGAAGGCAGGCAGGTCCTCCGGGGTTTTTGAGGTTGCTGGCTGCAGGACACACCGGGATTTCGCAGGAGCAGGTTTGAGGGGGAGACAGGCTGGTAGGCCTGGGGCCAAGTCAGTGGGCGTCTTCCTCTTGTTAGCTGCTGCACGGCTGTTCGGTCCTTCTTCTTCTTTTCTTCTTGTTTCTTGTCTGGATCTGAGGAAGCAAGGTTCAGGGGTGCCCCTAAATTCTAGATTTAGGGATGTTACAGGTAGGTAAAAGGCAGGGACCAATGGGTCCCTTCCCTGAGGTGGGTACACCCCCTATTATGCCACCCTCCAGTGGGAGGGGGGCTTGTGCCTGGTTGGCTGAGTCCCCCCATCTTCAAGATGGCGTGGACTGAGAGTTGTGCTTCACCTCGCCTCTCCCACCTGAGGGGTGGAGTTGGCAGAGGTGGGCACACCTCTCTTCCTCACTTGTTTTTCCCACCGGTTCTCCTGCCCAAAGTGGGGGTCAGAACCGGTGGGGACCAGTTGCTGAGGGCAGCAAGTGGCCTGGGGAAGCTCACAAAGGCGGCAACCCTTTGAAGCTTCCCCTTCGTGAACCCTGCCCATCCTTGGGGAGGAGGCTTGGCACCTCGTCCCAGGATGTACATTGTTTCAGGCCCCAGAGAGCAGCAGGCTCTGAACCCAGGGGTTCAGAAACATGTCTGGTGTTGGCAGCTGAAAGCAGCCACTCAGCCAGGACACTAGAGGTGGGTTAGTTTTCAGGGGGCATCTCTAAGATGCCCTCTGTGTGCATTTTTCATTAAATTCCACACTGGCGGGGGCGTGGCTTACCGAGCCAAGATGGTGGACGCACCTTGAGAGTGCTCCCGGACCCCTCTGCCATCCGCTCAACATCCGCACGTCCTGCGGGCCATCCTGCCCTGAAATTCATCGTCCCCTCAGCGCAGCACCTCTGGCTGTACCTCTGGGTGTGCGGAGTCCCGCACTTCACTGCCTCGCTGCTCTCGATCGGCCGGCTGTGTATCGCGGCTAAGATGGCGGCCCCCTCGCCCTGACTGCGGTGCCTGCCGCCCATGGATTGCTTTGCCTGGCCTCTTGCCCGAACGCCTGAAGGGGCGGAGAGGCCCTCTTGCAGCCGGACTGCCCAGGGGTAATCGCTGGCTCCGAGGTGGTACCTGTGTCCTTCTCCCCGCCTCGCCCAGCCGGGCTCGAGCGGGCGCGGCTGAGGCCGCGGCTTCCTGGTTCCACCCGCTGATACTGGAGAGAGCGGGCCCGGCGTGCGGCGGCCCGGCTGCCTGTGTCTGCGGCGACGGCTGTGGCTGCGCCTCGCCCCCGCCCAGCGGCTGCTGCGGCATCGGCTGCCATATCGGGCAGCGGGGGCTGGAGGACGGTGGCGGTCGTTCCCCGCCTGCCGTGAGGCGACCCCTGTGATCCGGGAGCCGACACGTGGCGGATCTTCAGACGGGTGAGTCCCGGCGGCGGAGGGGGTCCAGGGACATTTGTTGGGGGCCCCCCGCGTGTGCAGGAGACCGGCTGGGGTGGGGACCGGCCCCGGGTGGTGTCGCCCGTCGTTTGGCCCGGCTGGGTCCCCTCCCCCTCCTGAACTCTGCGGCTTCTGGGCCGGCTCCCCTGGGCCTTGGCGGCATCCTGTGGCGACGTCCTGAGGCCGACATCGAACTCCTGGCTGGGGGAGACCTGAGGGGTGGTACCGGCCGCATACATCGAGTGGCGAGGAGCCCGGGGTCGGGCCCCTCGGCCGCCATCTTGCCCCCCCGGCCTATCGCCGCCTGGCTTGAGAAGAGCGCCGGGGCTGTTGCAGAGGCAATTCCCCTGGCATGGCCCTAAAGTCCTGGTTTCACCCCACCATCCTTAGAGACAGTGGCACTGGCGGCGGGGGCACTCGGCCCCACACATCGAGCGGCGCACAGTTCCATGTGAAGACCTCCCTCATTTGCCCCTCTTGTCCTGCATCTGCTGGGTCCGCGGGCCCGTCTTGCTGCGGCCGGGGCTGGGGTTCCGGATTGGCCCCCTCCCCCGCATCACCACTCATCGGGGTTGGGGCCGGGGGGGGTGGAATCGGCCACAGGCCTCGAGCGGCGCGGGGCCCGCGGGGTCGCCTCTTCCACCGGCCCCTCTGGCCTCTCCGCTGCCGCCCTGCCCGAGTGACGCCTGGTGTAGTCTGCGGGCCTTGCGGGCAGGGGCCTTCCTGCGGCCCTTGTCCGGGGCTCTCCCCTCCCTTGTTGCTGGAGGACCATCCTGCCTGAGGAGGTGGATTTGGCCACGCATACCGAGCGGCAGTGCGTCTGAGTGAGCTTCCTCCTTTGCTCTGGCTGCCCCTCAACTTGATCTGGGCCCGTCCGGGGAGGACCACCGGCCCCCTGCTGCAAGGTCCATTTGAAGAGACTCTCAGAGTCCCCCGCCCTGCGGAGTGCCACCATGGGCAGAACAGATAGACTGACCAAGACCCCTGCCACCCAGACCAAAATGGACCGTTTCACCACCACAGAAGTGGGGGCGACCGGGGGTATCATGGACCAGGAGCCTCCACCGCCCGCGGATTTATCCACTATCCTACAGGCCATCCACGCTTCGCAGTCCTCGGTGGAGGGCAAAATCACAGAGGTGTGAGTGGATATGACCCTCATCCGGCAGGACCTCCGAAATGCCACGGCCCAGATCAAAGAGACTGAAACCCGAATTTCCACCGTGGAAGACGACGTCCAGCAACTTAATGGGCAAATGGCTCGTCTCCAGTCGCACACCCAGGAGTTGCACCGACGGGCGGAAGATGCGGAAAACAGGTCCCGGCGCAACAACCTCCGCCTGGTAGGCTTTTGGGAGGGAGCGGAGCAGGGCCGTACGGTGGCCTTCCTGGAGAGGTGGTTGCGATCGTGGGTCCCCGACGGCTCTCTCTCCCCATGGTTCGCGATCGAGCTGGCCCACCGCTCTCTTGCCCCTAAACCACCACCAGGTGCGGCCCCCCGACCGGTCATAATGCGGGTTCTCAATTTTAAGGACAGTGACGCTATCCTGGCTGAAGCCCGCAAACAGCAAAGGCTCCACTATGAAAACCACACAATCATGATCTTTCCGGACTATACTCGTGAGGTCCAGGGTCAGCGCCGCTCGTTTGGTGATGTCAAGCAAAAGCTAAGAGCACTCAACATCCAATATAGGCTCCTCTTTCCGGCACGCCTGCGTGCAGTGTTCGCTAACAAGACCCTGTTCTTTGACACTCCTACTGAGGCCTGGGCTTGGGCGACGGAGGGGTGCCCTCTGCGAGCCAGCGACCAGAACTCACCGCCTGGGAAGGTGGAGGGCGGCCCGTCCGCCCCGCGCCCTCCGCCCCACGGCCTCAACGTAACCGCTCCCGCAGGCGCCGTGGCCAGAGACGAGCCCGGTCAGACTCCCCGTTGGGCCCCCCTCGACAGCCAACCCTGCTTTCTGAAGAATCCTCGGCTGGGAGGCGATCCGGCTCGTCCGGCCACCTGGACCGCGGGGGTAGGTTGCCCTGGCCCTCATTGCTGGACCTCCCAGACACAGACCTTTCTCGTAGCCCGACGCTCCTGGGAGACCCTGCCTGAATTTGTTTCTGCCTGCCAGGCCTGGCTCCGCAGCCGGAGACAGTGCTTTGACTCATAGTGTTTTCCTTCCCAACGGACTTGATTATGTACATCCTGTCATGAGGAGGGGTCCTCCACGCTTTCCCATTCCCAAGCGTTCTAGTTTGGTCTTTAGTTCAATTTGTTTATCGTTAGGGCGACAGATGCTTCCGTTCTTGAAGTGTGGGGTGGGGGTCGGGATGGGGGAGAGGGGGACCGTTGTCCCGAGTTCTCTTTTTAGTTTGTTTCAGTTGTTTTTCAGTTTTGTCGCACCAGCACTCACATGGCACCCCGATCTGCACCCAGTGGGATGCAATGACTTCTCTCTGGACACCTAACCAGGCCTTCAAGCGACCCAGCTTGGGGCCGGGCCTCCCTTTGGAATTTTACCATCACATTGAAACACCCTGCCACTATGCCTGACAAACCTTTGCTAGGTGCCTCCCTGCGCATCATGTCCTGAAATGTTAATGGCCTCCTGGACCGTTTCAAGCGCATGGCTGTATTACGTTATGTTATTGCTACAAGAGACACACTTGTTGGGTAACCACTGCCCCTTTTTAGCACGCTACGGTTACGATAGGATTTGGCACTCAGGGTTCACTCGGGGATCCCGGGGGGTGGCGATTCTGGTGAAACGTTCTCTTCCACTTGTGGCTGCGCATGTCGTTCATGATGCCCAGGGCACCTTTGTGGCCCTTAGTGGCACACTGAAGGGTAGCCCCCTCAATCTTGTGTCGCTCTACTCTCCTCCCTCAATGTTAACGCCGACCCTAGCCAAATCCGCCGACCTCTTAGCATCCCTACCTCTGGGTCCCATTTTCCTCGGGGGCGACTTTAACACGGTCTCCTCGCCTGACCTAGACACGACCGGCCCTCCTTCCCCTAGTAGACTTGCACAGGCGAAACAGCTTACGACTTGGTCCGAATCGCTGGGTTTATGCGATGCGTGGCGTATTTGGCACCCACACTCTAGACAGTTCATGCACACCTCAGCGGCTCATCATACGCAGGCGCGTATCGACACCATCTTCGTTCCATCGACGGACTGCCTCATGATTCGAGATGTCTCTATCCTCCCCCTTAGCATCTCTGACCACTCCCCGGTAATGATTCACACGGGCTCCCCTCCCGCCTCTATGCGCCAGACGTGGAGGCTAAATGCTTGGTTCCTTCAGGACAAGGAGTTCCGGAAGGTGGTGGGACGGGAACTTAAACAATACTTTCTGTCCAACGACGGGTCCATAGCCTCCCCGGGCACCCTGTGGGAGGCTGGCAAGGCTACGATCAGGGGGGTCGCCAAGGGCCAGCTCAAACTCCAGCGGCAGGCTCAACTGGAGCAAATTACCTCACGGGAGGCGCAGGCTCTGCGCCTTGAGCGTGCCTCCGCCCGATCCCCGGACGCATCCGAGGTGAGACTTCTTGCCCACCTCCGTTCGGAGATTAAGAAATTGTCACTGGAAGCGGTCAAACTCCTCTGGCACTCATCCGTGGCCAGGGTGTATGGTTGGGGCGACAAAAATGGCTCACTCCTTCACCGCTTAGCCACATATCCCAGGGCTAACCGCATAATCCCTGAAATCTTGGCACAGGATGGTTCGGAGTGCCGCTCCCCAGCGGAGATGGCCCGTGCCTTTGCTTCATATTACCGCCAATTATATGAGGCTAGAACTCCAACCCTCTCTCTCACGGATCTACTGGGGGTCGGGAACGGCCACCTTCCTCGCCTGGACCCCATCATTCAGGACGATCTAGACCGCCCCATCACCCACGACGAAATTGGGGAGGAGATCACCCTTATCTCCTCCAGCAAGACGCCAGGCCCAGACGGCCTCCCTCAGGAATACTACGCTCACTACCGGGAAACTCTCACCCCCCATCTTGCGGAACCGTTTCGGGAGGCTGTTGAGAATGGTTCCTTCCCCCAGGAGACGGACATGGCCACCATTGTGGTCCTTCCCAAGTCCCAGCTGCCCTCGCCTCGATGTGCGGATTACCGCCCTATCTCCCTCATCAATACCGACGTAAAACTGTTCGCCACGGTCCTCGCCCAGCAGCTCAAACCCCATTTATCCGTGCTGATTCACCCCGACCAGTGCGGGTTCATGCCCTCACGTGGTACCCAGCATTGCCTCCGTAGACTGCAATTAGCCTTGGCCCACCGCCACCTGCTCACCCCATACCTTGCGATTCTTCTTGTAGACTTTGAGAAGGCTTTTGATTCGGTGGACTGGGGATTTCTGGAGGACGTCCTCGACGAGATGGGATTCGGTCCCCGCTTTCGTGCCATGGTCAGGGTTCTTTACGCACACCCACGGGCTCGTGTCCTGGTGAATGGGGTTCTGTTGGAGCCCTTCTCGGTCTGCAGGGGAACGAGGCAGGGTTGCCCTCTTTCCCCCCTGCTCTTCGCTCTGGTGATGGAGCCCTTGGCATCCTTGATACGATCGTGGGAGCACGTGCAGGGATGGAATTGGCCCAACACCGAAACTGACAAAATCGCCCTTTATGCGGACGATGTCCTCATCTATTTAGCAGATCCTGCCCGGTCAGGCCCCCATTGTCTCCGCATTTTGCATTCCTTCGAGCGGGCCTCTGGCCTCCGGCTGAACCCTGACAAATTGGTCCTAGTTCCCCTCCACCTGTCCCGAGAATGCTTCGACTGGCAGTCCACCATACCACTTCGCTGTCAATCATTCAAATACCTGGGGATATGGATGACTCTACTCCCTGAGCTTAGCTGGGCCCTCAATGTCACTCCCCTGGTGAGACGGGCTAAGGCGGACCTCCAGAAGTGGCAAACACTGCCCCTGAACCCCATGGGGAGGGTTGCCCTCTTTAAAATGATGGTTCTCCCCCGGTTCCTCTACGTTATTCAAAATACCCCCCTATGCTTCCCCAGGACCTGGTTTCGCGAATTTGATAGCATGGCCAATAAGTTTCTTTGGGGGAAAGGTCGGGCCCGACTGGCGCTGAATGTCTGTAGGATCCCCTCGTATGACGGGGGTCTGGGGATGACTCACCTATATCTGTACTACCTTGCCATGCGCCTACTCTCTATACATGACTGGTTCAACGGGGGATGGTCTGACCCGGCTTACAGACTTGAATTGGGGGAATTGGGCCTAACCAAGGTTCAGTCTATGCTGTATGGGGCTCCTATCCCGTCCCACTTACCAGAGGGGACGCGCACCGCGCTACTGGCCTGGCGAGCCGCACTGCGACACACCAAGTGACACACACACTGACCCAGTGTACACCCCTGTGGCAGGGGACCTGGCTCAAGGAAGTTACTGGGCTGCGGGGTTTCCGGGCATTTAACCTCATAGGAATCTCACAACTATGCGATGTATGGGTGGGGGATCACATGCGTTCCTTTAAGGACCTTCAAAGTAGATACTCCCTGCATCAGTCGCAGTTCTACAAGTGCCTTCAATTGCGACATGCTCTCCATACGCACCTCACAACAGGTACACGGCTTCCTGACCATAGCCCGCCTGAAGCACAGATTATGTTGGGGGACCTGGGGAAGTGTGGCATCTCCCGCATCTACCGCACACTGATCAATAATACCCCTACTTCCCTGGATCGATTACGAGCTCAATGGGAGGAATGGGTGGGTACCCTGGAGGAGGAGGATTGGCGCGACGCCCTTATGGCCCCTAGGACGGTCACCGCCTCCGCCAGGCTACGATTGGTACAGCTCTACTATTTACATGCAGCCTACCGCACCCCGGTGCGCCTTCACCGAGCGGGATTTAGCCCGACCTCCGCTTGTACTAGGTGTGGTAACGATCCTGCTGATTTTCTCCACATGGTGTGGGCATGTCCCCGCTTGAAGCGGTTCTGGGGGGATATCGAGGAGGACTCACCGAGATATTTCTGGTGGGAGGTACCCCACAATCCGAAGCACACGATCCTGGGTATTACTGACGGGTTGGATGGGTCTAGGAGCGAGAAGTTGTTTTTCACTATAGCAATGGTGGTAGCAAAAAGGGACATAGCGGCCTCCTGGAAATGCCCTGACCCCCCGAGTGTTGGACGCTGGCGGACTGGGGTGGATTGATGTGCCACGCAAGAAAAAAGCATGTATGAGGCACGCGGGTGTCCCAAGAGGTATCGTAGGGTCTGGGGGAAATGGTTGGGGGGTATGGTTTAGTTTCAAGGGGAATGTCCAAATCCATGTTGCTTTGCATTTATTCGTGTCTGTAAACTGGGTCGCACAAAACCTTGTATGTACTCCTGGTCTTTCATGGTGTCGTAATGACTGGCTGGTGTCTTTTTGTCAAATCATTAAAATCAATAAAATGTGTTTATCAAAAAATCCCACACTGGCATCAGTGTGGGTTTAATGTGCTGAGAAGTTTGATACCAAACTTCTCAGTTTTCAGTGTAGCCATTATGGTGCTGTGGAGTTCGTAATGACAAACTCCCAGCACCATATACTCTTAATGGCAGCACTGCACTTACAATGTCTAAGAATGGACTTAGACACTGTAGGGGTACAGGGCTCATGCACCTATTCCCTCACCACTGGAATAGTGCACCCAGCTAGAGGGTTGACTGACCTATGCCAGGGCAGTGGGTTGTAGGCATGGCCCACAGGGATGTGTGCCATGTCGACTCTTCACTTTGTTCACTTTGTTCTGAACCAAAACACGCAGCCTGCAAAGGCAGTGTGTGAGTGTAGTGGTACAGGACCTCTAAGGGTGGCACAATAAGTGCTGCAGCCCTTAGAGGACTTCTCTGGTCACAGTGCCCTGGGTGCCCTGGGTACCTGTGGTACCATTTACCAGGGACTGACCTGTGGCCAGAGATGCCAATTGGGTTAGTTTTGGGGAAAGAACACAGGCCCTGGGAACCTGATTGGCAGAGACCCAGGGCACATCAAGTAAAAGTGCATCAGTAGTCTGGCAAAAAGTGGGGTTGTAGGCATGGCCCACAGGGATGTGTGCCATGTCGACTCTTCACTTTGTTCTGAACCAAAACACGCAGCCTGCAAAGGCAGTGTGTGAGTGTAGTGGTACAGGACCTCTAAGGGTGGCACAATAAGTGCTGCAGCCCTTAGATGACTTCTCTGGTCACAGTGCCCTGGGTGCCCTGGGTACCTGTGGTACCATTTACCAGGGACTGACCTGTGGCCAGAGATGCCAATTGGGTTAGTTTTGGGGAAAGAACACAGGCCCTGGGAACCTGATTGGCAGAGACCCAGGGCACATCAAGTAAAAGTGCATCAGTAGTCTGGCAAAAAGTGGGGTGGTTACTGCAACAGAAACCCACTTTCCTACAAGATGTGAATGGTCAAATACAAAGGTACAATGCGAATGTGGGTTATCAAACAAATGGTCAGATAAATTCAAATGTACAGGTGGCCTCACAATATTTGATGCTGACAGATGAAAATGACTCAGATACATCACAATGACGGTGCCTGAGGGGGGAGGAAGAGTGCGTTCTTGGCGCATCTCGGGAGGTAGATCAGTCCGGTCCCTATATAGATGGCGAGGTTGATGGTAATGCTATCACATTCCTCGTAGATACTGGTGCTACCCGTTTCACTGTGAGAACTGTGGAAATTTCAAACCTACCCCTCTCGGGAGAAAGTATCCAAGTTGTAGGAGTATCCAATAAATTGATCAAAACACCAATAACTAGACCTATGAAGGTTCAAATTGGTAATTTTCAAGAATTGCATAAATTTGTTGTTTGTGACACAAGTCCAGTTAACCTATTAGGTAGGGACTTACTCTGTAAGATGAATTGTTCCATCTATTGTACCCCAGATGGAATAGCATTTCACACAAAAGACGAAGATGTCATATTCAAAATGTCAAGACAGGGAACAGAAGTGAATTAATTGTTTCCATTACTTACAGCAAATGATTTGCCTGTCGAGTTGAGCAACACGGTGTTGACGGATGTGTGGGATTTTACAGGGAAAGATATCGGATTGATGAATGGAGTAGCTCCGATTCAGATTACAGTAAAGCCTGATACAGAGTTTCCAAAAATAAAACAGTACAAAATGAGTCCTGAAACAATTGCGGGAGTGACACCTGTGCTTGACATGCTGATTGAGCAAGGAATTTTGAAAGAAATCCTTTGGAGTCCATGCAATTCGCCTATAACGGGAAATATAGAATTGTACAGGACCTGAGAAAGGTTAACCAAATTGTTACACCTTGTTATCCGATTGTACCAAATCCTGCAGTGATTTTATACCAGATTCCATGTGATGCAGAGTGGTTCTCAGTAATCGATCTGTGTCAAGCATTTTTCTCGATACCCTTGCATCCGGATAGCCAATATTTATTTGCATTCCGGTTCGGAAATCGTGTTTTGGCATGGTACCGAGTCCCTCAAGGGTATACAGAGAGTCCTTCTATCTTTAATCAGATATTGAAGAAATGTTTGGAGTCATTGGTAATGCCTAAAGATTCAGTCCTAGTACAATATATTGATGACCTATTGGTAGCATCGAGAACGAAAGAAGACTGTGTGACAGATACAATTGCTTTACTGAACCATTTGGCAGTAACTGGGCATAAAGTGTCACCGGCAAAATTACAGTTTTGTAAAATAAAGTACTGTATTTGGGACATATCATTGAAAAGGGAGTTCGGAGAGTTTCTCAGGATCGGATCAATGCCATCATGCAAATGAATCAGCCAAAAACACAGAAAGAAGTTCGGATGTTTTTGGGAATGGTTGGATATTGCAGGCAGTGGATTATGAATTTTTCACTGATTGCCAAGCCATTACAAAAGTTGACATACAAAGATGTGACAGATCCAATACACCTTGATGTGGAAAGCATTAAGGCGTTTATGGTGTTGCGAGACAGTTTATGTCAAGCACCAGCATTGGGAGTGCTAGACTTTGATAAAGATTTTGAGTTGTTCTGTAATGAACGTGATGGTTGTGCATTGTCAGTTCTAACACAGACACACGGAACAGCACGAAGGCCAGTGGCATATTTTTCTGCCACTTTTGATCCAGTCGCTGCAGCTCTTCCAGGTTGTTTAAAAACAGTTGCTGCTACTTGTGAGTCTTGAGCAGAGTGAGTCGATTGTGATGGAACATGCTTTGAAAGTGTTTGTGCCACATTCAGTTGAGATTTTGCTAACACGAACTCGCACTGAATACCTTACGAGCAGTCGGTTAACAATATATGAGCAAGTGATATTGGGAGCAGAGAATGTTACTGTAGCAAGGTGTACAACATTAAATCCTGCAACATTACTACCAACGCCAGGATGTTAAGTGGTTTTGGATTAAGCAGTCAGAGAACAAGGGACCCCCTCTAAGGAACGAATAAGGTCTGGGAGTAAGAGGGGAGATAAACAGACCAGTGAAACCAGAAAACACTCCCCTTAGACCTATATTTCTTTTTACAAAAGAATGAATCTAGTATGGGTATAGGAATATGCCACACATCAGATATTTATAATATAGCAACAACATCATTATTTTTTGAGGTCATATTTATTATTATCATTGGATTAAGCAGATCATGATTGCTTGGATGTGACTGAAATGTGCACTAAACCAAGACCTGATATCAAAGATACTCTATTGGTCGAGTCAGATGTTGTTCTGTTTGTGGATGGATCATGTTTGAGAAATTCAGAAGGATGCTTACGAGCTGCGTATGCAATTTGTACAGTGGCAAATGTAATTGAAGCATCATGGTTGAAGAAAGTGAGTTCTGCACAAGTGGCTGAGTTGGTGGCTCTTACTAGAGCTTGTTGCCTCACAAAGCAAATGAGAGTTACAATCTATACAGACAGCCAATATGGCTTCGGGGTTGTCCACGATTTGGGGCAGTTGTGGTCTCAACGTGGATATTTGACCTCTTCGGGTTCACCAATACGAAACGGAGAGTGTGTAAAAGATCTACTAATGGCACTACAATTGCTGGCACGAATTGGGGTGGTGAAATGTTCAGCACATCGTTCCGGTTGTGAATACGTCACACTGGGTAACAGATATGCTGATGAGATTGCACGATTTTGTGCTTTGAATACATATTCAATTAACGTGGAACAACAAAATGAACAAATTAGTCAAACAGAATGCAGTTTAATGTTCTCATCTGTTGAAACATGGGATGAAGTGAGAGAACTTCAGGAAGAAGCAGATAATTCAGAGAAAGAGGTTTGGGTCAAGTCAGGTTGCACCCGCAGAGCATATGATGAGGTATGGATTTATACGGATGGCAGACCAGTAATGCCAGATAGTCTATTATCACAGATGACAAGGGTTTTCCATGGACCAACACATATAGGCAGAGATGCAATGATTAGATTGTTTCGCCAAACATGGTTTAACCCCAAATTTAGGGTTATTGCAGAAAGTCCCTGTCAGAGGTGTGCGATATGTCAGAAACAAAATGCAGGAAGAAAAACAGTGGTAAGCACGGGGCGAATTGGAAAGGCTGCAGGTCCTTTTACACGCATGCAACTTGATTTTATTGAAATGCCTCCTTGCCAAGGACTAAAATATGTTCTTGTGATTGTCTGTCTGTTTTCTCGTTGGGTTGAAGCTTATCCAACAAGGCGAAATGACAGTTTATCTGTTGCTAAATTGCTTCTCAGAGAAATAATACCTAGGTTCGGTTTTCCAGTCTCTTTGGAATCAGATAGAGGAACACATTTTAATAATGAAATAATTTGGATGATTTGTGCAGCATTACAAATTGAACAAAAGTTGCACTGTGCCTATAGACCTGAGGCTTCAGGAGTTGTGGAACAGGTAAACGGCACAATTAAATCGAGATTGGCAAAGGTTTGTGCATCCACAACACTGAAATGGCCTGACGCACTTCCATTAGTGTTAATGAGCTTGAGAAGTATTCCAGACAAAAGAACAGGACTGTGCCCTCATGAAATTGTGATGGCAGGGCTATGAGACAGCTGACAGTCCCAGCAAATCAGCTAATGAACATAACTGATGATTTGGTACTGGATTATTGCAAAGGATTGGCTGATGTGGTACGTTCTGTGTCTCACCAGGTTGGAGAAGTTGCAACAACAACACAGCAAGAACAAGGACATGACCTGTGTCCTGGAGACTGGGTCGTAGTGAAAAAACACGTGAGGAAGAACTGCTTAGAGTCCCAAATCCACAAAGAGAAGAACTTGCAGAAGAAGATCATCGGGAACAAAGAGACGTTCCAAGGCAAGTTGAAAATGAAGTATAGTGGGTACAAGCTACTGGGACAAATGAAATTGATGCAGTCATTGTCAATGCTGAGAATGAAGTGATCCCAGCGGATATCAACAAAGAAAAAAGGAAAAGAGAGACACTGAAAGAATGTACAGAAACAATTTCAAGTGAAATCGAAAATGAACATGGGAAAAGGACAAAGAATGATGACAAGTGGCCAAAAGGAGTAAAAAGAGTGAAATACACTCTTAACAGAAAAGTACCAGAAACAGTGATTGAAATATCGAGCCAATCAGAACAGAGTGAAGCAGAGGAAGAAGAAGATCGAGTACGAAGGACAAAGAGAACAAAAGTACCGAATAGAAAATATACAGCACCTGAATGGGCATACTTGGTGACTGCTTATTCCAATGAATGGGAGAAAGTGTTTCTTGATTTCCGTTCAAAAAGCAGTTGCTCGTACAAGCCACCCTAAATTAACTGTTTCTCTGAAAAGGGTGCAGAAAAAGAGAGAGGAGATTTATGAAAATAAATGAAGAAAAGCTCAGAAGAAATAAAAAAGTGTGTTGAAGAGCTGAGGGCTCAAGAAGTGTGGGGTACACAGACTAAAGCTAGTCTAGCGAAATTAATGATTTTTGAATAATTTTTAGTTAGAATTTTTTTTAAATAATTCATGAGAATAATTTTTAGTTAGGAGATTTTTGACTAATCCTTGATTTTTTTCCCCCCCAAATTTATTAGAATTAGAATGGATAGAACTAGAAATGAGACTGGCAAACAGAAAAATATGTCATTTAGGCAAAGGTGTTTTAACATTTGTTGTTCATGTGTCCTTGTGACAATGTTTGTATGGTTGGTATTAACATTTGTTTTACCATGTTTTATGTTTATTAATGTAGTCAATACTACATCAACTAATAATAATGAGCATGTAATTATAGATACCAAAAGAGATCTGAGAGATGATCCAGAAACTAACAAAAGGGAACTAACTGGAAATGTACTTCATGTTGACAAATCTATTAATGATTTCTCGTTAAATGTGTTTACTAAACTCCTCTACTAATACGTTGATGTTATGGATGCAAGAGATTTTTATGTGTGCATGCAATTACCATTTTCTGTGTCTGAAGGGGTGACTTATCATCACCTTCCACTAACTTATGGTATTTTGTGTACTGTACTATCAAGTTTATTTTATGGAATGGAGTCATTTCAATATTTCTATTCAAATTATGATCTAATATTTTCAGAAGTTCCTATTAGAAAGAATATGAATATAGTATATAGTGCAAGAGACGCAGAATATATGGGAGATTTTTTCCATACTACTAAAACAATAGATACAGTATACGCACACCGTAATAACCTTACCTGTAAATTGCACAGTGTAGAGATAGAATGTATTAACACAGTGGAGGATAGGCGTAGAGATTTTAAAAAGAGGGCTCTAGAACAGAAGAGTAGAAAACCACCATTGGCGCATAAAGAAGGTAACTATAAAAAGGGTGAGACTTTCGTTGCGATGACCTTAGATTGGCCTCATAGAGGAAAGCTTTGCTTGTTTAGGCAGAAAACTGAATATAATAATCATTTTGTTGGTTCCAGTGAATGTGAGCATATATTTCTAATTACAGGGGGCTGGGGATTAAGAGGAGGAACTGATCCTGTGTTCCCTGGTGTCTATTTTGTGTGTGGTAAAAATGCCTATTATAGGTTGCCACCATATTGGTATGGGTGTTGTTATATAGGTATTGTTTTCCCTAAAATTTATCATGTGAATGATAAAACTGGAACCAATGAAAAAGTCTAATGCGTATTAGAAGGGGTTTGAGTGTTGCAGAAATTGTAGGTAATATTTTTGGAGCATTGATACCTTCAGTTGGAGTGATTCTTAATTCACAGAAGATTCGAAAATTGTTTAGAGTGGTTGATCATTTATCAACGGATACTGCTGGTGGGTTTTTGATGGTTGATACAGAAATGGTTGCTATGAGAACCATGGTTATACAGAATAGACTTGCCCTAGATGTAATATTGCGATACCAAAGGGGATGATGGTTAGAGCAAATCAAACACTTACCCCCAGTCAACTGATCTGGGTTTAATCCATCATCATTCTTTAGCTCACTCAACCACCCCAGTTCAGACATGGCCATATGCAAATCAGTCTGACCCTGTGCCTTATGGGAACAGTCCAGCCCGAACTGCCAAGCCATGTCTTCCCTGGACCGGAAACAAGCATCCTGGGACCGGTTTCGGGTTCAAAACCCTCATCAGCCAGGCTATCTTGAATTCAGTGGCAAAGTGAGCAAGGGACCCACGTCTGGGCATACCCTGCCAACTTAGGGCGAACAAAGCGATACCAAAGGGGATGATGGACGGAGCGTTAGAGCAAATCAAACACTCACCCCCAGTCAACTGATCTGGGTTTAATCTATCATCATTCTTTAGCTCACTCCACCACCCCAGTTCAGACATGGCCATATGCAAATCAGTCTGACCCTGTGCCTTATGGGAACAGTCCAGCCCGAACTGCCAAGCCATGTCTTCCCTGGACCGGAAACAAGCATCCTGGGACCGGTTTCGGGTTCAAAACCCTCATCAGCCAGGCTATCTTGAATCCAGTGGCAAAGTGAGCAAGGGACCCACGTCTGGGCATACCCTGCCAACTTAGGGCGAACAAAGCGATACCAAAGGGGATGATGGACGGAGCGTTAGAGCAAATCAAACACTCACCCCCAGTCAACTGATCTGGGTTTAATCCATCATCATTCTTTAGCTCACTCCACCACCCCAGTTCAGACATGGCCATATGCAAATCAGTCTGACCCTGTGCCTTATGGGAACAGTCCAGCCCGAACTGCCAAGCCATGTCTTCCCTGGACCGGAAACAAGCATCCTGGGACCGGTTTCGGGTTCAAAACCCTCATCAGCCAGGCTATCTTGAATCCAGTGGCAAAGTGAGCAAGGGACCCACGTCTGGGCATACCCTGCCAACTTAGGGCGAACAAAGCGATACCAAAGGGGATGATGGACGGAGCGTTAGAGCAAATCAAACACTCACCCCCAGTCAACTGATCTGGGTTTAATCCATCATCATTCTTTAGCTCACTCCACCACCCCAGTTCAGACATGGCCATATGCAAATCAGTCTGACCCTGTGCCTTATGGGAACAGTCCAGCCCGAACTGCCACGCCATGTCTTCCCTGGACCGGAAACAAGCATCCTGGGACCGGTTTCGGGTTCAAAACCCTCATCAGCCAGGCTATCTTGAATCCAGTGGCAAAGTGAGCAAGGGACCCACGTCTGGGCATAACCTGCCAACTTAGGGTGAACAAAGCGATACCAAAGGGGATGATGGACGGAGCGTTAGAGCAAATCAAACACTCACCCCCAGTCAACTGATCTGGGTTTAATCCATCATCATTCTTTAGCTCACTCCACCACCCCAGTTCAGACATGGCCATATGCAAATCAGTCTGACCCTGTGCCTTATGGGAACAGTCCAGCCCGAACTGCCAAGCCATGTCTTCCCTGGACCGGAAACAAGCATCCTGGGACCGGTTTCGGGTTCAAAACCCTCATCAGCCAGGCTATCTTGAATCCAGTGGCAAAGTGAGCAAGGGACCCACGTCTGGGCATACCCTGCCAACTTAGGGCGAACAAAGCGATACCAAAGGGGATGATGGACGGAGCGTTAGAGCAAATCAAACACTCACCCCCAGTCAACTGATCTGGGTTTAATCCATCATCATTCTTTAGCTCACTCCACCACCCCAGTTCAGACATGGCCATATGCAAATCAGTCTGACCCTGTGCCTTATGGGAACAGTCCAGCCCGAACTGCCAAGCCATGTCTTCCCTGGACCGGAAACAAGCATCCTGGGACCGGTTTCGGGTTCAAAACCCTCATCAGCCAGGCTATCTTGAATCCAGTGGCAAAGTGAGCAAGGGACCCACGTCTGGGCATACCCTGCCAACTTAGGGCGAACAAAGCGATACCAAAGGGGATGATGGACGGAGCGTTAGAGCAAATCAAACACTCACCCCCAGTCAACTGATCTGGGTTTAATCCATCATCATTCTTTAGCTCACGCCACCTCCCCAGTTCAGACATGGCCATATGCAAATCAGTCTGACCCTGTGCCTTATGGGAACAGTCCAGCCCGAACTGCCAAGCCATGTCTTCCCTGGACCGGAAACAAGCATCCTGGGACCGGTTTCGGGTTCAAAACCCTCATCAGCCAGGCTATCTTGAATCCAGTGGCAAAGTGAGCAAGGGACCCACGTCTGGGCATACCCTGCCAACTTAGGGCGAACAAAGCGATACCAAAGGGGATGATGGACGGAGCGTTAGAGCAAATCAAACACTCACCCCCAGTCAACTGATCTGGGTTTAATCCTTTTTATTTAACTCTTTTTATTGTTAACATGAGGTCATAGTAACAAAGCAAATAAAATAGACAGGAATACCAATTTCATAACATAACATAAGAGGGTAAGAAATAATTAGAAAGGAATAAAGTTTGTCTTTAAGTAAATGCTCCCCAAATTTTTTCCATTTTATACAATGATCGAATCCCCTAGTTTTAGCAAGTGCGAGCTCCATGTTATATATTTCTTTAACAATACCCCACCATTCCAGCGTCGTCGGTGAGCTCTTTGCAATCCAAACCCGGGCTATAGCTAACCTAGCACAAGCTAATAAAATAGTTATAAGATCTCTCTGGCTAGGGTCTCCAATCTGTCCACCCAACAACACATCTGACACTGTAAGTAATATAGGTCTTCCAAGCTTATGAGACATAATTCTGGTGACTCCTCGCCAGAATTCTGTTAATAACGGGCATTGAAAGAACATATGTTGCAAATCAGCTCCAAATAGATCACATTTTGGACATCTAGTCCGATCACTATTGGAATTAACTAGTGGCCATTTCGCTATCCTTTCAGGAGTGTAGTACAGTGAACAGATAGTTCTATGCCATTGTAGTCTCAGATTAGATGAGTGTACTGACTTACAGATACCACTGAGTGCAGACGAAATAGTATTAGCAGTAATAGTAATCCCCATTTTCTGACTCCAACGTGCAGCTAATCTCCCGCAATCATCTTCTTTATAAGAATTAAAACCTTTATATCCAACACTAATCAGTGATTTAACTTTAGCTGAATAAATACAATCCCATATATCAGAATCTAATAACACCGTAAGTTTCATACTGAGTATAAGATAATCACAAATTTGATAGTACTTTAGCCGCATGCTCTCCGTGAGATTATATAGCAGCTTTAATTTATCAAATGTTGAAAATCCATTAGAATCATACAGATCCCCTAAGTTTTTATACCCAGATTGTCCCATTGTCTCCCACCCCCATCATGAAAAATTCCTGGGAAGATTGGATTATCCCATAAGGGAAGTTTAGGATGATACATCGGTATTTTATATTTATTAACGACAGCCCTCCAGATGAGTACAATATCCCGTGCAGTCTTGAATTTGACCCGCTTAAAATAGTTTGGATCGTTGGTTCGATACAAAAACATTTTAGCTTCTTCTCCCAGCATAAATACATAGTAGAAGAGGGGATTATTATTAGGATTTACTAAACTACTCATCCGTCCCAAGAAAGCCGACCAGAAGTATAATTTAAAATCTGGGAAGTCAAGACCCCCTTGACTAAATGGAAGTTTCAATAACTCAATTGCGCGACGCGCTTTTTTGTAACTCCAAATAAAACTACTTAATATACCATCTAAACGTTTGAAGAAAGAATTATTAATACGAAAAGGAATAGACCGGAATAAATAAAGAAATTTAGGAAGAATCTTCATTTTTATTAAATTTATACGCCCACTTATACTGAGAGGGACCTTGTGCCATTTTTTTAATGCGATAGCTGTCTCTTTCAGTTTAATGCACCTATCTCTAGTGAGTTGGCCGAGACTTTAATCCCCAAGTAAGTAGCAGTGTTACAGACTCCTTGTATCGGATTCAATGGTCTATAGTTCATCACTACTTGAGTTTTATTTGTATTCAGTCTGTAGCCTGAAACAACACCGAATCTCCTTGCTTCCAAGAAGATTCCTTCCATAGCTTCTTCTACATCAACTGAGTATACCGCAATGTCGTCTGCATATACCGTTATTTTAAGAGTATTCAGACCTGAGACAAAAGGAATTATACGTGACTGATTTTGTAATGCCACTAAAAATGGTTCCATAGACAGGGCAAATAATAAAGGTGACAGAGGGCAGCCTTGACGGGTACCCCGGAGTATAGAAAATAATGTCGATTGCAGCCCTGCATAGCAAACTTTAGCACTAGGATAATCATAAAGGGCTTGTATCCATTGTAGAAACTGACCTTTGAACCCAAAGATTTTTAATATAGCCCAGAGATAGTCCCACCCCACTCGGTCAAATGCTTTCTCAGCATCTAATAATATCATACCGAGTGGGGTCGACTTAATCCTGGCAACATCAAATGCTGTACAGGCCGTGTTAATATGGGTCGTAGTATCCCTGCCCGGGATAAACCCGTGTTGCTGTGGAGATACCAAGCCAGACATTATTGGGGCGAGACGAGTAGCCAGTATTTTAGCAAATATTTTTGCGTCAGTATTTATAAGAGAGATGGGTCTATATGACCCACATTCATCAGCTGGCTTGTTTTTTAAAAAAAAGAATACAATCTGCGTGATATTCCATGATTTAGGAGCTTTCCCTCCAGATCCGATGTACCCAGCTACTAAACTAAATAATGGGGCTAGTTCCTCAATACATTTTTTATACAATTCCATAGGAATTGAATCTTCTCCAGACGCTTTGCCCGATGATAGAGCAGCAACTGCCAATTTAATTTCGGCCAATGTAACATCGCTAGTCAACATATCTAATTGTTCATCCTCAATACGATTCACTGAATTAGTTTGTAAATATGTATCGATGTCACCTAGAACCGGACTAGTTTCAGGAGTATATAACTCCTTATAGTAATTAGCAAATTGTTCAAGTATCTGCTGGGGTCTATTATACATCACATTATTAGGCCCTTTAATAACCTTAACTAAAGTTTTTGCTTTTTCATCTGCCACCTTATATGCTAATATTTTCCCTACTTTCTCCCCACCCTCATACTGGGATAAACTGTATTTATTCAATTTAATGAGGCTTCTTTCCCTAAATGTATTTTTTAAAGCAGATTTAAGATCCACTAGCATGTAGCCCAATTCTTTTACTTCGATTGAGCCCTGCAAAAGTACTTCAGCCATTTGATTTTCTACTGAAAGTATTCTTGCGATGGTTTCGTCTGCCCTCTTTTTACGTTCCTGATTCTGTCTAAATATATACTGTTGAGTGAAGCCCCTGATGCTAGCTTTACAAGTATCCCAAACCACAGTATGTAAAGCTGAGCCAATATTAATTTCAAGAAATTCTTTTATATGTATCTTAAGTTTTAATGTAAAATCCTCATTTGAAAAAAGATGTCTGGGAAACGAGAAAAGCCGGGGACTCTGTTTCCCTGTCTTAATTTTAAAAGAGATGAGGATAGGGTTGTGATCAGAAGTAACCCTTGGGCATATCTCCATCTGGCTTGTCTCCAAAACGCTATCTGATACCCAGGCCATATCTATGCGGGAGCACAATTTATGCGCAGCGGAATAGTAAGTATAGCCAGCCACATCAGGATGTAATACCCGCCAAGCATCTTTTATGGCATGCATCCGTCCTAGTTCTCTAATTGCCGCCCGTGTTTTACGCATCTTCTTAAATGCCCCCCGTCTGGTAGTATCCACATCATAATTCATAATACAGTTAAAATCACCCATTACCAACCGCTCCCCCTCCCAGCCCAGCAATTCCATATTAACCTTATCCACAACAGTAGGATCGTCTATATTTGGTCCATACAGAACGCAGAACGTATATTTACTGCCCTGAACTATGATCTGAGCTATAGCCCATCTGCCATTTTTATCTGAGAATGTCTTACTGATCTCAGCTTTAAATTGTTTATGTTTCAAAATTGCGACCCCTCGGATTGAAGCGTTTAACTCTGAACTGACAACTACTTCATACCCTAATTGTTTTAAAAATTCCGGTCTTTATAAGAGATGTGTGTTTCCGAAATTAAGACTATGTGCGGATTATACATCCTTAACTCTTCAAGGACCAATCTACGTTTATTCCTACTATTCAATCCCGCCACATTCCACGTTAAACATCTTATTCTATCCATTCCGTAAATTTCTTCAAGAAAAAAAGGAAAAAAAAGTCCCATCACTTATTTTCTCATTATGCATTTCCCTCATGTTATTTTTACTAGATTTAACCCCCATGAACCTCCCCACCCCACCCATCACCCCCACCCCCTCCCCACCCTACTCCCCTTTCTCACGAAGGAGACTACCTTCTTTAGCTCACTCCACCACCCCAGTTCAGACATGGCCATATGCAAATCAGTCTGTCAGCCTTATGGGAACAGTCCAGCCCGAACTGCCAAGCCATGTCTTCCCTGGACCGGAAACAAGCATCCTGGGACCGGTTTCGGGTTCAAAACCCTCATCAGCCAGGCTATCTTGAATCCAGTGGCAAAGTGAGCAAGGGACCCACGTCTGGGCATACCCTGCCAACTTAGGGCGAACAAAGCGATACCAAAGGGGATGATGGACGGAGCGTTAGAGCAAATCAAACACTCACCCCCAGTCAACTGATCTGGGTTTAATCCATCATCATTCTTTAGCTCACTCCACCACCCCAGTTCAGACATGGCCATATGCAAATCAGTCTGACCCTGTGCCTTATGGGAACAGTCCAGCCCGAACTGCCAAGCCATGTCTTCCCTGGACCGGAAACAAGCATCCTGGGACCGGTTTCGGGTTCAAAACCCTCATCAGCCAGGCTATCTTGAATCCAGTGGCAAAGTGAGCAAGGGACCCACGTCTGGGCATACCCTGCCAACTTAGGGCGAACAAAGCGATACCAAAGGGGATGATGGACGGAGCGTTAGAGCAAATCAAACACTCACCCCCAGTCAACTGATCTGGGTTTAATCCATCATCATTCTTTAGCTCACGCCACCTCCCCAGTTCAGACATGGCCATATGCAAATCAGTCTGACCCTGTGCCTTATGGGAACAGTCCAGCCCGAACTGCCAAGCCATGTCTTCCCTGGACCGGAAACAAGCATCCTGGGACCGGTTTCGGGTTCAAAACCCTCATCAGCCAGGCTATCTTGAATCCAGTGGCAAAGTGAGCAAGGGACCCACGTCTGGGCATACCCTGCCAACTTAGGGCGAACAAAGCGATACCAAAGGGGATGATGGACGGAGCGTTAGAGCAAATCAAACACTCACCCCCAGTCAACTGATCTGGGTTTAATCCTTTTTATTTAACTCTTTTTATTGTTAACATGAGGTCATAGTAACAAAGCAAATAAAATAGACAGGAATACCAATTTCATAACATAACATAAGAGGGTAAGAAATAATTAGAAAGGAATAAAGTTTGTCTTTAAGTAAATGCTCCCCAAATTTTTTCCATTTTATACAATGATCGAATCCCCTAGTTTTAGCAAGTGCGAGCTCCATGTTATATATTTCTTTAACAATACCCCACCATTCCAGCGTCGTCGGTGAGCTCTTTGCAATCCAAACCCGGGCTATAGCTAACCTAGCACAAGCTAATAAAATAGTTATAAGATCTCTCTGGCTAGGGTCTCCAATCTGTCCACCCAACAACACATCTGACACTGTAAGTAATATAGGTCTTCCAAGCTTATGAGACATAATTCTGGTGACTCCTCGCCAGAATTCTGTTAATAACGGGCATTGAAAGAACATATGTTGCAAATCAGCTCCAAATAGATCACATTTTGGACATCTAGTCCGATCACTATTGGAATTAACTAGTGGCCATTTCGCTATCCTTTCAGGAGTGTAGTACAGTGAACAGATAGTTCTATGCCATTGTAGTCTCAGATTAGATGAGTGTACTGACTTACAGATACCACTGAGTGCAGACGAAATAGTATTAGCAGTAATAGTAATCCCCATTTTCTGACTCCAACGTGCAGCTAATCTCCCGCAATCATCTTCTTTATAAGAATTAAAACCTTTATATCCAACACTAATCAGTGATTTAACTTTAGCTGAATAAATACAATCCCATATATCAGAATCTAATAACACCGTAAGTTTCATACTGAGTATAAGATAATCACAAATTTGATAGTACTTTAGCCGCATGCTCTCCGTGAGATTATATAGCGGCTTTAATTTATCAAATGTTGAAAATCCATTAGAATCATACAGATCCCCTAAGTTTTTTATACCCAGATTGTCCCATTGTCTCCCACCCCCATCATGAAAAATTCCTGGGAAGATTGGATTATCCCATAAGGGAAGTTTAGGATGATACATCGGTATTTTATATTTATTAACGACAGCCCTCCAGATGAGTACAATATCCCGTGCAGTCTTGAATTTGACCCGCTTAAAATAGTTTGGATCGTTGGTTCGATACAAAAACATTTTAGCTTCTTGTCCCAGCATAAATACATAGTAGAAGAGGGGATTATTATTAGGATTTACTAAACTACTCATCCGTCCCAAGAAAGCCGACCAGAAGTATAATTTAAATTCTGGGAAGTCAAGACCCCCTTGACTAAATGGAAGTTTCAATAACTCAATTGCGCGACGCGCTTTTTTGTAACTCCAAATAAAACTACTTAATATACCATCTAAACGTTTGAAGAAAGAATTATTAATACGAAAAGAAATAGACCGGAATAAATAAAGAAATTTAGGAAGAATCTTCATTTTAATTAAATTTATACGCCCACTTATACTGAGAGGGACCTTGTGCCGTTTTTTAATGCGATAGCTGTCTCTTTCAGTTTAATGCACCTATCTCTAGTGAGTTGGCCGAGACTTTAATCCCCAAGTAAGTAGCAGTGTTACAGACTCCTTGTATCGGATTCAATGGTCTATAGTTCATCACTACTTGAGTTTTATTTGTATTCAGTCTGTAGCCTGAAACAACCCCGAATCTCCTTGCTTCCAAGAAGATTCCTTCCATAGCTTCTTCTACATCAACTGAGTATACCGCAATGTCGTCTGCATATACCGTTATTTTAAGAGTATTCAGACCTGAGACAAAAGGAATTATACGTGACTGATTTTGTAATGCCACTAAAAATGGTTCCATAGACAGGGCAAATAATAAAGGTGACAGAGGGCAGCCTTGACGGGTACCCCGGAGTATAGAAAATAATGTCGATTGCAGCCCTGCATAGCAAACTTTAGCACTAGGATAATCATAAAGGGCTTGTATCCATTGTAGAAACTGACCTTTGAACCCAAAGATTTTTAATATAGCCCAGAGATAGTCCCACCCCACTCGGTCAAATGCTTTCTCAGCATCTAATAATATCATACCGAGTGGGGTCGACTTAATCCTGGCAACATCAAATGCTGTACAGGCCGTGTTAATATGGGTCGTAGTATCCCTGCCCGGGATAAACCCGTGTTGCTGTGGAGATACCAAGCCAGACATTATTGGGGCGAGACGAGTAGCCAGTATTTTAGCAAATATTTTTGCGTCAGTATTTATAAGAGAGATGGGTCTATATGACCCACATTCATCAGCTGGCTTATTTTTTTTTAAAAAGAATACAATCTGCGTGATATTCCATGATTTAGGAGCTTTCCCTCCAGATCCGATGTACCCAGCTACTAAACTAAATAATGGGGCTAGTTCCTCAATACATTTTTTTATACAATTCCATAGGAATTGAATCTTCTCCAGACGCTTTGCCCGATGATAGAGCAGCAACTGCCAATTTAATTTCGGCCAATGTAACATCGCTAGTCAACATATCTAATTGTTCATCCTCAATACGATTCACTGAATTAGTTTGTAAATATGTATCGATGTCACCTAGAACCGGACTAGTTTCAGGAGTATATAACTCCTTATAGTAATTAGCAAATTGTTCAAGTATCTGCTGGGGTCTATTATACATCACATTATTAGGCCCTTTAATAACCTTAACTAAAGTTTTTGCTTTTTCATCTGCCACCTTATATGCTAATATTTTCCCTACTTTCTCCCCACCCTCATACTGGGATAAACTGTATTTATTCAATTTAATGAGGCTTCTTTCCCTAAATGTATTTTTTAAAGCAGATTTAAGATCCACTAGCATGTAGCCCAATTCTTTTACTTCGATTGAGCCCTGCAAAAGTACTTCAGCCATTTGATTTTCTACTGAAAGTATTCTTGCGATGGTTTCGTCTGCCCTCTTTTTACGTTCCTGATTCTGTCTAAATATATACTGTTGAGTGAAGCCCCTGATGCTAGCTTTACAAGTATCCCAAACCACAGTATGTAAAGCTGAGCCAATATTAATTTCAAGAAATTCTTTTATATGTATCTTAAGTTTTAATGTAAAATCCTCATTTGAAAAAAGATGTCTGGGAAACGAGAAAAGCCGGGGACTCTGTTTCCCTGTCTTAATTTTAAAAGAGATGAGGATAGGGTTGTGATCAGAAGTAACCCTTGGGCATATCTCCATCTGGCTTGTCTCCAAAACGCTATCTGATACCCAGGCCATATCTATGCGGGAGCACAATTTATGCGCAGCGGAATAGTAAGTATAGCCAGCCACATCAGGATGTAATACCCGCCAAGCATCTTTTATGGCATGCATCCGTCCTAGTTCTCTAATTGCCGCCCGTGTTTTACGCATCCTCTTAAATGCCCCCCGTCTGGTAGTATCCACATCATAATTCATAATACAGTTAAAATCACCCATTACCAACCGCTCCCCCTCCCAGCCCAGCAATTCCATATTAACCTTATCCACAACAGTAGGATCGTCTATATTTGGTCCATACAGAACGCAGAACGTATATTTACTGCCCTGAACTATGATCTGAGCTATAGCCCATCTGCCATTTTTATCTGAGAATGTCTTACTGATCTCAGCTTTAAATTGTTTATGTTTCAAAATTGCGACCCCTCGGATTGAAGCGTTTAACTCTGAACTGACAACTACTTCATACCCTAATTGTTTTAAAAAATTCCGGTCTTTATAAGAGATGTGTGTTTCCGAAATTAAGACTATGTGCGGATTATACATCCTTAACTCTTCAAGGACCAATCTACGTTTATTCCTACTATTCAATCCCGCCACATTCCACGTTAAACATCTTATTCTATCCATTCCGTAAATTTCTTCAAAAAAAAAAGGAGAAAAAAAGGAAAAAAAGTCCCATCACTTATTTTCTCATTATGCATTTCCCTCATGTTATTTTTACTAGATTTAACCCCCCATGAACCTCCCCACCCCACCCATCACCCCCCACCCCCTCCCCACCCTACTCCCCTTTCTCACGAAGGAGACTACCTTCTTTAGCTCACTCCACCACCCCAGTTCAGACATGGCCATATGCAAATCAGTCTGTCAGCCTTATGGGAACAGTCCAGCCCGAACTGCCAAGCCATGTCTTCCCTGGACCGGAAACAAGCATCCTGGGACCGGTTTCGGGTTCAAAACCCTCATCAGCCAGGCTATCTTGAATCCAGTGGCAAAGTGAGCAAGGGACCCACGTCTGGGCATACCCTGCCAACTTAGGGCGAACAAAGCGATACCAAAGGGGATGATGGACGGAGCGTTAGAGCAAATCAAACACTCACCCCCAGTCAACTGATCTGGGTTTAATCCATCATCATTCTTTAGCTCACTCCACCACCCCAGTTCAGACATGGCCATATGCAAATCAGTCTGACCCTGTGCCTTATGGGAACAGTCCAGCCCGAACTGCCAAGCCATGTCTTCCCTGGACCGGGAAACAAGCATCCTGGGACCGGTTTCGGGTTCAAAACCCTCATCAGCCAGGCTATCTTGAATCCAGTGGCAAAGTGAGCAAGGGACCCACGTCTGCGCATACCCTGCCAACTTAGGGCGAACAAAGCGATACCAAAGGGGATGATGGACGGAGCGTTAGAGCAAATCAAACACTCACCCCCAGTCAAATGATCTGGGTTTAATCCATCATCATTCTTTAGCTCACTCCACCACCCCAGTTCAGACATGGCCATATGCAAATCAGTCTGACCCTGTGCCTTATGGGAACAGTCCAGCCCGAACTGCCAAGCCTTGTCTTCCCTGGACCGGAAACAAGCATCCTGGGACCGGTTTCGGGTTCAAAACCCTCATCAGCCAGGCTATCTTGAATCCAGTGGCAAAGTGAGCAAGGGACCCACGTCTGGGCATACCCTCCCAACTTAGGGCGAACAAAGCGATACCAAAGGGGATGATGGACGGAGCGTTAGAGCAAATCAAACACTCACCCCCAGTCAACTGATCTGGGTTTAATCCATCATCATTCTTTAGCTCACTCCACCACCCCAGTTCAGACATGGCCATATGCAAATCAGTCTGACCCTGTGCCTTATGGGAACAGTCCAGCCCGAACTGCCAAGCCATGTCTTCCCTGGACCGGAAACAAGCATGACAAATAAGGACACAGTAAGGACTAAATGAAAATAATATAGTTTACATGTATTTTCTAATGTATGTCATTCTGTCTCCCTTACTGCAGAAATTAAAAGCGACAAGGGAAAATGCGTTATTCTTCGTGAAAGTATAGTGTAGGATTTCTTTAGAAATAATTCTCTCCTTTGCTAAATAAATGTAGGCCTTAGAATATATGGGGATGTGTTCACGTACTCCTGTCCCGAGATTTGTAACAATGCTGTCCTTAGCTGCAGACCTTCACATGTTAAGAGTTGTTTCCTGGAGTGTAGATATTAGCCTAATTCTGTCCGAAATTATTACGTTCTTTCCTGTTTGAGCGAGAGTAGAAGGATGTTCGAAAGTTACTGTTTCATTAATTAAATAAATTTGTAACTATGTTATTTCCTCTTCCCCCAAAGAAGTTGTATAATGTACTAGACAAAGGGTGTTCAGAAATCATGGTTAGGTCATTGTCTGAAGACCACCACACCATCGTGTTTAGCCAATGAAAATGTTTGTAGGAAGTAGAAAGTGTAACAATTTAGTCGAGGAAAGGAAGTAGCAGTGTATAAAGACCTTCATGGGAAGGTGTTCTTCGGCTTGTTCTCAAGACTTCTGGGGTCTTGTCCTGCGTTCGTGGAGTGCTGCATGCTGTGCCAATTCCTGATATTCTAGCTGGCAAATCCTGCTGAACCATTGAACTTTCCTGAGACTTTGCACATCATCGGCTGATGGTGTTGCCTCTGCTATTCCTAACAGCCGTGGGAATAGATTTCCTACTAATGTTCGCTGAGCATTAGAATTTCCGTTCTTAGGTGAAGTATTTTCACTGCTGCTGTGTTTTTCCTCTTATTCTCTCTTTCCCATTCTTGATGAATCTGATATTGTGATTTGATTCTGTTATGCAGTTTTGTGATACTGTGTAACATTTGTGAACTGAATAATGTCATTCTGTTTAAACTTTTGTGATTGACCATTCATTAATCTGAATAACAAAAGAGATAATCAAAAGAAAGGTGTTTGTCTTTATTCATGAGATAGAATAATATTACCTAATAATTGATTTATGTTGTTTAGCGTATTTCCTTCATTCTAGGTCCTCATGGTGAAATAGCATTTCCGTGGTTTCAAATTCACAATCCCTTTTAACTCTACCAAAGATCCGTCGGAGGACCTTTGTTACGGTTATCAGAGAAATAATGTCTTATGGGCCCGACATTATAGTTATGTTATTGTAGTTATTATAGTGTATGGTGTGGATGGTATGTGGTGTTATTATTTCCCACCCGCTTCCGCTACATTAGGAGGAACGATATGGCACTCAGAATTTAGTACTACGTCTCATAGGTATTACTAATGGTGGCCAGATCTAGAGTTTGGCAGACAGTACTCCATCTGTCAGGGTGGTGGAGAATGTTACGCCTGCTACCCTGACCAACTACTATCTACTAAATTTAGAGATCACCACTAGCCCAGCAGTTATCTCTGTACCTTGACAGGAACCACACCGGTTTCTGTCAAGGTACTAAATGTTTAGTGGACAGCCGCTGTTGGTTTTGATGGCCAGCCACCAAACTTTAAGAAGCATTCTGTTTTACAAAAATAATCCTGCCCCAATGTGTTTCTGAAAAACAAAGAACTATGACCCGACACTGAGGGAGTGTTTTTCCTCTGGGTGGATGGGTCACTGCTTATTTTTTTCTGTCCCTCAGTGGCAGTGATGGACCGATGAAAAAGAAAATCGGACCATCCACCCTTTTAAGGGTGGGTGGTGTAATGCTCCTACTCATATGGACCTCACTCAGTCAAGCTGTCAGAGGAAGCTTCCCTTCAACTGAATCGACGGGGTCTCTGTCGACAGAAAGCTGGCGGTCTTTCCTACCCTAGGTAGGATGTGTGGACATCAGCTTGGCGGACTCTGTCATCTTTTAGGTCGAGCCTGGGCAGCGCGTGCGCTGCTCTGCGAGGCATGCTGTATTAGAGTATAGACTTGAAGCTGCATCCACTCTCCGCCCATATTTTTCATTGACTTGTTATGTTATGTTATAGAAAATTTAAAGCGCATGTACACCATCAAATCTCTTGCCGCTGGGTTACGAAGTCACCGGTTGTGAAAGTCCGTGTCTAACTGTAAGCTTGTGTCTTTGTCCTTTGGAAATGCTGGCTTCTGATTTGATAATTGGTTTGTTAGTCCCTCCTTAGTACCACTTTGTCTTCATTTGTAACCTCCCATGAGGACTGGCCCTTTTACTTCTGTTGTTACATGGTCTGTGTTATTTAGTGTGTAGGCACTATTTTCTTTACTGAGTTTCTCCTACTGCAGGCATGACATACTTTCCTGCAACATTCAGCGCTCCATGCGCGCCTTCACTTTCCAAGCAGCCCGGGACAATGGCAGCCGCTTCTTTCAATTTGTCTTTTTGAGTAAGGAATTGTCTTGAGGGAGGACACCACGTCTCGATTGTCTTCTATCAGTACATCTATTTTTATCTTGCTTTGAGTGTACCCAAGTTAGACGCCAATGAGAGTGGGCGTGCCCATGCTGTTATCGTGTGTGCAAGTTTGCTTGACTTTTGGCGACCTCCTCCTGTGTGATGTATTCTGATAACTTTCCTATTAAATTCCAGACATGAGCAATGCCACTGCGGGCACGTATTTATTTATTCACCTGTGCACGGCGGCTGCGCAGCTGCAGTCAGTGCCCCTCGCCCATTCTCCCACACATATTGCATCACGCTCATTATCGCAGCCTGCCATTCCTTCCGTTTCCTTCCTCCCAGCGCCCATCTGCAGGGAAGACAATTAGCGCCTCGTCACTTGAAGGCTCCTCTCATGTTACTATCTCTTGATCTCTGTCCATAGAGTCTGCAACCCGATCCTTTCTGCCCCTTCCTTGTTTGGCTTCTCAAGTTCCCTCTTCTCTTTGGTTATTCGTGCTCTTCATCTGCTGCAGGTTGCTGCAGTCCTCTCGCAGGGACCTTACTGTAGCTTGTGCTGCCGCCATTCACACCTCGGCCTTGGCACAGCTCAGGTGTTAAATCTGCCACAACAATTCAGAGGCTGTGCCTTTTGTTCAGTGTTGCACATTTCACCTCTGGTTTTCACCGCTAGGTGCCGCTTGCACCTCGTTTCACCAGCTGTGGGGTGAGTTCACTATGTGTGGCCTGAGAATCGTGAAATATTTTGCGCCGTTTCAAGTTTGAAAACGCAGCCAGTACAAGGAATGTGTACACCAAAAGTACTACTTTTAATGTGGAATTATGTTTAGTTAGCCCGGAAAAAGTATTGTTGAGCGAACTTATGTACGGCTGTGGCAGACAAAAGTAACACAATTAACTATTTACATAGCACTGTCTACCATTTGTTTGGTATGTAGGCAGTGATTACGTACATTACTACCCAACTCAGTGGTACTAATTTTATCGACCTCTAAAGGATGAAAGACTGAATTTGGAGCCTGTAATTAGTATTCTTTTGAGTTTTATATAGAGCTAGCTAGACCTGAAGGTATCAGAGTGCTTTACATGTTATGTGATCACGTTTTTACTCTACAGTGGTTGCATTAGTTCTCCCAGAAACAAATCACCTAGCTCCACAAACGTGCCTCATAGAAGGATGCTAGTGTCTCCAGGCACTTTTGATTGAATGGGGTTTGTGTTCTGTAGCATTCTCATATGGCCCCAGCTCACCCCCGAAACAATTCTAGATTTGCAAACTTTCCTTTCAAAACCTGCCTCATCTGCTACTTTGATCAAATTGCTCAGAATCCCATATCTCGTTTTGGAACCAGTGCAGGGTTGTAGCTATCCGAAGTGCAGCAGGTGCAGTGGCACCAGGGGTCGATTGCATCCCTTCTACGGCTGATTTTTATTTATAACTTCCGAACCATGTTTTTTAGGTCAAGCCTGGGCAGCGCATGTGCTGCTCTGCGAGGCATGCAGTATTCAGGTAGGGACTTAAAGCTCCGCCCACTCTCTGCCCACTTTTTTCATTAGCTTGTGTCATTGTCCACTGTAAACTGTGGCTGTTCATTGATCAATAGGCTTAGTCGTCCCTCCTTAGAACCGCCTTGTCTCATTTTGTAACCTCCTATGGCAACACCCCCTGTTACGTGTGTTATTGCTTGGTAGGCTTTAATTACAGCCAGCGACCACTATTTTGTCAAATAGCTTTGTCTTGCCTGCTGTTTCAGGCATGGCACGCTCTCTCCTAATGCTTTTTTTATTATTTTTATAGCATGGGCGCTGAACGCATTTACAATGCAATAGGTCTCGCATTTGCGAGAGTTTAAGCTATTGGCATTGTAAATGACAATGCCTTTTATTTATCTGTTTTAAAAACAACACATAAATAAAAGGCATTGTCATTTAGAATGCCAATAGATCAAACGCTCGTAAATGCGAGACCTATTGCATTGCAAATGCTTGTTTGATTGAGTGCTCTCCGCCAAACATCAGACTAAATGCTAGGTTGCAATTCCACTACCTTGTGTAGGGTGATTGATAGGCTGAATCTGGTAGAGCTGTAGAGGACTTAAAAAAAAGTGAAAACGAGGGGCCATTCATTTTTTTTTTTATCACCGCATAGCACATATTTTTGTATCGGTTTCACAATGGTGCACCCGGAGCAAGTGGGCTATTTCTGACACTCTCTCGGACCATGCATCACTAAAGTTAACATGGTCAATGCGTAAGTGGTATGTGACACGAGGAAGGAGCTAGGGCTGTCCTCTTTCACTGTAGCTTTTTGTCCTTGTTATAGAACCCTGGGCACAAATAATGCGATCAAGATATGCAGGGGATAGTTTGGTTGTAGTCGCTGGGCGGCATGTGGCCTCTATGTATGCTGAAGATATCCTGCTAACAATAATGATACACAATATTTGTAGGTTAGATTGTGCCAAAGGTTTATCTAGACGGATTAAAATGTGGAGACCAATTAGGGAGATGCTTTCAGAAGAAGCCATGTAAGGGGGACTCATTAATTGGAAAATGTATAAAGAGGAGATGACAAAGTAAAGTCCAATGATTAAGGCATACTAAACCTGGCTGGAGTGCAGTCAGATCGAATATAGCTCCAGACGCATAGTTTAACAAGGCCTTGGCTTCCTGGGCAGAGGCAAAGTGCTGGTCTCCCCAATCAATATGCACATAGCCCTAGCCATACGCCGAATGCCATGTATGAGGACAAAAAAAAAAAAATGATACACTGGAGGGGGTGCATTGAGGGACACTGGAGGGTTTTGGATCCTTATCTTAATCCATATTATACCCCAGGCCTGGCAATGATCTGCATACTTTATTTAAGATTCAATTATCTATATAATAATGCTCTTTAAGTATCTGGGTATACACATAGTTCATAACTACAAAAAAAGTATATTAATATAATGTTGAGGCATTGGTTGGAAAATTAGAGAAAAGTATAGTCAGATGGCTAAAATGCCTAATGTCTCTAATGGGATGCACAGCACCGAGTACAGGTACTGCACCTATTGAACATATGCTGATGATGATCACCGACTCATGCTTCACACAATTAGACTCAACTATGCAACAGTTATACTGGGAGGGAGGCACAGCGCATATTTCCTTAAGCGTGCTGACGCTGCCATGGGAAAGAGCCGGCAGGCTATTTTACGTTATATTACCAAGACACACAGTTGCAGTATGTGATCTCATGGGTCACATTGGATCCAGAAAGTGACTTAATCCAGCCATTGGTATACTCTATACAACTAGACACATTACCGCTGCTCCCAAAGAAATGAATAAAGACTATACATACTCATGTGCAAACTTTAATCACTGTAGCTGGTGAAAATAGAGGGCTGTAATTATGTGTTCTTGACCCAACTGGCAATCTGGAGACCAGCCCTATGCCCAGATAGACCTACAATAGCAGTACATGTAAAGGAAATCAAGAAACTATGATTACTAGAGGATCTGTAGGAAGGGAGGCGAGTATTCAGGGTTTGCAAAATACTGCGCCAAGTGGACCATAAGTGACAGTAGCTTCCTCACATATGCATGTTTAACGAACATGACACGGGAGACATGGCCAGATTTACCAAAAGAACTAGACATGCATGTGCTAAATCAATTGATAGTGGCATTAAGAGAGGGGAGAAAGAGTATCTCAACGCTATACAAAGCAGGCCTACCTGCTGACAATAAAAGCATTGCCCAGCTGAAGGAAGCATGGCATTCAGGCATGGGCGAGGAATTGAAAGATGAGGACAGGAGAAGAGTTTAAAATAACAGTAGAAAAGCAACGAGGAAGGTCCCATTTAAATTGATTCATTGTAAAAGAATTACTAGGGCGTACATAACCCCCAGATGACGCATAAGCCTAGTGCCAACTGACCCAAATGTACAACAATAGTAAGAAAGTACATACACATGTGGTGAGAGTGTGGAGTAATTCAGAGCTTTTATCAAAACGTAGCGAGCAAACTTTGAGAATTGAAAGATGTAGCATTGGTTCGAAATATACGACTCTGCTTGATGGGGCTAGTCCCACACAGAATGAGGTACAGAGAGTCAGTCAAAGTGATTGAATTGGCACTGGTGCTAGCTAATAGGGGGATTCCTATGTAATTGAACAAGTCAGTAGCACCAGGACTTAGATCGTCAGAATTAGATATGGTTAAATGAATTACCGCCGAATGAGCAGTGAGAAGATGACCGCAATATCAACAGAATTAAATGGGGCTAGATCGGAATATGGGATTGGGTATTGGTAGAAGAAGAACACTCAACTAAGGACAATACTTGAGATTATGACTATTATAGAAAGCCACTACCACTGATATGATGTGAACTCCAGTACTGGGTGTCCCTCATGAGCACAATTACATAAAGCCAGTATACATCATGTGATTCTAACAGTATTATTGTTTGCAATTTACCTAGGTGGTTGACATAAAGGATTGGAGATACTGAGAGAAGTTAATGGGTGACTGATCTGTTGTTGATTGTTAACTGTTTGTTTGGCAGCCAAAGGCACTTGGTATGTGGCTTGAATTATATGAGAAAAATCAATAACAAAAAAAACAGTGTTAGAAGAAACTGCAATTTATTAAAGGTTTTACTTTCCTGCATGTGGAGAAGGAACACTGGCTCTTGCTTCTGCCTCACTGGCTTTAGTGGAAACTTCCTCTAAAGAAATCCCATACTTGTTCATAGTTGGTTCTTTCCAATTTCAAAGATGCTGCATTAACCTTCTAGCAGGATGGACAATTTAGACTTTATAGACTCAGTTGGACGCTGTTGTCTACTTGAAAACTTGAAATCACACAAGATGTTGCGGAGAATTTCATATAAATACAACTAAAAATTTAGGACATATAGCAAATTCATAGCCATGAAAATTAGGCAAGCTGTATCCTGAGCCACTGCATTCAAATCATGTGCAAGCCAGTGAACATAGATGGTCCTGGGTTCCATCTCTTGCACTTAAGCTTAGAAATCACATCTGTGCCCCACCACATTAGGACCTCCTTTATAACACTGGCCTGACAGTTTTTAATGTCAAAGCTAAATCTTAAAAGAATATTTTTTGATCTGTGAAACAGTGATAGAACTCAAGTGATGATCACTGTATAAAAGCAATACATAAAGATCCTTGTGAGCTATGTGGAAGCATACAGAGATGTGCTTCCTTACTGATTTGTAGGGCTAATGGATTTATGCTGCAAGAGAGGACCAAATTATGTGGAAGGGTTTGCTGGATTATGTGGTAAGAAAAGGCAAATAATGTGGCATAATACCACACATTTTGAAGCAGTTTTACTTCACCATTTTATCATTTTTACACCTGTTAACATTATATGGACAAAGGTATAACCTCATTAATAACAGTTTAACTGCTAAATCCAACAATCAGCAACTAAAAAGGTGACCTGCCTCTGTGCAACAAAAGTTTGCCACTGCGAGGCAACACACGCAGTAGTGATTTAGTAACTTTTGATCCGTTTAAGCTAGAAACACTTTTTTTGTTAAAATCCGCAAATTATGCAGAAGCCTAAGTGGCAAATATGGAAAATTCATATATATGAAGAAAACGTCTCTTCTGCTAAATCGCATAATATCATTGGCCCTGCTGATATGTCAACAGTTTCATCTAAAATAATAGAAAATAATTCTGCTCTATGAAACCCTTTCATCAACCTCCAAAGCAATGAATGTTACATAATTGACAACATTTCATTAAGGATTTTATATGAAATCCATTTAAATTCTGTTTGGCCAAGCTGTGTTTTCAGTTGTGGTGAATCCTGTTCTTTACTTAGTTATTAGAGTTCCATGAGGTCTGAAAGTTCGTCTGTATGTCACTGCACAGCAAGTCCTTTCCTAGCCATAAATAACGTGTGCACAAAACAGTGATTTGGATTGCAACGTGACCTTAGTGCATTGGGCCCATAGTTTTTAATCCCTACCTCCCTAGACAATAAAATTGCGTGCTCTTTTGTAATCACCTTTTAAAAATATTTCTTGCTCTCTTGTTTTACAAATGCTGGCAGTATATGTGTGATAGTGAACATTAATCCAGGAAGATACTGCCCAGACTCACAATAAAATGTGAGATAGTAGAAAGGTACGCACTTTAAAATGTGAAGTTCTGCATGGAAATCTTTGTTCTCCTATTAGGCCAGACTGTTTGATATCCAGCAGATAATGGCTTCTCTGTACATTTTTAACATTGCAGGTTTCTCATGCCTACGTGAATAATACTTCATTAGATGTTTTGGCTAAATGAGGGCTAGTGAACAGGTAATGACTACCTGAACTCCCACAGCTCCAGATAATGAAAAACCATAACAAAGCTCTCAATCTTATGACTCTTTAAGGATGGGGTTGAGTGGTTTGGGACAGGGGACGCATTAAAATCATTGCAGTTTAAACATGATGCGGAAGGTGAAGAAGCTTTTCAGGGTGGGTGATCCCTTTGGCATCTGTTGGAGGAAGTCTGCTTGTTTGGAGGGTGAATCTGAGCCCAAACAGGTTCACCCCTTCAAATAAGGGTGAATTGAGAGTTATGTCATAATAAACTATTTGACTAAAGTGCTATTTTGGCTCTTACATTATGTTTATAGAAACGTATGTCAAGCTTCTAACACGTCCCAGATTGGTGGACAATAGATGGTAAAGATTCCTGAAGTTTCTAAGCTGTATTTCCTTTTTCTGTATACAGCACATTGTCAAACTCTTTCATATTGCATCTTCCTCCAGGATAAGAAAATATCATAATATTTGGCACCTCGCACAAGCGGTGTAGGAACCAGGAAGGACACATGAAGTGTAGGATAATCGTGCAAAATTCGGAACAGCTGATCATTTGACCCAAAAGTAATATTTGTGTTGTAGAAAACTTTAGACTGCAGTATGTTAATCTAAAATTTAATGATAATAGGCATGAATAGCCACATCATGCAAATATCGAAAGCTAAATGCATTTTTTAAAGAACAGTAACAGATTGTTTAAATCATAGCATTTCCTAAGTTGTCTGTTTGCAACCCCTTTAACTTGCTTTCCAACCCATATGATTTAATTTAACCAAGCTGATGCATGTTTGTTTAAAGGAATACAAAGTTTAGATTTTGGCTGTAGTCAAGAAAATCCGCCACATATTAGCCTCGTTAGCTGGCTTCCATAAGATATGTTTCCCAATGACATGTTGACATACTCATTTAATGTAGAAAAGAACTCCTATCATTCCCAAGTAGATCCATATCATGCATAATCCAAAAGTAAGTTGCATTTTGGCTGGGGCATGCAGTTTTGCTTTTCGTATAGGTTCAAAAGTCTAGGCATGCAAAGTACTCTTGGTTAAAAAGCCAAAGACTGGCACAAGGTCACACGTGACAAGAGTCACTTTGGCAGCTATGAACATCACCTTAAAAAAAACACAGTTCTGCATATAATATTTCAAGATGTAATTAGCAGTGAAAAAATAGCAGAAGGAATCCTATGGGAGCGAAAATGAGTTAATAACAAGCGTCCAAGTGCAAAACCTGGGAAAAATGTTAGCTTTACCTCACTCAGTCAGTGTGACCAAATTGTGAGACCTATATTAAGTCCTAAGGGGACCAGGAAATAGCTAAAAATATGCAGAACTCTTTATTATTCAATTTGCATTTATCAAGCTTCCAGGAAATATTTCTTTTATACTTAAGTATACTTTTATTAGGTAACAAAAATAACTACAGAATTTGATTTTTAAGGATAAAATTGCCGAAAATACTTTGGGAATAACTATCGTTGACGTTGCCAGAAACAGAAAACCTTTAACCCCTTAGCTGCTGAGGCTTTTCCAGCCCTGATGCTGAGCCCTTTTTTTGCTATTTCGGGTACTTCGCGCTTAGACCTCTATAACGTTTTTCCACATAAGGTATCTATGCCAAATTTGTGTCCTTTACCCCCAAAATCATGGGATTCTAAATGTAGCCAGGGTTTGTGGATTCGTCTAAAGGGGACCGAGTAAAAAGCCAAAATATAGCTACATTGTGGGTTTTTGGGAAAAATAGTGCTCCATAAAAAAGTGTCTGTTTTTCCTACAAAAATGGCATCAACAAAAGGTTTGCTTTGGTAAAATCACCATCTTCCCAACTTCCAGGAACATGCAGAGCTGTATTCCCAAAAGCATTTTTCACCACAGAGGTAGCTTCTTTTTCTAATTTTTTAAATTTCATTCTACTTTCAGTTTGTGGTGGAAACAGGAGTGAAACCCATAGGTGATGCCGTAAAGCTATACATTTCTGAAAAGTAGACAAAATTCTAAATTCAGCAAGGTGTTATTTGTGTAGATCTCACTAGGTTTTCCCAATAATTGTTGAAATTAGAAAAAATAAAAAATGGGTATGAAAAAACAGCTATTTGTGACAATGTTTTCATCAGTAACTTCTTGTCACGATTGCCAATTTACTAAAGCAATACACTGATATGTCTGTCAGACTCCTCTGGTCAATGCGATATATAGAGTTTTTTGGTTTTCCAAGAACCCAGGATACCCAGAGCCAACAACTTAGCTGCATCTTACAATGGTCTTTTATTGTGTACCGAGTACAGAGCACTTTATATGGCACAATTGAAAGAGAGAAAAATGAGTATGAAGGAAGCCTGTGTATTTTTGAAATGTACACAAGATGCTGAGTTGAGGAACACCAGTTGTTTGTACATCTCTGGATTTGTGGGCACCCACACTACTATGTGATTCAGAAGGCATTTTACAAAATGTATTCTTTCTCACAAAGTGGCTTGCATTTGAAAGGCACAAATGCAAAGAAATCTTATTTGGAATCTTGGGCCCTATTCAGCAGGCACCTAGGACAGCCTACCTATTAAACCTGCACATTACTGAAAACTAGACACCCAGGAGAGTCCAGGGTGTGGTGAATTGCATGGCTCTCACCAGATAATTTTACCCAGAAGCCTTTGTAAACCTCAAACCTTAGCTACAACATATATTTTCCTCACATTTCTGTGATGTTAAGTTCTGGAATCTGCGGGGAGCCACACATTTCCTACCACCCAGCATTCTCAAAGTCTCCCTATAAAAATGGTACCTCACTTCCCCTGCAAGGACTCCCATTGACCTTAGTTTGATCTGTTTCTGTCAAGGGCACTAGGCCTTGTGGGGTAGCAATTTTATCAGGACTAGTAGGGTAATGCTGGGAGGTAGGTTTTGTGTGGATTCCTGCTGATTCTGGAAGGTTCCCTACCTGAAATATAAGGAAATTGTGTGTTTTTAGCCAAAGTTCGAGATCTGCAGGGCACAGGGGGGTAGGAACACTTTGTGGGATCCACATGAGGCACACCATCCTGGACTCCCCTGGGTGTTCAGTTGGGTTTGGTAGGTTTTCCTGGGAGTACCCCAGTGCAGGCCCAAATACCACAGCTACCCCTCTTGCCATTTGGTATTATGTTGCGTTTTCAGACAGTTTGTAGCACAGGCACTAGGGGGTTAGCATTTTATATAAGGACAATAGTGGAAACAGTGAGTAGTAAGAGAATTTTGTGAATAGAAAGGGATTCTGAAAGTGTCAGTCAAAGAAATGTGAGTAAGGTGTGATTTAAATATTAGGAAAAGTTGGAAATTTGGAGAGCAGTGTAGATAATTGAGTGGGATTAATGCATATTGCACCACCCTAGACAACTCTGGGTTTTCAGTTTTCAAAAATGTGAGGGGATGTAAATGTCCCAATCCATTCTCAAGCACAAATTCATACTGGTTGGTTTTGGCATTACAGGTGATAAAAGGGTCAAAGCATCACTACTAATAACGTATCGAAAGATTGAACCCATCACTTAGTGTAGTAAGCCATCAAGCCATATCATGGCACCAACCACTTTGCAGGCCATTTACAGGCTTTTAATGTGCACCACACACAGCCATTCATACTGCCTGCCACAGATCCAACACACAACACCAACATCAACAATCCGCCACTATTCGAGGCCCCATCACATTCATACACCAATAGGAATGAAACACCTATCACACTGCCAGTCAACCACTGATCAGCCAACTTATTATAGAAACATACCTCTAGCAAACAAACACACACAATTTGGCACCCAACAGCCACACATTCCGTCAACCATTAGCCACACATTTGCCCCTATGCACATACTGCCAACTATGGTTGAGTTGGTGCCATGAACTCAGTTTCACTTCAATCATGAACATCTGCTTCTTTCTACACAAGACGCCTATGAAACCAAACCTAGTTTATGGCTTGACTACCTGTTTGTGTCCATCTCACCTTCAGTCCTAATACTGCGAAGGTGCTAGTTGCACCTTTACTAAAGCCTCACCTTTGAATCCTAATTAGACTCAGAAAGACTTTTCTTTCATGTGCCTTCTGTGCATGCCTTCAGAGCTCCATGCACAGGTAGGGGGTTTCTAGGGATGCACTTGTGGCCTACTCCTCAGACTGTGCGACAAAATGTATGTTTGAAAACGGGACTAAACATTCTGGGTAAGACTCAACTAAATTCTCTAGAGTTCACTTCTATAAAGACTAGGTTTTGGTGGACAGGATACTCAGTCAAAACATGGTGCAGGTCATGTCCACTGTTATGTGCAGTGGATTGGCTGAAATGCACTAGTTACACTGCAGGCAGAATATCCACCATGTTCTGACAGAGGATGAAGGTGGCAAACAGGCCACAAGTATGACATGTGACGAGTAGTGGGTACAGTGATCTGTATGCCACCCACCTTGTTTGACTGCTTTCTACCTACACAAAATCCCTATGACATGAAACCTAGTCTAAGGTTTGACTACCTGTTAATATCTATCTCTCACCAAGAGTCCTAATAACTTGGGGTCGTGGCCAGCAACATGTACGGGTAGCTGCACTCTTTGTGAGCTCCGGCTGACTAACGTTGATCCGACTTTAATCCTGCCTCATCAAGGGCCATCAAGATATGATTTGTCAACGTAATTGAAGACGCTGCTGTCCCTCACTACTGGTGACCGGCTACTAACTCTGAGGCTGCCAAAACCCAACCTTTACTGCCTGTAAATCCCAGGCCGACTCCGAAGGTGCAAGATGGTGGCAGCCACGGGGTTGGCGGTCGAGTGAGCCGAGACGGTCGTGGGTGCCTCCCTCCCTCCGCCCCCCCTGGGGCCCGAGGGATGTAACGATCCCTGTTGGGGATACCCTGCCCCGCAGCAAACAACTTGGGTGCAGGCAGGTGGCTGTGCGGGTGACAGGGGCAGCGTAGCTGAGGTCAGGCCCTGTGGGCGCATGACGGAGGAGTGGCGCCCGGGGGTGAGACTACCATTGATGATACTGTAACCTGGGGTAAGCGCCCTTGAATTGGTGGAGAAGGTCGGCAGTGGTGATGTGCAGACCTCCCTGGATCCTTCCTGCATGGCCATTTGCGGGCTGAGGGCCTGCCTCGAGCAGACTGTGGCGCCTGTGGCTAAAAACTACTGCAGGGACATCTGAGAAGCCCCAAAATCCAACCACGGGAGGCAGCACTGGCTGACAAGGCCGTGGCCCACTGATTGGCGAGTGAGGGCTTGGGGCCAAGCAGGTTTGCCAAGCGGGTCGGCTGCTGACTGGGCCTGCACGGGACTGTTAGTAGAGGTGTTTCTGGTTGCCAGAACGGGCAACGGAGGCACTGGCGGCACATTGCTGAGGGCCTTGGCTACACTCCCCTGCACGGCAGCACCGTTGGGGGCTGGCATACATTTGGATGCCCTCGGTGAGCTCAGGGTTAGACTGGTGCCCTAAGGAACTGCCCAGAACTGTATGAAAGAGCCCTGGCCACGAACTGGTATCCTGCTTTCCTGAAGCAGGTGCAGGGAGCTCTGTTGGAGACTGGCATGTGCTACTAGTCTAGCGGTGGACCCTGTTGCCTGAAGAGTGGTTGCACGCCCTCGAAACTTCGGACAAGACACGAGTTGGTGGGGCAGGTTGCCGGCGCAGGTGGTGAGTCGAGTCTGTTCCATACCCCATGGCTTGTTGCTGAGTGGCAGGGCATATCTAGCTCTGTGTCTTACCCATCCCATTTACCTGCCCAGACACTTCACACTGGGTATTTACGAACCTGCCACGAAGATAAGAGACAACTGGGGAGCTACTGAGACCATGGCAAAAGACAAAGAGACCAGGCAACCATGGCAGGGTAAAAGGTCATGGCACACCGGACAGAACAGGAGGGCAACACGTCTTCTATAACTAATAATACGATCTTACTACAGGCGAATCAGTCCTCAAGAGAAGTCCTGGAGGGCAAGATAGGCGAGGTATGCTCAGAAGTATCCCTCTTGCGCCAAGACTTATGTAATGATCGTAGAGGATGATAGTGGCAGAAACTAGGCTCTCGGAGGTGGAGGATGTGGTACATGACCTCAAAAAGGGGTGGAGGAGCTGTGCAAGACCATTACCGGCAATATGTGGTGACTGGAGGACCCAGAAAGTTGAGCATGCATAAATAATCTCCCCCTTTGTTGGATTTTCAGAGGGGGTTGAGGGCACCAATACAAATGGGTTCTTGACGGCCTGGCTGTAAAGCACTTTCCCCTCTTACAAATTCTCCATGTGCTTTGTAGTGGAATGGGTGCACAGAGCCCTAAGGCCCCCACACCTCGGCCTCACCTCGACCCATCATTGCAAAGTTTCTAAACTTCTGACTTAGACAGAGACATGATCCTTCGTGAGACACGTCGCAAGGGAAAATACGACAACTTCAAAATTTTATTCAGTGAAAACAAAGTTATGTGCCCTCCAGTTACAGTACCTGCTGCTGTTCCCAGCAAAGCTAAAGGTTCTCTACCAGGGAAGTTCCTTCTTCTTTCAGACACCGGAGGAGGTCTGGACCTGGCTGGAGGAGCGGCCCGACTTCCACCACGGTCGGATGGGTGATCCGGACAGCGAATACCCTGAGAATCAGGCACCAGGCCCAAGGCCAGTCAGCGGAGGCAATGGAGAAGGAGCCATAAATCTGCACAAATTGGTAGGGGAACCCCGTAGCCGACAAAGGGGCCAGGACACTAAGGGGGACTATCCTCAGACATGGAGGGATACAACAGACATGCCTCAAAGCAACCCAAGGGACACATACTGTCAAAGACCACCTCATCATGATCTAGAGAGGAGGAATTATCCTCGGAACCAGAAAGCATATATCCCATTGCAGTGAAAATAGTGGCATTAGAGAAAGATGTAATGGCCAGGAACAGCAGTCGCATATCCAAGCCTGGAACCCAGGGTGCCAGAGCCCTTGGGGTGGCAACTAAATAGCTGGTGACTGCAGCAGTGTTCAGATGGCCATAGCTCATGGTAGCCCCTGGGAGACCATAGCGGAATTCAGAATTTGAGCATTTATCTTTCCACACAGTTTTGTTCACTCTTTTCCCCTTTACTACTTCTTTTTTCTTTTTCCTTCTCCTTATTAACTAAGGGATATAGTGTTTAAGTTTTAGGTGTTAATGGGGGTTGGGTGACAGGCCTCTCCTTATCATCTTGCACACAGTTGTTATATAATGAAGTGGTTCAGTGTGGCAGGTTGACCGTGGGGGTGCAGAGGAGGGTTGGTTATGGGGGGTTGAGTTTCATTGTTTCTTCTTTCTTGGATTTATTATGGTTGTTTTTGGAGGCCACATGCAAATGCGATATATGGGCAACGTGAGGCAGCAGGAAGCAGGCAGGCAAAATGCACGAGTCCACCATGATGGTGACTACCACCCCTGACACCTCAGGGCTCTCAGTGTTAACAGTGGACGCTAACGGGCTGGGAAACAAGATCAAACGTGGGTTGGTGAAGAATTATATCAAGCGACTGCAACCTGAATTATGCTACAAGAGACACACTTACAGGGCACCCACTGCCATTTGCTAGGCCTGGGAGCATGCATGACTGTCACCCACGCAGGCTACACTTCGGGGTCCAGGGGAGTGACAATATTGATAAAAAGTCCCCCCTTTTACAGTGGCCCGGAGATGGAATGACCCACAAAGTTGAAACGTGGGTTTAATGGCCACATGGGGATGACACAGGATTACTTTGATCTGCATCTATGCCCCTCCCTGCTACAGGCCTTCACACTGGCTAAGGTGGCCGACATCCTTTTGGAGAATCTCTGTTCCCTTCATATCTTAGGTGGGGATTTTAATGATTTAATGCACTTACCACTAGATTGCTCTGTGACACACAAAGGGCTCCTACAAACCACCCTGTTGGCCTGGTTCGCTGATGCACTGGGGCTGTCGACCTATGGAGATGTAAACCCCCACATGACTGACAATATTCCTGTTTTTCTGGGGCACATAGAGTCTACTCCTGACTGGACTATGTCTTTGTACCTGATGGTGAGGTAGGAGAGGTGACCCGAGCAGACTACTTGGCACGGGGCTTGTCCGACTACTCCCCTCTCCTCGTTCAACTGGGAACAAAATCTAGGCCTCTAGCCATTGGGTGGAAACTAAATGCATAGGACCTCTGAGATCAGGGCATAGATAGAGGTCTTAGGGCAGACACTGAACTCTTCTTTGTGTAAAACAAGGACTCAGTTAACTCAAAAGCTACATTGTGGAAGGCCTATAAAACTGTTCTGAGAGTTAGGGCGCAAAGCCTCATTTCCCAAAAGGAGAAGTGGAAGTAGCAGAGCACCTAGAAAGGCAAATCCTCCGCTTAGATGATCAGTCAGTCGCCGCACCAGACCCTTTTATTCTTACACAGCTGGAGGCCCTCCAAACAGATTATCACAACTTGAAGCAAGATAAGGCTAGAAAACAGAGTTTGGCGATGCTGCACTGGCTATACGAGGTGCGGGATAAGGCCGGGGAACATCTCTCCTGGATTAGCAAGAAAGAAATGGAATCCAAATGGATATGCAATACTAGAGATAGTGAGGGGGCAACCCACACCAAAGACGCCCAGGTCGTTCAAGCATTTGCCAACCACTCTAGGTCGCTCTATTAGGCCCGCCCTGTAAGAGACCCCACTACAATTACTCAAGATTTGACCAGAATTACAACCCCAGTATTGTAGGCGGAAGCTGTAGAAGCTTTGGAAGGGGACCTTACACTTGCTGAGATTCAGGCAGAGGTCCCCAAACTAAAGATGGGCAAAACCCCGGGGCCCAAATGCATCCCTACTGAATTCTGTAAACACTATTTAGATATTTTGGGACCCGATTTGTTAAATCTATTTCAAGAAGTAAGTGAAACATGCACTCTCCCCCAAGACCTCCAAACAGCCACCATAACGGTTAGCCACATGGAAGGCAAGCCAAGAGAAAGGTGTAAATCATACCGCCCAATTTCACTCTTAAATACAGAGGTTAAAATCTTGGCCACAATACAGGGGACATGCCTGCTGCAGGTCATTATGCCTCTCATTCATAGGGACCAATCGGGATTCATGCTGGGTTGTGCTACCCGGCCGAAACTACGTCGGACCCACAATTGGATGCCGGAAGTCAAAAACCAAATGTCCCCTCACATTTATCTATCCCTAGACACAGAGAAAGCATTGGACGCAGGACACTGGCCATTTCTAGACTGTATACTGATTAAATTCGGATTTGGGCATAAATTTAGGAACTGGATATCAATACTCTACTGAGCGCCAAAAGCGGCAGTCAGGGTAAATGGGTTGCTGTCCTATGAATTTCCTATCGGCCAAGGGACCCGGCAGCAATGTCCCCTCTCTCCCATCCTCTTTACCCTTGCAGTGGCATCCCTGGCTTGCCACATCCGGATGCACCCTGATATCCGAGGCTTCCGGATCACTGCTAATGAAGATGTAAAAGAGAAGATCTACCTCTGCGCAGACAATATCCTTTTATATATCACCAAACCCCTGACCACCACCCCCACCCTGTCCTGCACATTAGAAGTATGGGCGAAATTCGGGATGCACAATTAATCGGACAAATCCCCTATATACTCCCCAGGACTTGTACAGAATTGGCCCTCTTTGCCTGGAAACCTGAAGGCAACCCCTGAGGGTTTTAAATACCTTTGAATATTCAAGACCCCCCAATAAAGAAGTATACCATCACCACAACCTAGGGAGGGTAGGGTCTAACTTCCAGAAGGACGCGGACCGAGGGAAGGAGCTGCCCCTATCGCTACCAGGGCGGGCAGCCCTTTTTCAAAATGATTACATTATTGCAACTATTGTATGCCCTTCAAAACACATATTTCCCTCTACCAAGGGCTACGTTCACAGACATTGTTAGAGATGTGAGATCTCTCCTGTGGCAAGGTGGGCATCCTAGGATTGCGCTTAAGATTTACAATGAAACCCTTACAATGGTGGGCTAGCCCTCCCCGATATAGAGCCCTATTATTGGGCGGCGCATTTGATCCCCATTATGACTGGGTACTTACACCACAGGACCACCCAACATACAGACTGGAAAGGGGTTCTTTAGCACTCTGCTCTCTCCTACATTATCTCTACGGTGGTAAAGGTATCCAAAGCCTACTCCCGGCAACCCAAGTGATCCTAGGAGTATGGGAGCGGGCAACGAGAACTATTAGATGGGCCTGTAAAACTACTATGGCGACATCACTGTGGAAGGGGGCCTGGTTGCGCAAGATTGGTAAATTTCAAGGATTTGGGGAGTGGGATTTGATTGGCATCTCCACTATTGGAGACATCCTGGAAAGAGGGGAGCTTAAACCCCAGGCAACTTTTTGTAATGAATATAATCTACACAAGTCCCAGTTCTTTAAATATGTGCAATTGAGACACAAGGCTGGCTGAGGGCCTGACGGGTACTGAGATTCCGGACTATGCACCATTGGAGGGGAAACTGCTACAAGAGGAACTCAATATAGGCGCTATATACCTCACTTATAAAACACTGAACAATAATATGCCTGATAATCTAGGCAACCTCAGAGAGCGCTGGGTGTGGGACGTGGGGGAACTAGAGGACATTGACTGGGAGAAGGCGCGTATGCCCCCTAGAGAAGTTGTAATTAAGTCCTGGTTGCGCCTAATCCAGTACAAAATCTTACATAGGGCATACTATGAGGTGGATAGACTCCACAATGGATAGAGCAGAGTCTTCGATGTCAAAATGCTAGGGGGGACTTCATGCGCACATTATGGGGAGGCCCCCACATCTGAGGATACTGGAATGAGATTTTAGAGGAACTTAGTAAAGTCCTGGAGGTTACACTTCCGGCAGACCCCACATATGCTATATTGAGTATCCCGAACAATGTAGATATTCCAAGGTCCCAACTTCTCTTTAGTGCTTTGGGCCTACTGGTTGCTAACCGGAATGTGGTGAGGAGGTGAAGGGGGCTGAAGTACCAACTATTCAAGAATGGAAGAGAGGGATGGACCTTTATATGGCAGCAGAAAAGGTCACATATTGCAGCAGGGGCTGCCCCCAACAATTTCGCAAGGTATGGGACCGTTGGATCAGCTACTATGGGCTGGATCTTATGGATGATGTTACGGACCCCAAGATTGACCCTTTAACAAATACAAACCATGGTACGCCCCGGGCCGGTTGGTGAACAGATCAGAATATGTTGCAATTAAGATATGGCTTTGAGAATATGCTTGTACGTACTACAGTGTTTTGCCGCCTCTGTGTCGCCTTATATACATGGATTTGCTGCTGTATAAATCTCTACATATCATGTCATTGTCCTCCATACAACTGTTGTTGTTGTTTGTACTCTAATGTGGTTATAACGAAAGAAATTCAAAAGAAAAATTAATTAAAAGAAAAAAAAATCCTAATAACTCTAGGGTGTTATGTTCACCTTTCCTAACACCTCTCCATGGCAGCTGGCTTTGGCTCGGGAAGACTTGTCTTTCATTCTTTCATGCACTTTCAGCCCACCCACTGCACTTAATCTAACTCCATCCAATGTGTGGAACCAAGTTGGGGGTGTCTGAGGATGCATTTTGGCCCATTCTTCAGACAGTGTCAGCAAATCTGCCTTTGAAATAGGGGTAAACATTCTGGGGCAGACTATTCAAAACTCCCTTAAGAACTTTTTGGAAAGAATAAGTGCCTTAGGGTTTGGTGGACAGGGTACTCAGTCAAAACATGGTGCATGTCCTGTTGACCATTATGTACAGTGCACTCAATGAAATGCATTTGTAATATGGTGGGCAGAATGTTCGCCACATTTTTAATGGGGGATGAAGGTGGCAAGCAGCCAAAAGCAAGACCAATATATGCCTCTGTACCAAGGTCAGTAAATACATGGTGCCCCAAATCTAATTTAGAAAGAATAAATCAGCTACTTTCAACATAAGATGTGTGCATTTCCAAGGCTACACAGCTACTTAAGTAAAGGTCCATGGAAGGTTATATGTCCATTAACAGTCATTTGGGACAGACAGTAACTCCTAATGTATGTGCTACACCTCAGTCAGTTTCCCAGAACTTCACTTTAATGTGGTACAAAGTGCAGCAATTTGGCAAACACCGGCCAGGCTGAGATGGACACTGGGGACAGTAATATCTACTCTCCTGCCTCTTTCCTTGCCAAGAACAAATTCTGCATCAGCAGTATTCTGCCAACTGTCCTGACACCGTGACGGGAGAAGTGCTCTTATTGTGAAGTGTAGTTAGCACATATACTTACCACCTGTCTGAGAACTTTACAGCAAGCAGTTGATTGCAATGGAATGCACTACTCTGCCCTTTTTGGAAATCCTTGCAAACAAGCTCCTGAGGGAATCCTTTGATGTGCTTTTTAATTGCACACAAACCACTGTACCAGTTTTGTACAGTTCACTAAACTCCTGTATAGAAGTTGTCTACATAAAGGTTATGACCTTTACGAAGGAGAGATTGGGCAAGTTCCCATAGATCTTCTCATTAACTCCTCACATAGAAGGACATCCTGCAGGATTTTTTACAGAGTCCTTCCCTGTAAATACTATCAGGCTTTACACATTACCAGTAGAGCTTTCACACAACATGTACGTCTTGATGGCGTAACAAGCTCTTTTACCAGGTATCGATTGTCTGAACAGCAGTCACCCTTTGTACAAGGTCATGGACTCATCAACTGCTATATTCTTTCCAGGCGTATAAATCTCTGGAAACTTGGCAGACAAATGTTCCACAGCAGCCTGAATTTTGAATAACCTGTCATGGTCTGGTAGTCCCGGGGCCATGTAGTAGAATTGTCATTGAAATGCAGCATATGCTGCAAATTCAAAACCCTGTCTCTACTCATGACTGGTGCGAAATATGTTGTTGCCAAAACCGCACAATTGGACCAGTAGGACTGTATGGTTGGTTTGTAGACTATTCCCATCTTCAAGGTTAGGCCCAGAAATTGTTTCATGCCCCTACGTGAAGTGAGAGTCCATAGGGGCACCCTAGAGTGAGGTGCCAGACTGCCTCCATGCTCCCTTAAAAGCTGCTGAGCTTGCAAATTTGTTTGCTGCACAATTTCCTCAAGGACGTCTGCATCCAAAAAAGATGTAAGTAGTCAACAGGAATAGCTGCTGTATTGACCTTTTATCCAGCATCTCCAAGAAATGGGGGAATTACTGGCTGAACTAAATTAGGAATCTGTCAAGTGAGCACTCTGTACTTGGTGCTGTATCTGCCTGCACTCTACATTGGTCTACCCTGTCACTAGCACTTCACTGACAGTTAGTGCTTGCAGAGGGGCATCATGACTACAGGGGCCATGTTCCTCTGAATCACTGCAAGATGAGTCATAGTCAGAAGGAATTCCAACTAAAAAATAACTCCCAGATCCTGCTCCATGTCCCTCTCCCTGATGCTGTCTCAGTATCAGAACTTGCCTTAGAGCTCTCTTGCATTTTTCGAGTTAGAGCCTGATCCAATGAGACGCTATCCCTGTTTTGTAACAGAAACTTTCTGGACTAGGTAAAGTGCAGACATGCTTGTAGAAATGAATGTTGTGTGTCTGTGTGTGGGGGCAAGGGGCTGTGCTATGAACTGAACGAATGTAATTTAAGGGTGTGAGAGTGTAATAAAGTGTGATCACAACAACAACAGTCTCAAACGCGCACTTATCTGACACAAAGAACTTCTCCAAAGGTCCAACATTGCCAAAAATATCTCCAACAAAGCAAATACAAAAACCTAAGAAAGCAAATTAGTCCATGTTGTAGCACATACAACAAGACAAAAGCACATTATGATACAATTGTCCCTGATGCCAGGAAAAAGTCTTAGTGACATGTGCTTCTTGTGAAAAAGCAGAACACGAGGGACTCACAATGAAGTTAACTATTTGCACCATGTGCTCCTCTGCTTCTACCCACTACAGCATAAGACAATGTTCCAGCCCACCTAAGGCACTAACCAGTTCTTGTGTCATTCACATTTTACTTTCACCAAACACATCATATACCATTGGGGAAATGGGTAAGCACACTTCAGTTATTTATAAGTTATTGTGCTGTTCACATGGTAATTATATCCAGTGTGGAATACATATATATACAAGGGAGGTTCGACCATGTCTGGGGGGCTGAACCTCCACAAAAAGCAAGACAGCAGCTTGTTACCGCACCTAAACGGTTAACCAGCATATGAAATATACACAATGAAAATGTGGAGCTCTTCCCTAATGTATAAATCATTTCTTAAGAACACATAATAGAAGTACTGTATTGTGCCACACTTTAGCAACACCTGTATGCTAATGAAGTACCTTGAAAAAGTCCTGGGTTTTTCTTTTTGGTACAACAGCACTTGGTGTGATAGATTTTTAGGCCTATTCATAGAAGGAGAAAAGTGAAACTAATTCTCAGAATGCAAAGTCTGATTGGGTCAAATGTCAGAACTGACTCTAGATGTTAAACATGGCATGACATGATTAAGAGGTGTAAAACATTGACAGGAAGAACAAAGTCACAAAGCGTGCAAATGCCTGAGACAAATGAGGTAGTGCAGAGATGCTTATTGAGGAAGGTATTACTGAGATGGCGGAGAAATCAACACAAATTGGAAGAGTGGATCTCTAAGAGAGAGTGTATGTAGAGTATGAATGAATACCTATGTCAACTAGGCAGTTATTCAATTACTGTTTCAGAAAACAAATGTGCAAAACCTAATAAGCAGCAGAACTGCCAAACACGCAAAAACAAATGTGCAGCAGAATCCCTAAATGTTCAAAAACAAATGTGCAGCTACACCCCCTCCCAAATAATCATTTAGAATAAAAACTTCTTTGCAAATTCTTAAAAATGGGAAACATCATTCATGGGAAATATGTCTATAGTAACTCTCAACTTGAAACAGCCGCATCTCTAACTGTAAGTTAACATCAATGTGAAAAAAGTTAACAAATCCTTCTGAATCACTATGACTGTTATAGTTATATGCTAAAGAAAATTTAGGAGTTACAAAATATTAATGCAAAATCTTCTGAAAACATTCATTGTGTGCTGAAAAAAATATTTTTCAACTTGTTCCTGTGCCACTGTCACTTGCTTGATGCTTGGCTGTAATATGTCCACTCTTAAGCCATATTTCTTTAAAGAGCCCAATTCAGTTTACTATAAGACAATCTTAATTGCACAGGATCCACAATTTGGTTATGAGGGATGGCCAGGATTAAAAACACCGGTCTTCTAATGAAAAGACTGCAACTTATACAGTGTATCCTTGGCTGCAACTATTAAGACTGCCCGGGACCTGCGCAATCCAGCACCAGCCCTGGTAGTCAGCCACCAGATGAAAGCCTTCCCCCAAATATAATCACAAAGTTCCCAATACACACAAAGAAGCCCAATCATTAAACAAAAAGAGTATTTTAGCACCCTCACATGTCATCATTTTCTTGCAAAAATGAGAAAAATTAGCTAAAAAGTGCAAGAAAAAAATATTTAATCTGGCAGCACTGACCTCGGCTTGCACGTCTTTAGCTTTATCTTTAGTCACATTCTCCAGGAACCTTTATACAACACATCTTTGTTGATTGCTATGGCTTGTGTACCCCAACCCTCTCACCTCCTCCAGGTTGGAGGCAAAGAAGTAAACTATGCACGAATGTTCAGACTCAAACATACATAGAATGTGCTAATATCTCTTACAAGCCTGTGGGGAGTGAATTCTCTACAGGCCTGAAGAAGCAGAATTTTAAGTTTTCTTGAGTAGCCAGCAATAAATGTGTACAATGATGGCCTTTCATCTCTGGAGACAATGACCGCATCACTTTATTCCGGGGTTGGGGCTGAATTCCTTCCGCACACAGTGCAGATGCAGCATACATACCTGAGAGAAGACATTCAGAAACATGTACTAGCCCCGGCTCTCCCAATAGAAGGCTGATCTTCACACTTCTGTGTCTGCGTTAGGGTTGGTCTTCCACTTTGTACAAAGCAAGCTAATCTTCATGTATACATAATCCCTAAAATGAAATCTCATGCGTTTCAGCTGCACAGTTCAGCCATGGCCACGTTAAAGATGGCATATTTCTTTCTGCTTTTAATCCACTCGGAAATCATAAACACAAGTAAAGGACAAATTTAGGTGGGAGTTGCATTAGGCTTAAAGAGACACATAAGATATTATAAATGAGTTAGAATGTGAATTGGATATGGATAGAATGGAACGTGATTACCTATATATGTACTGTGTGAAATATTATGATGAACAATATCTAAAATGCCAATAAAGATTGTTTAAAACCAAAAGTAAAGGACAAATTTAACAATGAAAATCGGGCACCATCATGGTATGTGTATATTTTTTATAATTCCTTAAATCAACTTAAATCTCTAACATAAATATTTTTAAATTATGTCTTACAGAGTAATGAAAAAATGAAAACAAGCAAAATCTTTACAAACAAATTGATCTTCCAAGACATTGCTAGTGCAACTCCATCCTCTCAATGTTTACTATGTTTGAAAATAATACATTTTCCAACCTACATTTTCCTCACTCCATTTCATTTAATCAGAGTATAAAAAATAATGCATAACTCTTACAATTTAATTTCTGACATTCATGATATCAATTTAGCAATTACTTCAATAACCAAGCTAACTTCATAATCAATGATGTTCGATTCCAATTCATATATCTGCCTCTAAGCTATCAGTCAAAAGGTCTCACATACAGCCCCAGTGGGCATACTTATTAAAATCCTTGCTACATCCTTCGTTGGATTAGCATCTCTAATAAATAACTAAACAAAAGATAGTTTATAAACAAAGTAGGTGACAACGTAATTCATAACTTACTAACACTAATTTTATTCTACTATACTTCACCCATATTAAAGACATCTACTGTCCTGCTTGAGAGCAAACAGCACAACTATCTCAAATATGGTTGTAATTATTCATTTATATTGAGAATATGTGATTCCTTGCTCTCCATATCTAGGATAAACCTGGTTTCTAATCCTCTCAAACCACACCTCTCTCTCCTCACATTTTTACGTTCCTGTGATGAGCCACCATATTTTAACTAGGACTCATCGCCTTCATGAAATCGACTAAAATGTCTGGTAACTGGATAAGCAAAATCACCATTCTTAATTGCCCTAAGTTCTTTTGTGCACAGGTGGCGTAGTGCTACCAATATACGTTTTTGGGCAAGGAAATGTTAGTTGATATACTACATATGTACTTTTACAGATCAATCTACCTCTAGCCTTAATGTTCTTATCATATGGTGTTTTATCTGTGGTGATTTTCACTCCATCCTGGCATGCCTTACAATTATCACATTTCACAAACCCCTCTACAGGCGAAAACAATGTTCCTTTTATCTTATCATTTCTAATATCACTCTTTACAAGATGGTCTTACATAAACTGAGGATGTCTGTAGCTGCTGAGGGGTCTCCTGGGAATCTCCTGACCAATTAGTGGGTACTGATGAGGTGCTTGTTGAGGGCAGCCCTTACTCTCAGATGTTCACTATGATACGTCGTAATGAATCTTTGCCCTTTATTCATCACTTTCTTCTTTTTAGTCGTGAACGATGCTGTTTCTCATGTACAGTGTTTCGCTCTATTTGATGCTGCATTCAAGATATTAAAATTGTACCCCCTTGCCTTAAATTGCAAGTTATACTTACCTTAGGGCAAGAGTTACAGTTACTAGAGATAACTGTGACTGGTGAATTTCAGTGTTTCTTTTAGTTTAAAACGTTACGTTGTCACTGAAATTTTCATCTAGCTATAACGTCAGTTTACCCTTTGCTTTTTTAATGTATTACTAGTTTTTTTTTAAAAACCTAAAGTAATATTTTATTAGCATACATAAAGCCAACCCCCCAATGTGCACGGCCTGTAACCAGGCCCTGTGCCCAACCCCGCCGTTGGAAGCCAATGTGGAGTTGGCCGGGGAGGGGCTCCGTGGCCCCCCTCCCAAGCCACTGCTGGCCCAGAGGACCCCATCCCCTGGGCCCTTCTGTTGGTAAAAAGGGGAAGGGGGTACACAGCCCCCAACCAATCCACTATCTGCCCCAGGGACCCTGTCCCCTGGGGTTTATCCTTCTTAAAAATGGGAGGGAGCAGGCAGCCCCCACCTAAAGCCACCATTGGTCCCAGGGACCCATCCCAGCAACTTTTTTCCTGATGTTGCAGGCAGCCAATCAGAGCCTAGCTCCCACTGGAGCAAGATGGCCCTAGGATAAACAAATACAAATATTAGATAAATATACAAATATTTTTTTGAGATTACTATCTCAAAAACTACTGAACGGATTTATACCAAATCCCAAAAAGCACACTTTCTGAACCCGGATCTAGCTTCCTGCCAAATTTTGTTGTAATTCCATTCAGTAGTTTTTGTGGTAGTGCTTTTTAAAAGTGTCTATGGAATTTTGACATTAAAAAGTGACATTGTTTGAAATGCCTTGTAAGCCTTTTGTAGCCAATGTAGAAAGATGCTGCGTAAAATATACTGTAATGTTTAATGGAACGAAACAGTCCCCCTCCTCTTTAGCAAGAATTTTCAGATGCGCAAATATGCACAGTTGAACATTTTCATTGTTACCCTCAATCGCAATGACACTTTTATAGCATTGTTGAATAAAGCATTAAAAAAATTAAACATGTGCAAGTAATTCATTTTAGGACTAACTAGAAACAACATAAGATGTATGCAATGAGCTCATGATATGAAAAAAAAGAAATACACAGTGACAGCTCATCTGTAGGGCCGTTAGGGTGTTGCTCCTCTACTTTCAGCCACCACCCACACTGAAAATTAAAGCAATTTTAATCTTGCAATTTTTTTCTTAGATCACATTCAAACATTTAATCCCACATGTTCAGGAACTTAGGGGCTGATTAAGATGGAGGGCGGAAAAGCATTCCGACCGCCGTGCTAGCGGGAAATTTCCGCCCGCAGGTACCGCGGCATAACCGCCGGCCAGATTAGGATGCACTGCCAGAAACTCCCTACCGCGGCGGTCGGATTCCAGGATTCAGCAGCGGAAAAGCTGAAAACTGTCCACGGCGGTTGGATTTGCTGCAGAAAGGCCAAAGACCGCCGTTTCCCCCGCGGACTGGAACACATGAAGCTATCCGCAGTATTGCCACCGCCATCCTCGAATGGCCGGATTCTCCGGAGCGGTGTGGTGGGCTGTTTGAGGCATCGTGATTTGACCGGCGGTCGTGACCGAATTCCGCACGGCGGTACCTCTCTTTTGGCTCCGTCCGCTACCTGTGCAGACGGAGATTTTTGGCGGAACCCGGAACATTGCAGCGGATGGGAAATGGGCTATCTACGCCCATCATAATACGGCAGACGCAAAGACCGCCGATGGAGTGCGGAAAAGGGCATTTTCCGCCAGCACGGCGGATGTGCCTCCGCCCGCCATCGTAATTAGCCCCTAAGTACTGCAGCGAGGGAGGTGCTGTAATTGTAATTATTTGCAGTGTCATATCTCTATGTATTGATGGGGAGGGGCTATTTCCTTAGAGAGACGCCGTTCTGAGTGATTATAGCGGGCAAGGACAGTACCAGTACTCCCAGAAGCAGCAGGGCTCAGGCCCTGAAGTACGGGTACTTGCAACGCAAAACGACTGAAAATTACCCTTTCAGATGGAGAGTGCGCTCTGGCAGTCAACGGGTAGTGTATTCCTGCGCTGGGTTGCTCTGGAAGTGTTAGGTTCTGATTGGCATCGCAACAAGAATGAGGATGTGGTCAAGTGGCCAGAGCTGCTGGCAGTGGAACTGGGAACCAGGTTCGAATCCCAAAGTCAGCTCAACATTCTGTGATTCTGGGCAACTCACTTAACCAACAGTACTTAAAAAAAGTAAGCTTTAATGCAAATGTTCTAATTGTCATTTAAAGCGCTCTGATGCCCATAGGCCAAATTCGCGCAATATCGAACTGCCAAAAATTAGGCCCTGCACATATGATATAGAAGCTGATGCTTGCCATGTCTCCTAATGTACGTGTTGGGAGCTGAGTGTTCAGTGACCTTGGTGAGTAAGGAGGTAGTGAGCTGAGGCACAGAACACATAGGGGCCGATTCCGATCTCGGCCAGTAGGGCTCCGAATCGGATTCGGCTTTACCGGATCCGATTCGGAGCCCTATTTCCTGACCGAATCGTACGTGCGTATGGGCGAGCGAGTACGATGCGTGCGCTCGCGAAATCTCCGACCGACTCGTTCGCAGGACCCGACCGCTCCGACCGACTCGCACGGGGACGACGCGCACCTCGCAATGGAGACGTTTCCCGGCCGGGTAAGTACGATGCGCACCTCGACCGCTCCGACCGACTCACGCAGCCCGGCTCCAAGGAGCTGTCGGAGCCGCACTTTTGGGGTCCGTGTCGGACCCCCCTGGAAGCGTAGGCACGCGAGTCGCACACAGGGGGAGCCATGGGACCCCCTACACGTGCATGCACGGTGCGACCCGCATCGACGCGAACACGCTGTAGGGGGCGCCCTTGTTCGTCGTGCCCATTGAGTCAATGGGAGCCCGTGTACGCGTCGTACGACTGGCTCCCATTGACTTCAATGGGAGTCCGACCGAATCGAGTCCGATAGCATACGTGCGCATCGTACTCGTTCGGTCGGACTGCTAGGGTCCGATTCGGTCGGAAATCTCTCCGAGTCCGGCTCGGTCGGAGAGATTTCCGGCCCGAATCGGAATCGGCCCCATAAACGGGAGCATAGCCCAGTGGTCGAAGTGGGGAAAAAATAGTAGGGGAACTGTAGGTGGAGAATCAGAGGGCGGGAATAACCCGAGGATTGGAACAGTGGGTGGAGTCAGGTGTGGCCAGAATGTGCAAAACATCCCAATTTTTGGTATTTGTTTGCCATTTCACAGACCAGTTACAGCTTATTACCTTATTTAATTCAACCAATGGATACACATGATTATTTAAGGTTTAATATGAGTTATTGACATTAAAATACATTCACAAAGTGGGACACGTTTCCAATCACAGAATGTCCCAAATACGCTTATAAGTGGAATCATAAGCCATTTGTCTCCGAGCCATGCAGTTTCTGTCATCAGCACTTCTCCTCCCTTTTTCTACAAGAGCAGTTCAAACATGAATGACAAACTATCCTAGTTTGCAAATGTTTTCTATATAATTATGGCTCTGCCATATTTGCCACATAATACATCTGCTGCATAATCTGACAATTTTAACTAATAAATTGTTTGTAGCTCAAACGGATCAAAAGTTGTGTTGCTGCGAAGTGGACGGCCCTCTGCAAAGGTTGACTGGACACCTTTCTCACTGCTGCATTTGTAGGTTACACTGGTACTAATAAGGCAAAATCTTTCCAGAGACTGTTAGCATGTGTAAAAATGTCAAAATAATAAAGTATCAGAAAATATACCACATAACGCTGCAGCCTTTTTTTGCTGCATAATTTAGTCAAAACTGCAGCATAATTTTGTCCTCCTTTGCTGCATAATTCCAGCGGCCCCAAAGCAGGCAACACATGTTAAAAGTGCTTGTGCATTAAGCGGAGAGACTGTGAAGTTTGCTGACTTAGGGGGTGATTACGATGGCGTAACAATCGCCACCCCATCGTAACGTCATTTACCCACCACCATATTACGATGGCAGTGGGTATCGCGGCGGACGGAAGGTCCGTCCGCCGCTTTTCCGCCGGTCGGCAATCGTTACGATTGCCGGCCGGGTGGAGCTGGGGCACATATATGGTGGCGGTGCCTAGCAGGCACCACCATCCATATTATGATTTTTGGTTTTCATGGCCTTTCCATGGCAGCGATGCCGCCATGGAAAGGCTGGCAGGGATTTGCTTTGGGGGCCCGTTGTGGGCCCCCAGGGGGGTGGGAGGGGAGGTGCACTTGGGGGGTACCCATGGTACCCCCCTGCATGTCCATGCACAAGGTGGCAAGCACCGTGCCGTGCCTGCCACGTTGTGCATGGAAATGCACAACATGGCATTTTACCATTGTGGCAGGTGCTGCAGCCAGCAGCAACCGCCGCAATGTTAAATCACCAGATGCGTCCGCCGCGGTGGCGGTCGCATCATAATCAGGGTGGCGGGACCGCCGCATGGCAGGCGGGCGGTCCCGTTACCGCTAGGATGGCGGGCGGTCTAAAGTCCGCCCGCGGGCGGTCCCGTTACCGCTAGGATGGCGGGCGGTCTGAAGTCCGCCCGCCATCCTAATCAGCCCCTTAGTTTGGTGTGCGTGCAAATCCTTCATTGCCGATCCCTGGTGATTTGCAGCTACTACTGCTGAAACAAGGCCAATGGAGGTACCAATGGGTGAGACGGACTGGCCTTAAGGGCAGGACCAGCTTTAGCGCTGGTGGCATCCTGTGCAACGTTTTTTGGTGCCCCCCAATGACCACCTCCGCCACAGATTCCCTCACTACCACCCTTTAACAGTGGCCCTCAAGTCTCCATAACCACACTCTCTCTCAGATGCATTTAATTTGAATTACAGCGCCACTCATACCAGTGTAGGGTGTCAGAGCACTTTACATCACACACATTACACAGGGACAATCAATTATATGTGTGTAAATCACTGTATAGGAAATGTTACATAAGACCAAGGACTACAAGTTGTAGGAGTCACATGTCATCCATACTGGTAGACATTATGGTTTAATAGTGATTGGTCTGGAGAAACACAAACTCAGAATTTAAAACGTAATACCATGGTTGGGGGTTCGCTTTAATAATCAGAATTGATTTCTATCCAAATGAACCCTTTTTGCAACATTTGAATAATCAACAACTGGGGGAAAAAACCACAATGCTCTAATTTATACATTGCCGTTTGCATGCAGCTCTTAGATGACAGTTAATAGTTCACTGTTCTATGTTAGGAAACTTATAAATTGCAAATAACAAAAGGAGCTCTCTGAGAAAAGCAGTAACCCAATGATCTATTTACATTATGTGCCCTTTGTGATCTGCATGGTACATGCTCTTTGCAGCAGGCACCTTAACCCTCTGTGCTACCTTTCCATGAGTCAAAACTTCCACTAGACAAAACTCCGATCTCTCTCGAGGAAGAACATTAATCACTGGAGTTATCATGACATTTTTATTGTTGCCAAAAATTGCTGACGGCCAGGAAGGAGGGAGCAAGCCCTTTTAAAACCATAATATACTTGCAAACATGACGCTCCCACCCAAAGTCAGCACCCGGTGCGGTCACACCAGTCGCACCACCCTAGAGCCGGCCATTCTCAAGAATCCTGAGACCTCAGTGACAGGGTCACTGTTGCTCTAGCGTGGCTGCTTCATTGGCCTGCCCGCCAGACTGGAGGTGAACTTCAGGGTTCACTGACATAACATCGATGTAAAAAATATCGATGTTAAAAATATCGAGTAAAAAATATAGACAACAAAAATATTGACTCCTATACTTAAACAGGTAAGTACAAAAATATTGATGTAAAAAATATCGATGTTAAAAATATCGAGTAAAAAATATAGACAACAAAAATATCGACTCCTATACTTAAACAGGTAAGTACAAAAATATTGATGTAAAAAATATAGGGGCCCATTACGATGGCGGGCGGAAGCACAACCGCCGTGCTGGCGGATGCAAAAACCACCAGTTACCGCCGGCACGCAGCAGTCCACACGCCCGCCCAATTACGATGCGAAAAGTAGGCCAAACACCGCCGGCAAGCCAGCAACACCGTCCGCCATCAAAGTGCGCCCGTACACGTAGCGGCGCAGCACAACTGACACACACCGTCCGACGAAACACGTACCGCCCGGCGCATAAATTACGATGCCGCAAACAAACGGCTCCCACGGCCAAGAGATACCGTACGACAAACCGAAGCGGTAACACGGACGCCGAGCACGGACAACGAAGAAGCGGCTCCCCGAGCATGAATCCAGCACTGCAGGCCCTCCCCATGCTCCTGCTGATGCACCACCAAGGACGCAACGTACCGCGGAGACGCAGGTAGGCACACACACAACAAGTGCACGCAAACAGCGCACACAGTGCAAGGGCGGAAAAAGCGGACAACCCCCACCAGCGCGTGTACACTACACATCCACCATTGCATCCACATATGACACACAGGCCAAATCGTAACATCGCGTAACACATGTGTACACACCACCTGGGACTAGGAACCAACCACCCCGTCACGGCCCCAAAGCGGCGATGACGCCGCCACACATGCGCACAACGCAGAGGCCAACCGCAGCGCCATGCATGCGTCGCACACAGACACAGGGACACAACCAAGCAGCACACACATCAGCCCCACCCCGAACGCACATGACACGTGACAGGCCTGCCACAGACATGTCCCCAACGCCCAATTCACGGACAACACCCAACGCCACACAACCGACGCACACATGTCAGTGAAGACACGCAACTGCAGGACACACCCCAGTGTAACAAACATGGCGTAGCACACAGCGGCGGCAACACCAACTAGGAGAAGCAGGGGCCCTTCGGGAAGAGGAACGCCAGTACCACACTGAAACACCCATACCACCCTGCACATATGAACAAGACATATAAAGCGGAACACCAAAGAGCCCGGGGACCGACAACAGGTGGCCCAAGAATAACATTCACACACAAGGCCCAACGCAGAGCGGAAAGGCAGCCTGCCGCCCACACAAGGGAGAGCAGACAGCACTGAATGACCTTCCATTCCAACTCCGAAACCACAGCCCTACGACAGAAGCCGGTGAATACAGCCATTGTCCAAGAATAGACCAACACAGGCATGCCGAGGAGACCGACCACAGGGCAGATAGCGCATATCACAGAAGCACACAACGGACGGGGAAGAAAGAAGAAAACACTCCCCCATGTCGGCCACATGCAAGTTAATTGGAAGGAGTCACACATCACTGACCTTGAACTGTCTGAGAAGCATGTGGGAAGAGGGCCCGTGTCCTCCAAACAAGCCAACAGAACACAAGTCCTGTCTCCCTACGACTACACAGAGCTCACAGCAACCTCGGAGCGTGCACATTGCAGACTGCACACACAGCCGGAGCACGCCACCACAACGCACCGCTGCGAAATGGCAACCGCAACACACCTACCCAACTACGCCGAACAGCTCAAGCTGTACAAAACCAACCTGTTTCATACATTGGGATGCGATCTCCTGTCCCTGCTGAACGTAAGTTACCGACTGACTTACCGCATCACATTGTTCAGCTGCGTCATGCCCGTCTTCTACTGTCGGAGGTGTCCCTACCAGCATCCCGTGGAGATATGCCTCTCCAACCCGGCATGTCTGAAGGCGGACCTGCTACCACTACTCCTCCCTCTGGACGCACACGACAGGGCCTGCTCTGCCTATGGGGGCATGGCGTATGTGGCCAACATCGCACCCGCACTGAAATGGGACCACTGTGCCTCCACACGACGGATCATCGAGAACAGCTACATCGAATGTCACCCAGCATGCCCCATCATGGTCCTCCAAGGGACAACTTACGAACAACACCTTGACAGCCACCATCCGCTACATTGGCTGGCAAACATGTACACCACCAATGACATGGAAGCCCTGCTGGACGGCATCGCATACCTGACAACCTGTAAATTCGTCGGACCACAACGCAGGTTCCCCGATTGACCTATGATGTCCAACCCCGCACCCATGCTTAGCTTCCGCACGGACTGGCCAGTCACCACCACAACAGCCATACCAAACGACCGGCAACTGTAACCACACCATCAACGACATCGCCATGACATCGGATATGACCGGGACATGCACACTGTTCCCCATCACATCCAGGAACACCGCATGCATCGTGGGAGGCAGTGGCATGGGCTCTGTGTATCGCACCCACATGGACGGAACTGCACGAACAACCAGGACACGACATGGATCCAGCGCCCATGGACACACACACCGCTCAGTGGACATGAATAGGTCGCCTGAGTCTGTGGGTGCTGCACCCCTCCCACCCCCGCCCCGGGAATCCCATACCAGGACCTTTGCATGGACGACAAGTGCATACAACAACAACACGACCCCAGTGACTGTGACATGTCCAGTAACCACCACAGTGCAACAACAAGTGGCACGCCGCTGCATGCACGCAAGCACATGCCCTGATGTCATCTCACATGCACGCGTGCATGAGGAACAACCGCAGCAAACCTGTCACATGGAACTGAGATGGACTGTGCCCATGATGCCAAGCGGTCTGGTAGGCTACATGTATACCGTCTGTGTCAAAGTCTGCAGCTCCGCAGCTATACGTAAATGTACATTAGCACAGCCTTGGCCAAGCAGATGTCACTCTGAAGCCCACATCCCACATGCAACAGCCAATCACATGTAACCCCACACCCTATCCCATTTGCAATCATGCTCAGTATATCCTCAACATGTATTCCGCTGCCAGTAGTGTCCACTATACTGCATCACAGAGGACAGAAGACTCAATATAATGTTTGAAACCAAAACTGTCTCCGCTGACTCATTTCACAAGTACGAATGAGAGAGGATGAGAGTATGTGAAGTACACGGCAGTCGTGACATGACCATGTAGTCCACTGGTATTGGATGTCAACGCAAATGAGTAGCACAACTGTGGAAGACACACATGTGTCGTGTGAAGTCGTATGGACGCAGTGCTCAGGTGGGTGGGTGTGACGGGTAGATGCGCACATGCCAAGTTGGAGCACGCCGTTGTCGGGAGGGGTCATGAACAGTACACCACCGCTTCCCTGGGCATTGTGAGAGGACACCTGTCGGGGGGGAGTGAACACGTGTGTGCACAGCAGCCGGGCACACGTACAAAGCGGTACCAGGCGCACCTCAGCCCACCCTCTGTGGACAAGCTGGATCCTGTTGTGCGCCCACCATGCCCCTTGACAAGGCACACACAGCCCCAGTCGACCAGGTGTAACCCCAACATAGTCAATCCGCACAGGCGATACAGGGCACGGGATGGCAGTGGAGCATGGTGTGTGAGAGGTCTCCTCGCGCTCCTCCTGGTCATATCACGCAGGCAATAGAACCTCAACGTCTAGCATGGCACAAGTCAAATGGAAGTGTAGGGGACGCACCACAGCACGAGCAGCACTGACGTCACGGGAGGTGGCTCGCACCATCCCATCCATTGCCCATCATACCAACCACGCCACATGCCATTGCGACTAAGTGCAAGCGCGTGCGCCACCACCCCCGAGCCCTCCCCAGAGAGGCCAAAGAGTGAATGTGTGGGCCATCAGCCACAGACGGACGCGGCCTGGCCGCAAGGGCAGCCACAGCCACTGGGTGTCGCAGGTGGCGGATCCGGAAGGCGAAGACTGTGATGCATAGTCCATGCAGGCCGGGTCTCCATTTGGGGCACCACGCAGGTGGACGGCGTCCCGCCACACATCATACCCTGAGACAGCCCACTCGTGCAACTGGACCCACACATACACTCCTTGCCCTCTCTGGTGCGAGCTTGGGGCTGCCTGTGCAGGCGCTAGCCTCGCAGGTGAGCATGCATATTGGGGGAGCGAGGGGAGGACATGAGGGCTGGGGCGAAGATGACTGTATCACTGTCAGTAAGTACAAGGGATGACCCAGATGTGGAAAGGAAGAGACGTGTCCCGTGTGTACTGCAACTAGTCGCCAATCCAACTACCCCCCATGTCCGGAATGTAAGCCCGCACCTAGGCCCGCCCATCCGCCACATCGAACATACCACCAGCACGACAACCTTCCCATTCGAAACACTGACTGGGGGTGGCGACCAGTGTACAATCATGTGTAGCCTACCCACGCGTACATGTGGGCCCTCCATGATCCATGTCACCTGCGGCAAAGTCATGACATGCGCAATGAGGGAAGTGAGGAGAGCTGTCCGCCCCACGCGCAGAAGGTGCATCAGCTCCACAGACCCAGCAGCGAGTCCAGCAGGGGTCACATGTGCAGGGGCAGCTGTGCCTGGTGTGAAGGCACATGCAAATAGACAGCACATCGACCAATGTGTAGTCTGCCCACATCTACAGTCCATCATCATGCGGACATAGGAATTGAACACAGGGCAACACATCTTCAGTTGGTGCACCCACCGTGACCAACAATGCGCAATCATCGACGTACCCGCCCTGTGCATGGCCCCCCACCCAACGGAGGCACATCCAGTGCCACCATCCCACACACACAAGCCTTCCACGGAACATGCTGTGTCCAATGGTCAGTACAGAGTCAGCGCCCATCTGGTGGATCCTGAACAGGAGACACATGCACACACATGCCAGCTCCCACTATGTACGTCTGCCACCTGGCACGTGCAATGTAACCTCTCACCTGTGACGTGTGACTGCAAGCACACAGCCGTCTTGGCATGGGGCTGTCAATGTGGACACCTGTCAATGTTTCGGGAGGTGTGATCCGTACAGTGCTGTACATAGGGTGCAGTGCTGACACCTACTACTGTCTCATGTCCCCTCGTGCCACAGGTCCCACTTGTTTTGGCCGCTCAGCCTGTGCCCACATCGTCGTCGTCGTGTGCCATACTCATCCAGCCGCGGAAGCAGTTCCATGCTCAGCAGACATTCATGTTGCCGTGGCGTTGCCGCTTGACGGATATGCAGTCAGTCCCCATCAGCACGCCCGCAAGTCATTGGGGCCTAGATCCCCATGTGCATGCACATGGCAGTGGTTTGTATCACTAGCCATTGCCATTGTTGGGAGACCTGTGTAAGTGTATTGTGGCCGTGCCGTCCCAGCTTGACAGCTGGGCTGTGGCTCATGTGCTTGCTCAGTCATGTCAGTGATGTGTATGCGAAATTGCTATGTGTCGTGTTGCTTTGACATGTGTCCTCTGCCATTGTCCCTAGGCGGAGACCGAACATTGACCGCCCATACCAATTGCTGGCGGACATGGACGATACAGAGGTTATTAGGAAGTTTCGGCTGGACAGGCCAACCCTGCATCGACTGTGTGCCATGTTAGAACCCCATCTCCGTCCCCGCAGGGTGTATCCGACTGCTGTCACCCCCATGGCTAAGGTGATGGCCGCCATGCATTTCTTCGCCACTGGGTCATTCCAGCACACAGTGGGCATTGGAGGAGGGATGTCCCAGCCCATGTTCAGCAAGGTGCTGAGGGATGTACTGGCAGCCATGATGCTGTACCGAAACAGGTACATCCGCTTCCCCAGGGCTCGTGAATTGGCGGCAGTGAAGGGTGCATTCTATGCCCTTGGCAGAATCCCACACGTTGTTGGAGCCATTGACTGCACACATGTCGGCCTTGTTCCACCACAGGCCACTGAGCACCTGTACCGCAACAGGAAGCACACGCACTCCCTGAATGTGCAAGTGGTGTGCCTTGCGGACATGGTGATCACCCACGTGTGTGCAAAGTTCCCAGGCTCGGCCCATGACGCACACATAATGCGCAACAGCATCTTGCCACGACTGATGTCCAATATGCAACAGGATCGTGCCTGTATTGTCGGTGAGTATGTGGAGTGGTGTAGCGTGCTGGTTGTGCGATGCTGTCCCCTGTCCAGTTGGAATTGCAACGGTTCTCTGTGTCCCTCACACCCAGGTGACTCTGCGTACCCGAATGGGGCATGGCTGCTCAGTCCATTGAGGAATCCTCGCACCCCAGCAGACGATCGCTACAATGAGGCACATGGGAGGACCAGACGTGTGGTCGAGCGTACCTTTGGCCTCCTCAAGTCCAGGTTCAGGTGCCTGGACCGCACCGAGGGTGCGCTGGCGTACTCCCCACAGAAGGTGTGCCGGATAGTGGTGGCGTGCTGCATGCTGCACAATCTGGCCATTCGGAAGCAGATCCCCCTCATCGTGGATGACGGAGATCAACCAGGGCCCCAGCCCGCAGACCAGGACAGCTCGAGTGAGGAGGACAGCGGAGAGGAGGAAGCTGGTAATGTGCGGCAGCAGCTCATCGCCCGCTACTTCACTTGACGGTGAGTGTCCATGTACGACGGCTGATGTGGCTGTATCTGTGCAGGTGTGTGTGTGCTGTGTCAGGGTGGCCGTTTGTTCACTGCGTGCTGTGTGTCAACGCTCCATGGCCAGGGTAGTATGCCACTGTTGGTGGCTGTGGCATTGTGCCCTATTGCTCTGTGCGATGTGTGTACATTGCTTGTAGTTGTTGACATGTACTGTGTGATGGGTGTGTGACACACTCATTGAATGTGCTCCTGTTCTGTCTCCCACCCCTAGGTCCCTACAGGCCCTCCGGATTCAATTGCCATGCCACGCATCAGGTGCCTTTCCGCCCAAGGTGGCCGTTGTATTCCGTACAAATAAAACACAGGGCACAAACAGCAGTTAGTGTAAAAGGTGCATTTATTACAAACTGTGACATGTGATTGTGTGTAAGGTGATGACAAAAGTGGTGCGTGCAGTGACAATGAGCTGTCGGTCATGGCTGCGTGATGCTCAGGGTGTACCCACTGGTTCTATGTCCATAGTCCAACACACACATGCCATCCAGATGGCTGTGTGGAGTGGGATCGTAGTCCAAGTCAATGCAGTGGCTGGTCAAGGAAGGCTGGCGGAAGGCTGGCTGGCTGCCTCACTTGCGTTTGGAGCGTGCGAAGTCCTCCCGGGAGATCTGTTTCCACTTCGGACGGCCCCTTCCACGTTTGCGAGGGGGTGCCTGCTTGCGACATGCTGGTGGTTGAGGTGTGCTCACTGGCTGTGGACGCAGGGGAACTGGACACTGCTGCTCCACCCTGCGCCCCGGCAGGTGGTGGCGGAGGGGGAGCTGCTGTCCCTGGCTGTGACCTCACCGCCACCACCAGCTGGCCCATGAGGTCCACGATTTGGCCCATACGGGCGTCCATGGACCTCAGCACCCCCAGCACCTCACGCGTGTCTGAAGCAGACCGGACCCATTGTCCTTGGGCCTCTTCATAGGCCCCAAGGACTCTGGCCATTTGAGGCAGGGCATGGCTCCCAGGGGAGGCTGGCGTTTCCCTGACCCTGCTCCTCCTACCAGTCCTGCTGCCACCGGCCTGCCCACTAGCCACATTGCTCACCACGGTCCTCGCTGTGGCTCCCAGGGTGGATCCAGTCGGCCGGGCCACCACCTGCGCTGGGGCTGGTGCCAGCGAAGACGTGGTGGTGGTGGCGGCGGTGGTGGTCGGTGCGGCGATGGTGGCGGTTGCGGCAGTGGTAGTGGCCACAATGACCGTGGGTGTGGCCGCAACGACAGTGGCAGCAGGGGGCTGGGAATGTTCAGCAGCCCTGGATGATGGGTTGGTGGGTAGGAGGGGTCCTGGGGAGCGGCTGGGCCCTGCCACACCAGATGGGCCTGCTTGGTGGTCCGTGTCCGAAGAGGAGGACAGATCCTCCAGATCCGTGTGTCCTCGTTGGGGGCTTGTAGGCTGGCTGTGCTGGCTGCTGGCTCCATCCCCAGCATCCAGCAGTTCGTCACCTGTGGAGAGAATGAGATTTGTTATTGTGTTGCACCTGGCGAAGTATGTATTTGTCGTCTGACATTAACAGTTCGTGCAATCTCGTACATGGGTTTCCCGGAGGCGTGTGTGTGGCTGTAGCATCTGTAGTTGTGTGTGCTTGGCAATGGGACTGTGTGCTGTGCACATGTGGCATGGGACGGATTGGCCATGCCGATGGGTGTGTTGCTGTGCCCCTACTTATTGTGACTCTGGTGTATGCGGGCTCCTGGCCCATCCTGGGTCTGGTTTGTACTTTGCTTTTGGGGTTCAAATGGAACGCTTAGGAACGCATATGGCAACATGGGGGCCATGCCCCAGATTCGCATTTGGGAGGGAATATGCTTTTGGGGTTCAAATGGAACGCTTAGGAACGCATATGGCAACATGGGGGCCATGCCCCAGATTCGCATTTGGGAGGGGATATGCTTTTGGGGTTCAAATGGAACGCTTAGGAACGCATATGGCAACATGGGGGCCATGCCCCAGATTCGCATTTGGGAGGGGATATGCTTTTGGGGTTCAAATGGAACGCTTAGGAACGCATATGGCAACATGGGGGCCATGCCCCAGATTCGCATTTGGGAGGGAATATGCTTTTGGGGTTCAAATGGAACGCTTAGGAACGCATATGGCAACATGGGGGCCATGCCCCAGATTCGCATTTGGGATGGAATATGCTTTTGGGGTTCAAATGGAACGCTTAGGAACGCATATGGCAACATGGGGGCCATGCCCCAGATTCGCATTTGGGATGGAATATGCTTTTGGGGTTCAAATGGAACGCTTAGGAACGCATATGGCAACATGGGGGCCATGCCCCAGATTCGCATTTGGGATGGAATATGCTTTTGGGGTTCAAATGGAACGCTTAGGAACGCATATGGCAACATGGGGGCCATGCCCCAGATTCGCATTTGGGATGGAATATGCTTTTGGGGTTCAAATGGAACGCTTAGGAACGCATATGGCAACATGGGGGCCATGCCCCAGATTCGCATTTGGGAGGGGATATGCTTTTGGGGTACATGCTGTGAGCCATGGGTGCCGAACGTGACATGTGTTGTGGCAGCATGACAGTGCATGGTTTGAGGTGTGTGCATGCTTGACATGGCCTGCATATTTGCTGTCTGTTGTGATTACTGGACATGGCATTGGACGCATCGTTATGAGTGAGTGATGGTTGTGTGCCAGCCAACGTATTGCAGTTGTCCCATCTCCTTGGTGTGCGTGCTGCCCTGTGCCATGTGCATCACTGCAGTGCTCGGGGGGTGTGGCCCATGTTGTGTGTTGTTGCTCACAGTGTGTTGTGCGCTTCATTGACTTCTGGCACATTGTTGGTCATGGGCATGTATCTTAGCGTGACTGCTGTATGTGTGGCAGCTGTGCGGATGACATGCCTTTCATGAGACTGGGGCTGACGGATGGGATGGATGGTATGTTGTATGTGCATGTTGTGTCTGTGTGTTTGATGGGTTCAGTGGTGTTCGTGTGCATTTATGTTGTTCCGCTCTGTTGCGTCTAGTGTTGTTTGTCTTACATAGGCGTAGTCGTGGGGTGTGTGGTTGACAGGCAGTAGGGGC